>VWZW01002363.1:374102-423946 GCA_013397115.1 Edolisoma coerulescens
GACGCGCAGCGCCGGGCCCGGGAGCGGGAGGGAACCGCGGGTGTTTGTAAGGCGTGTGCTGTGCTCCAAAGCAGGGGTCCCGCGGGGTAAGGGCCCGGGAGCGGGAGGGAACCGCGGGTGTTTGTAAGGCGTGTGCTGTGCTCCAAAGCAGCGGTCCCGCGGGTACGGGCTCAGGGCTCCCCGGTATCGGCCAGGGCGGTCCCTCCCCGCTCGGACCGTCCCTCGCTCATGGGGCCCGTTCTGTGCTCCCTCCGCAGCGCCAGGAAGGGCAGATTGCAGCAGGATCCCCGGGGAAGGTGGCTGAAGGCAGCCGTCCTCCTCCTCCTGTCCGCCGCGGCCGGCGGCGGCCTCGTGGTGTGGAGCCGCCTCCGCGCCCAGGACGGGATCCCCGAGGGCGGAATCCCTGGAGATGCGGTCACCGAGGTGCTGGCACATCGCAGCGATAACCTGCGGGACAAGTTCATCGAGATCCCCTGCTCGGAGGACTACGACAGCCACAAACGATTTGAAGGTAACGGGACAGGGCTGTCCGAAGTGGATGGCGGCGCTCAGAGGGCTGGAACAGCCTGGCTGCTGCCCGCGCCTGGGAACCAAACTTGGGCTGCAAAACCCCCGTGTTTGCAGCAAATTCCTGGTCACTGTCTCTTGCCTAAAGCCCCAAACGTTCGTGCCCCTCGGGCCAGCCCAGAAGTTGATTCTGAGTTGATTCTTTTTCCGTCATTCCTACATAACTCTCTTCTGAAATTGCTTTGGTTGGACTCTATGAAATAAACCTCTTGCTAAGTCTGTTTCTAGTTTCTTTTCGTACCCTGTTAATTCCTGTAATAGGCTCGTGAGTGAGTTTGCTGCTGGTGGGTACCAAACAGGGTATGGAGTGGAACTGATTCAGGACATTGTCTGTGGTGATTGCACAAGTGCCAGCTTCTGACACGCTTGTTCTGAGATGTGTGGCTGCCAGAAGCTTGGGGGGTGCCTGCAAAGCACTTCTCTGTCTTTGTGTCTTTCAGCTGAGCCTGTTTTCTGTCAAATTGGTGTCTGTTCCCCCAGCACTTACTTCTTTCAAGTGTTGATGTTGGTTCTTCAAGAGACATGGAAGATTTTAATCTGCTCTGACAAAGAGCAGTGGGAGTCTGACTTGCAGCTTCCATGGATGAGCAGTGCTGATGTCTTCTTTCAGATTTGCAAAGTGTGTTGTGGTGAACATATTTAGTTGGTACAGCTGCCGGAGAGCAGCTCTGCTCTTGGTTTTTGTCAGTATGTCTGGCTGTGTATTGACTGATAAGCTGTTGGATCTAAAAAAAATAATACTTCTGAGTTCCTTTTCAGCCAAATTGGTGGTTGTATCTGGTTCATGATGTGGCTGAGGAAACACTTGCTGACACAAAGCTGGAGGCTGGAAGAAGCTGCTTGGAGCTGAGGAAGAACAAAGGTGATCAAAGGGCTGGAGAACCTCTCCTATAAGGAAAGCCTCAGGGAGCTGGGTCTCCTTTCCCTGAGAGGGCTCAGGGAGAACACATCCCTGTATTCCAGTACTTAAAGGGAAGCTACAGAGGACAGAAACTCTGCTTTTGCAAGGAGCTACATGGAGAAGACAAGGCACAGTGGGTGCAGGTGGCATTGGGCAAGGTTTCATCTTGATGTAAGAAAGAAATCTTTACAGAGATTTACAGAAGTAAAGAAATCTTTACAGGGAGAACACTCAGTCCCTGGAACAATCTCCCCAGGGATGCTGTGCAGACCCTGTGCCTGGGGGTTTCCAGGCTGTGATGGAGCACTGTGTTAGATAATCTTACCCAGGCTCTCTTGACCACAAAAAGCTGAACCAGATGATCTGTGGAGGTCCTTTCCCATCTGGGCTGTTCTGTGATCCTGCAGTTTTTTACTTTCTTCTGTGCCAATTATAGTAGAAAGTGTTTGACAAATTGCAGCCCCCTGTGCTCTTCAGGTGGCTGGTCCTGGTGCTGTTGGTCAAAAAGACTTTGTAACATAAACCAAAACTTTATGTGTACTCTGGGGTCACATAGTTTTTCTTCAGTGCTGCTACTGTAGCATTTTTTTGGGGGAGGATTAATCCCAAATGTTATTTAGGCCAAGAAAACTGATGTCAGGAAGCTACCAACAAGAAAACTGTCTTGGTAAGGTAATTTTTTTTTTTGACAGAACACATGAAAACACATGTTTTGTGTTAACTTTTCATAGTTACTATAAGGGGAAACTGCTGCTGGCTGCATTTATGTAGTGCAAGGCCAGAGAAAACTGCAGCTGGTGGTTTGGTTATGATTGAACCGAGGCTGAAAGTCTCTGGATTCTGCTACTTTGGTGTTTGCTTACCAAGAGAAAGCCCCCAAACCAACAAAACCTTATTTTTGCCTTCCCTGGCTTGCAAGAGCAATTTTTTTGAGCTGTGGACTTGTGGTCTGGGCCATCCCCCCCAGTTAATCCTTTTCATTGTTTTCTTTCTATTCTTTCATTTTCATTCTATCCTTTTCACTGTAAGGAAGGGTGGAACTTCAGGGTCGGCAGGAACTTCAAGCACATCTCTCCAGGAAAAGGAATGAACGTGTTCCTTATTTTTGGGGGTGTTGTGGGGAGCAGGGTGAGGTGTCACCTCTTGGCTTTCTACGGGGATGATGGACTTGCCTTTCTAATTAAATGTTTGCTTGGTGCTGCTGCTCAAGCCCCGTGATTGATTTGGGTTTCTCGCAGATGTTGTGACCGTGCTTCCCGAGGATCGGTGGTGGCAGGAGGGTGTGAGCAGCTGTTAATTGGTTAATTGCAGCTCTGAGCTCTGCGCTGGGCTTTTCCCCACGCGAGGGTGGTGCTGAGCTGCCGAGGAGCTCTCTCTGTGTGTGTGGGTCCCGTTCCCTGCAGTCGAGCCAGGCAGAAAATGCAGATTATGGATGAGCTCGGCAGCTTTAGGCACTTGGGAAATAGGTTTCTCCAAACTGTTCTGTTTTTATTCTCAGTCTTTGCTCTGGCGTGGCACCCACAGCTGCGGGAGGAGGCACGTTCCTGTCACCACTCGGTGGCTGATGCTCAGCTGTGAAGTTTCCACAGCTAAAATGAGCTTTTTATTTATGCACCTGTCCCTGCTTCCAGCTGAACTTGGTGCAACTGAGCTTCCAGTTTGCTTCGAGTGCTTTGGTAGCTGGTGTCAGAGCAGGATTTATTTCCATAGCACTCCCTGCCTGTAAATGTGCTTCACACCAAATAAAATTTGCTATTTTTCAGAGGCCAAGCACTTAACTTACTATATTTGCAGAAGGTAGGGTGTTATATGAGCACAGTCTCACCTGCATTCTAAACTCTGTGCCCAGATCTTGGCCATTTCTGCTCTCCTGAGACACGTTAACTACTTAAACCTCCTGTGGCTACTGTGTGTGATGAAATCTTATTATTGACATTTTGTGTCAGTGCACAAAGCATCCATGGCCGCTGCCCAGGAGACAGAGTTAAGGTGCTTTTCCAGAGACAAGGTTGGGGATGTGGAAAGCAGAGATGCCTGGAAAGGTCTAACACAGACTGCTCTGGGGATGGCAGCTGTAAATCTTTGCCTGCTCTTGTCTGGCTTTGAGGTGGATTGTTCCCTGCCCAGGGCAGGGCGTGGGATGAGATGATCTCCAAAGTCCCTTCCAACCAAACTGTTCTGTGATCCTGTGCATCAGGGGAACATCTTAATGGAGCATTTTTTCTCCTGTGAATTCTCTCTGTCTCAGCAGTGAGTGGTTCCTGGCTAAATACCACTAAGTAGGAGACACAGCTGCAGTTTGGGCACTTGGTCCTTTGTGTTACATTCTGGTTTCTGTGCTGAACAGGAGCAGGGGCCAGAGACAATACTCATGCTTTTACATGCTTTGGTACATTCCTCCTTTACCTTGATTCACCTGATAGCCAAAGCTGATGGTGCCTTATCAGATAAAAGGGATGGTTTTGTGTCTACTGGGCACAGATTTGTGGAAGCTACCAGGTACTTGCAGTATTAATCTGAATTTCTCCTGAGATTCTCCAGGTATGCCTTTGACACTTCATTGCTCACATGTGCCATGGTCTCTGAGACAAAGAGGACACATTTCTTACTGCTGGAATTGTTTTTAAACAGACTGTTCTGGTTTTTCCTTAGCATTCACCCAGTGTTTGTGCTGTATTGTTGGTGCCTGACTGACTTTATGCTGAACTACATTTTTTCTGTTTATTGGGAGTTTTTTCTCCATTTGGGAGAACTTGCCTTCAGAACACCTCCTGCTTCCAGTACTCTTTGCCAGTTCTCTGTCAGAGACCCCAGACATGTAACAATTGTCTGAGGTAACCCTGAACTTTAGCCAAGCCTGGACTCTGCAGCACCAGTCTTTCCAGAGGATAAGAGCTGTGCTGATATTTGCAGCTGGAAAAGGAACAAATCTCTTCTGAAATCAGAAATCTTTGCAGAATGTTGTGGAAAGGAAGCTCTCAACAGCCAGGTTTGTCCTGGAGTATTGAATTTCTCTGAGTTTACTCCTTCCTAGCTCTTCTCTACTTGAACATCAGCTTTCCCTTGCAACCCACCTGAGACATAACTGGGGCATATCCAGTAATAGGAAATGGGAATTCCCACAAAATTCCTGGTAAAACTTCTCCTGTCAGCCTGGTCATTGTCATTAGTTGCTTTCGATCAGAGCAGACTGATGCTTTTGTCCCCCATGGGTGAACTGATTGATTTCTTCCCAGGAATTTTGAGTTCTGGTGAATAAATAATCCCTGAAGTGATACTCAGTTCAGCAGCACGGAGTGCATTGGCAGGTGTCAGAAAACACACTCAGCCCATCTCTCCTGTGGCTTTACATCTGTATTTGGATCTTCCCAGGAAAAGTGCCAAATGTAACATCCCAAGGTCTCTGGTGGCACAGAACTGATCTTATTTCTTATTTCTTGCCTGAAGATTGTTGTCAACCAGACTTATCAGAACTTTCATATATTCTTCACCTGGAACTCTTGCTGCTGACTTGTTATTCCCAGGAGCTTTTAAAATTCAATGTTAGATTTCTTAGCAGTGAATTTTAGGAGAGTTTTTTTAATCTTACAAATCCCAGCCATGTGCTTCAAGGGTGACTTCAAGAGAGACTTTTGTGCAAAGTCTCATTTAAAAAGCTGCCCTTCAGGTGGTTGAAGTGGTTTCAATGGATTCTTTTCTTCCTCTTTGTGTTGCAGGGTGCACTCCTAGGAAGTGTGGAAGAGGTGTGACCGATGCTGTAGTCACAAGGGAAGAAGCTGAAAGAATTCGTAGGTAATTCTTCTTTTAGCTCTAACTCTTAAAAGCAGTGACTTTAATGACATTGTGGCAGTCTGAGGTGTAGGATGGGCGAGCCAGATGGGTTAGACTGGTTAAAACAATGAACTTTTTGTTATTAAAGCCATTTTCCATGTTTACTGTAGTGGGGGCAGTTCTTTCACACAGAATCTGCCTGGCTCTGAGGGGCATGAGCACTTCACAGAAAGAAAGGAAAATGAATTAAATAAGCTTTAAAGGATTTTCACTTGGCCTCCATTTGGCCTTTAAAAGCAGAACAAAACAATGTAAGCCTTATTGCAGCTGTGTCTCTGTCTGGGTAATCACCAGCTGCTGCTGACCCTGCAGCCCTCCGGGAAGGGACTGTTCTTAGGGTATTTTTGGGATTTGTGGAAGGGAGCTGCAAGCTCAGAAATGTTCTGCAACACAAATACTTTCTTTTTATGACAGGCTGGAAGGGTTTCAAATAAATGGGAGCTTCTGTTAACTCAGTTGGGTTATATCTGATGCATCAAATGCCACTTGCTGAGGAGTTACATGTTGTAAATAAGGACATTAAAGGACAAAGTAATCAGACTTCAGTTCTCATCTGAGATTATTGTTTTGCCTGCAGAATAGCAGAGAGGGGACTGTCCTTGGGAGGATCTGATGGAGGGGTGAGCAGTGTCCTGTTACTTTCTACATTCTTTTACTGCCAACGCAAGATTATAAATGCATTTTTTGGGGCTGAGGTGAGGAGATGGAGATTTTTTTCCTTCCATTCAGACTTGGAAAAAAATTGATTTGGAAAATTTTTTCTCATTAATACTTCTGCTAGCAGTGTAACTCCTGACTTCTGCAATACAGTTGCCATTTCCTTGTATTTATTTATTTATTTCTAGCACCTCTCTTGAACTGATTTTGTCTTCATCTGGAAAGAGTTGCTATAGCAGAACTACAAAAGTTTAACTTCTGAAAGTAAATTACAGTGGTTCACAGCATCATGTAAGGATTGGTTTTGTGTAGTGACAAAAAAACCATGTAATGTCTTAAGTAGACCTTGGAATAATATTCTTTAAATTGAAAGAATCACACTTCTCTTTGACATGCAGATTTATTTTAATTTCTTTCCCCCATCTTTGTTCTCAGAATGTTTTTGCGTGTGGACAGGAACTGTTTCGTGAGTATTTGTAAACACAGCCACTTCTTTAGGCCTCTGCTGAATTAGGGCATATATTAGCAAAAAAAGGAGAAGGGTTTCAGTAGAAAAAAATGAGACTTTATTGTCCTTGTGATTGCTAAGAAAGGTCTGCAAAAAATATAAACTGAGGAACTTGAGCAGTGCTGCCCATCTCAAACAATGTGTTTAAAAGATTTAACTTTCTGTGTTCCCTTCTGTTGGGATCCCTTGGATTTTTTTTCAGTTCTGTGGTTGCATAATTTGCAACTTTCCCTGGGTTGCTCTGCCCCTTGGGACCCCCAGAGTGGCTCCTGGGGCTGCCACATGGGTTTCCTCTCCTCTGCTTTTGGGACTCGGGGTGATTTTTCATTACCCTCCCACAAAGAGGGATTAGAATGGCAAGGTGGAACACACAGAGCTTGGATGTGGAGCACAGAAAGCTGTTGGGGGTCAGGAACTGGGGAAACTGAGGCAGAGAAAGCTGGGAAGAGATGAGAGGGGGAGGTAAACACTGCCCAGAGCTGGGCAGGGCTGCTGAGCTGGCTTAGCTGGACAACAAACCAGACAGGCAAATATAAATCCATCATCTGTGTTATTTTGGAAGCTTCATTGTGCTTTTTTTTTTTTTCTTAAGGGGAGGGAAATGAGGGAGAGGGGAAGATGATTCTCTTGCTGCAATAAAATAAATCTGTTAAAAATCTGATGTCCATGGAGAGGTCTGGGCTCTGAGCCAAGCCTTCTCACATGTCTCATCATCTGTAAATGTGAGGAAGTTCTTGTGTGCTCTTAATCCTTAGGGAAAGGTTCAAGGAGAAAGTGTAATGTTGTATTGAGCACTTACCCAGAATAATGGATAAAAACAGAAAGATGTTAGGAACAAGAGCTGACCAGTGTTTCTGGGAAACTGTGGAGTCATAGAATGGGTCATAAAATTGTTTGGGTTGGAAGGGACCTTGAAGGTCATCCACTCCCACCCCTGCCATGGGCAGTGACACCTTCCACTGTCCCAGGCTGCTCCAAGCCCCGTCCAGCCTGGCCTTGGACAATTCCAGGGATCCAGGGGCAGCCACAGCTTCTCTGGGCACCCTGTGCCAGGGCCTCACCACCCTCACAGGGAAGAATCAGATTCAGAAGCCTTTAAATACACTCTCCTTACCCAGTTTCTTTTATACCTTTCTCCTGTGGTGCCATTTTCCTGTTCCTTTCCCCATGTGCCAGCCCATATTCCCGGTGCCGTGGAGCAAATCTTTTCCTGGCAGTGCTGTCCTGGCTCTCAGATACCATTAGATCCTGCTGGATGTGCTGATGGGCTTGAGATTAAACTCTCTGTCTTCATTTGAGCCTTTCCTCTTTTCCAGTCTCTTACCCACAGAACATACAGAATGTTTCAAGCCTTACTTCTTCCAGCTATGTCTGTATGCTCCCAAGCCTCCAGCCACTTGGAGTAGGTCTGGCTTGTTGCTTTAAATTTCTTTGGCTTTAGAGTGGATAATTCTGTCCAATTATGTCTGCTGTAATACCAATTTTTCTTCTAAAATACCTCAAACTTCCTGTTGCTGTTTAATTATTTTAAATTCTTTCCGTAGCCACTTTGTTCTCTGCTGTTCCGAATAAAACTTCTGCAGGTTTCTATTGTGATGCAGACTGCATTTTCATTGCCTGGGGTTTCCTCTTAACCCCTTTGTAAGCAGCATGCCTGGGGTTTTTTTTTTTGCCTGTCATAGTTGTTATGTTTTGAATTCTCAGAAGTGGATTTGTGTCTGTGTGTCTAGATATAGTTTATTAATTTAAAGATGTAAACTTGCAGTTTGTGACTTTGTCAATTCTCTCCTCCCTTTGTTTGCTGCCTTTCCCTGGAGTACTGGAGCATAGCACCAAAACTTGTTTCCCATTCCGTCTTTTTATGTTGAGAAAGTCTTGACAAACATCTGAATTATTGAGGCCTCCCAGGGGTCATGCCCGAATTGTCATGCTGAGCTTTCTTATCTTCCTTTGTAACTTTTCCTGGGTTTATATTTATTTATGCAGACACACACAGAGGGCAGCTAGAGGGGCCATGGTAATCTTCTGGTCTATTTTCCAGCAGAATCCAAACAGGAGTATCTTCCCCACCAGCAGGCTGCTTTCCCTGGTACATCTGTGTCTATAAAGTTATTTTTTACTCTGTTCCTTATTCACAGAATGGGAATTGCATTACTTGTCTTGATGTTTGCCTCAGCTTAGGTTTTTTCTTCTTCATGTAGATAATGACATTTCCCTTTTTAACCTTCTATGATTTTATAATTCTTCCCTCCCTAATATTTTCCTGCACATCACCCCTGCCTGTGTGAACACTTCAGTCCTGACTCATTCACTCAGGTCCTGTAGGTGCTGCTGTCATAGCAACCCTCTGTGTAAATGAGACAGCTCATTTGCTATCAGACCTATTGGCATTTATTTCAAAGCCCCAGAAAAGAAATCCCTTGGTGAGCCAGGTCAGCTGCAGTCTGTGCTCTGCCTTCCAGCAGAACTGGCAGGAGGAGGCACCCAGCCCTCCCTTTGCAGGGGAAAATTAAATTGTTTAGTCACTGGGAGAAGCAAACAAACTGCGTGATGCCCAACAGGGGGTTCTGGTGTGGGCCCTCCAGCCCAGTGGTGCTGCAGACTTATCCCTTGTTCTGCTCTCAGCCCTCCCAGCCAAAATCTGAAGTGCTCAAAATGCTGCCAGCTCTGCCTTTTCCGGGGAGGACATCCAGCCTGTGCAGAACACTCGTCCTATACAGATACTGAAAAAGCTTCAGCAGAGAATTTCTTCGGCTCTCTGTAGCATTTTGTGAGAGTTCTGTCTTTCCCATGCAAACTATCTCAGACTATGTTACGGTTTTGTAAACTTTTTGCACTTGCAGGTTGTTTGCCTGATCGTTATGGTTTTGAGTAAGAAAATGTTTAGAAATAGGTATCTTAGAATTTAACCAGTCCCCTCAAGGGATGGATGGGCAGAGGGCCAATTGCCTTATGCCACTTAACACACTTTTTGCAAACTAGTATATAAAAACCCTTAGAAATTATTAAATTTGCTTCCTTTCATCTCTGATCCTGAAATTCTGCGTTTTTCTTATTTCGCCGTTCGGACTCAACAGCGACAGTCCTATCTGATACCTCTGCTGCAGGCTGCAGAGTTCTTTCCTAATTAACCTCCTGGTAGTGCATAGGAAACACATCCTCAGGGGTGAGAGATGCACTTGGCAGCATCTTTCACTTTCCTTCCAGCTCTGTGTTGGTGTGATTATCTTGGCTGAGCTCCAGGAAGCTGGAGAGGAACTGGTTGTGTCCAATCTGTACCTGGTGTAAATTTGTGCTGGACTCTGGAGCTAAATACTGCATTTAACTTCCCCAGCAGGAGCCTGAACCTCCCCCAGGCTGGCTGAGTGTAACTCAGGCTGGTTACACTCCTCGTTAATCAGTGTGATTGGAAAAGGCATTTTTGCAATTTTGGGATCAGAAGTAAAAACTTTTTAAAGAAGCTCATCTATAAAGACAATGGCATCTAAAACCAGTTGTTGAATAGCTACCAGCTGCTACCAGCTGCTCCAGAAAGCTACCAGCTCCTCTAGAGACAAGTAGAAATAAGTCTTTTTCATTTTTCTCCTTTGGGTAGTGTGTCTGCTGCTTTCTTTCAGAGTATCATGTCAAACCTGTTACAGGCTGGAGGAGCTGGTGTAGATGGGAACAGGTATTTAATGGTTGGCAATCCCTTTTAGTGAGGATCATGCTGTGTCCACTTGAATAACTTAATATTTTATGTATTTTTCAAGGAGTAAATAAGATTATTTGAGTAGGTTTATTCAAAAAAGGTTGTTAATATCTCTTGTAATTACAGGTGTTAGTGGGGTTCCCCTGATTCAGCTCTGGAGCTCAGAGCAGTTGAAGCTGCAGAGGTTTTCTAAGGGACTGTTATGAGTGTGTTCCTCTGTCACAAGTGTTAATTACTGCTGGGGTTTTGTTAGAATAATGTGAATGGTCTGTGGTGCATCAAAACAATGCCAAATTCCAAGATGAGTGCCCAGATATTGTACATCAGAGATGCCATTACTCAGTGCCAGTCAGGTTAAGTAACTGTTGCTATTTGATATTTCCAGTGTAAAAAACAAAAGGACTTCTATTAGAATGTTATATTTTTAAATACTTTTGAACTGATACAAAACAAACATGTATTTTGTGGACAGCAGCGGATATACAAAAGTCTACTTTATTCAATTTAGAGAAACATTTTGGAGTCCTGAGAGGTAGCTCTCTATGCTGGCAAATCTGAATACTAATCTTTGCAGCTTGTTGGGAGCTCAGCAGAAGAGTTTGGCTTGAATTGGATGAAGAAATGGATTGAATTTTCATATGTGAAAACTTTTCACTGTGTGGTTTTCTTTTACAGCAGCTTAGAAATTGAGGGAAAGAAAGTTTGGCCCTAGTCAGCCTTAGAATTCTAATTGTTCTTTTAACCAGACTTTTTAATGTCTGTATTAAATATGAGAAGTATACAGGAACTCATGGTGAAGGAGAAGTTTTAATAACAAATGCAGGGCAAGATAAATAGCAGTGCTGCTACTTGAGCACTTCACAAATATTGGAAAATGAGTCATCTTTTTGTGGCAGGGAAATGCCTTCAAGAAGGGATCCTGGAGCAGTATTTTACCCCGAGCCCATGGGGGAGACTCTGGCAATTCCCTGTCAGGTTTGAATCTCAGGAATAGCAGTCCTAAGCTTTTTTTTATAGTACCTCAATAATCTCTGCATCTCTGCAGGGATCTGAGGGAGGTTTGTAGTTGTAAAATAAATGTTATATTGTGAACCCAAAGGCTGGAAACTACTGTTTTTACTTGGGAGGCTGTGGAAAGTGAGAGCCAGCTTGGGACAGTTATTAAAGGTCATAGTTAAATAATGATAAAACCTTTTCATGCTCATTTTTTCATCTTTGTTTCCTTTTCCAGGCATCAGTTTTGGACTTGCACTCTGGAGCTCTTTCCCTGGGGAAGCATTTTGTTAATCTGTACAGGTAAAACGGGGCTGTGGCTTCCTAACTCCTGTCACCCACCCCTTCCCTGCCCACTGCCTCTTCCCTGGGCTGGGATTAGTGATGAGAAACTCTGGAAGTTGCTTGGATTCACCACAGTTTCCATGACCAATTAAAGAGCTTTCCTGGCATGAAAAAGGATCTTTTGTTGAACTGGGCACTTTGAAAGCTGCCATTATCTTTACTTTTATGTTCTTGCACCAGTAAATCATAGTATTTTTTCACAGTTATAGTTTAGTTTGTCAGCAGTGGAAGAAATCAAATAGCCTGAACACTTAAAAACTTGAATCCATGTGCTTATTTCATGATGTGGGAGGGGATTTTTTTAATGCCCGAGGAATTCCATTACCAGTTGCAGCATTTCAATCCTTTAATCTTTTAACATTTGTTCTTTTAGCATTGCTTTTGGACATCAGGCTCGAAAGCATTTGTAAGATTTTTTGGTGTGTTGTGTTCTCACTTTTTGATTGTGGGTTAAGCAAGAGTGGGGGTGAGAAGGTGTCTTGGTGTTGCTCAGTCTGATTCAGCAGCTCTTCTTTTAGACTGTTGTTTCATTTTTCAGGTACTTTGGGGACAAAATTCAAGACATCTTCACAGAAGAGGATTTTGCATTATACCGGTAAAGATTTTCAGTAACTGCTGAGGGAACCACAAACCAGAACTTTTATGCTTTTGAGTTTTTTGTAGAGTGCAGGTTGGGATTTGCATTCACACACTGTATTTTGCAGCTCCAAACAGTAATCTCTGAGAATTAAGATGACTTGAGGAAGAGAAGTAAAAGGATTTTTTGGTGACTGATAAACAACATCAGCTGCTTTGAGCTGCAGTTTCATGGTGTGAATGTACTCTGGGTGCTGGCAGCACCACACTTTTCTTTCCCAGCCAGCAAGGAGAGCTGCTCATCTGAGCTCTGGGGGATCTGCTGGACCGTGGGAGCTGGGATGGAAAATCCTTCATCATTACCTCCTCTTTCACACGTTATCCAAGAGGCTGGGTGAGATGATAGACACAATTCTGGGCTATTACTGCATTAGGAACTTGGGGTTTTTTGAGGCAGAGTGTAGCAAAACATTAAAAATGGTAAAGCAGGAAGTGGAAGGACTTCAGATTACTCATGTTCTGGCTGGAGAAGCAGCCAGAGGATGAAATAGCTCCATAATGTAACAGCTCTGGCATCCGATGCTCTCAGCTTTCCTGCACCCCTGCTCATGCACTTAACAAACACAAACCTAACGAGTTCCATGTGGCTGGGAAGGTGTGTGGCCAAAGTTTAGGAACAAGCATTCTTTGTTGACTAGACACAATAATTCTTGAGTTATGCATTTCAGTTGGTTTCTCATAATTTGAAATGTCCCCAGTTGGAACATTTTAACTCTTTTTTTTGGTCTTTCTTTCCTTGCCTGTGTGAAGGAATCTGACCTCCCTCTAGTGGTGGAAGGAATGTTAAGTAGCCAAATCGGTTTATTAGTTTTATTAAAATACTAATTAATCTATATAATCTTAAAATATTAATCACTTTAAGCTTACTTCTATTCAACAACTGGTTTTAGATGCCATTGTCTTTATAGATGAGCTTCTTTAAAATGTTTTTACTTCTGATCCCAAAATTGCAAAAAGTAGATGATTCCCTGATTATTATTGAACTTTGCATAAAGAAAATGTATAATTTCTGTTTCACATGAACAGAAGCATTCAAATTTTCAATAATTTTATAAATTTATGCTGTGAGATGAGACAGCTGCTAGGGAATGTCAATATTCCATTGGGATTTCATGCCAGTGAAGGGCATGTTTCAGCCTGCTGGATATGAAGCTAATACAAAATATGTTATTAAATGCTTCTGTTCCTATTAATGGCAGTGCTTTAACATGCACTGCAGTACTTTATGGCCTTAATGAATGATTTTATGCTATTTTGGGGAGCATTTATCTTCGTTACTTTCCCTTACCAACCAAGGTCACTTTAAAAATACACTCTTGAGAGAAATAACAGAATGTAATTCATGTCTAAGTATTACTGATTGCAACAATAACGAAGCTGAGTAGGCATCCTGAGCCAGGATTTCTAAGCTGTCTCTGTCAAAATTATGTTGCTTCAGAATCAATTATGGTTTCTAGGTTGATATTTTAACCACCATCTGCCAAGCACATTACAGCAATCCCTCCTGTTGCACATAATAAATGAAATGTTTATTCAGAAGGGAGACCTTTAATCAGGATGCTTGCTGTAAGGGGTGACTTGAGCAGAAAACAGCACAATCAGAAGATTTATTCCCAAAGCCTTACAGCTTATGAAGGCAGAGACATAGAAGGAGCAGAGGAAGAGCTGTTAATTTGCTTTCTCCCCGTGTCTGTTCAGTGTGTGATTGCTGTTAAAGCTCTCTGGCTGCAGGAGACCTTTGCTTTGTCAGCTCCCTGGGACAGTGCTGACAAGTGGGATAATCAGGGAGTTGTGTGGCATTGAGCTTTGAGTGTTCCTGTCACTGTGTTTGGATCACACTTTGCAGTGGCTCCTCACTGCATTTTTTTGTTGTTGGTCTGGCAGAGCCTGTGTCTCACAGAAACTTCTCAGTGGCACTTTCAGCTCTCTGTGCTGCTGCTACATTAAGCTGGCAGCTTTGCAGACTAGGGAACTTCCTTTCTCTCAAGTTGTGTGTTCCTTGGACTTCCAGCTGCTTCACTGGCCTTTTTTATTTTCTTCCTCATCACCCTAACTCCAAACCAGTAACTGTTTTACACGATCTGGTGGTCCTGTGCTCCTTTCAGGGCGTTCCGCTCCATCTCTCCCTCAGTCTGGTGTGAGCATTTTGATGTTTTCCAGTGACTCAGGAAATGAGTCCTTGCAGATGGACAAGGACTGCTGCTGACAGATGTGGGGGGAGGATTAATTTGGAACTGATGCTGTTGACTGGATGCTGTACCTGGGCATTTATTGCCACTGCAGAGCTCTGTTAATGCATCTGCTCAGTCCCAGGGTACACCTCAGCAGCCTGAATGAGACAAGAGTTGGCTGTGCTTATAAAAACAAATGCTTTTGTTCTCCAGCATATAAAGAAGTATTTTCTTTGTAGCCATAGTACACCAGAACTCTCCCAACAGTTTTGAAGAGCCAGTGGGCCAGGATCAGTGAGGGAAGGGAGGCTCCAGCCTGAGGCTCCTGCTGCTTTTGGGTCACAGCGAAGTGGCTGGGGGAACAACGTGGCTCTCTCAGTTTTGGGCTCATTTATTCCTTTCTTGATAGCACCTTCTAAGCTGAAATTTGGCTTATGTTGTAATTTGATTTACACGTGAAGTACAATGTGTTTGTCCCTAAGTATTTGGCCAGTAGGCCGTGTTTGGAACAGCGGGGCAGGGAAGGGAATGAAAAACTTGCAGTTGTGATATTGATAAATGTTGAAATGGCCTGGCCAGCAGAAAACAGGCTGTACAGAAGAGTTTTTCTAGGCTAAAAAGTGACCTTATTCTACTTTTCAAACCAGCTGCGTGCTGTATTTGGCACATTGAGCAGGGCTTTGCATCCTGTTTGGTTTGTAAAACACACATTCTACTCACAGCCATTGCACATCAGCCTCAAAGAGGAGTGAGGCTTTAACAGAGCCTTGTAAACAGCAGACAGCACACCTTAATAGAAAGCTTTTAAAAGTGGAAAATGAATCAGGCTGAAAGAAGGGGGAGGACTCCTTACAGAGCAGGACAACTGCTGGAGACTTATTTATGTCAAGACTGTGGCCTGACTGCTTGGGAGTGGATTTATTCCAGCTGGCTGATGCAAGGGCCAGGGAATCAGCTGCTCTGGTGTTTGTGGCTATGAATTCTTGAGCTGGCTTGTTCAAAGTGCTGCCTGCTCTCAATTCACAAAAGGAGTAATTGCATTTAAGGCTTTCAGGCAGCCTTTCCTGGAGTCCTGCTCCTTGGAAAAAGGAGACAGCAAGATCAGCCTCCCACAGCATGGCAGGAAGGAGCTGTAGGTTCTTTCCTGGTGTCAGTTTTGCAAACTCCACCACTGTGGTGTAGCTTTTAACTTGAAACCTCAGGTCCCTGAAAATCCCTCTAAATTCATTTAATGCTTTTGATATTTCACATGTAAAATAGCTTGAATTGACCCCTGAAAATGTAAAGTGAGACAGGTTAAAAAATCAAATCTCTGTGTGTTATTTCTATTTCTCGTGAGGGACTAGGTGTGAACAGAATGAATATTTAGGATTTTTTAGTACTTTTGGATTTTAAGAGATGATTTTCACAGCCTGCAGACAAACACCACAGGTCTTGTTTTAGTTCTGTCATTTCTTTTTAGTCACCATTTAAGTTCCCTAGAGAAATATCTGGAAAAACTTTCTTGAAAGTTATGCTGAGGTTCAGTACGATCGAGTGGAGAAACATAAGGAAAGATACAAACCTACAAATGTAATTCCATGCACAACTTCAAAATTACCTTGTTTGTACCCTGTAATTGTGAAAGACATCTTGCATTCATTTAAAAAAATCTGGTAATAATACCAATACATATGTTGACCAAGAACCCTGAATTTCATGGTGCCAGGGGACTTCACCAGTTGATTTAAAAGAAGTTAAAGGTTCTTCAGAGGCAAGCCTTTTATGGAGGTACAATTTTACCTTTACCTGCCTTGGATTAAAAATATCTGTGTGAAGGACTTGAATGTTTTCAGCAGTTAACGAACAGTGGGATAGGAGTGGAATTACTCAGGAAAACAGACAGAAAACCTAAGCCACAGGAGACGTAGTTTCTTTTCTTTGATATTCTGAGAATTAAAAAAACCCAAAGCAACAAACCCCAAACAAAACCACTGAGGGGGTCTGTCTGTCTGTCTATCTATCCATCAAATGGTTTCTTTCCTTCTTTCCCCCTTTCCTCCCCCTTTCCTCCCCCTTTCCTCCCCCTTTCCTCCNTTCCCCCTTCTTCTTTCCCCCTTCTTCTCTCCCCCATCACTGACTGAGCACTGTGCTGTGTGTGTGTTCTTTGCAGGGATGTGAGGCAGAGGATCCAGCACAGGATTGCTCAGGTGTTTGGGATCAGCTCTTCTGCCATGTACCTGACCAAGCCAACGTTCTTCTCCAGAATGAACAGCACAGGAGCCAAGACAACACACGATGAGTACTGGCACCCACACATTGACAAGGTGAGGAGGAGGCTGAGATGGGATGCAAACATCTCCTGTTATTATTATTATTAGATCACCTTGAAATCATTTTGCCTTAAACAGTCCATCAAACAGGTTTGAAAACTGGTGCTTCAGGGGATGAACCTAATGGGAGATAAGTGAGTTTTAGAAACAGAGGCCGTTAATATCCCATTTAATTTTATTTTCTCTAATTTAGTTTTGCTAGAATGAATAAATTGTGAGAATGACTACTCAGGAATCTCTTTTGTCAGAAGCATTGATTAAAATGACCTGAATTGCTCTTTCAGCCAGGTCTAGCAGGAGCTGCTTCACAGTGGTCAGTTGGTCACTGTTGTTATTGATCTGAGCCTCTTGATAAAGGCTTAACATTTGTATTTCAGCTGTATGTGAATTGAGGCTTTGTTACTGTGTGTGTTTCAATGGGGATGTGGTACCTGGTACTCTCTTTCAATAACTTGGTGTTCTGGTTCTTTTAGGATGGAAGTGTTGTGACATCCTTTTAACTGCGCAGTCTTATCTGAAGGCTTGTAGCTTAATATTTTGCATTTCTCAGTGGACTAAATGATCTGGTATTGAGTTTATTTCTGAATTTCACTGAGTTCAAACGTTCTGTGCAGAACAGCAGAATACAGACAGTGGAAGAATCAAAGAAAAAAAACCCACAACACAAAAAAAAACCCCAAACAAGCAAAAAAACCCCTCCACACCACAATACCCACACTTCATGCCTTCAGGATTTATAAATGAGTCACTCTGGAGTCATGGGTTACCCAAGATGGAACCAAATAAAATAATCCCATCAAAATCCAAGTTATTCCTCAGGGCTCGAGTCTGTAAGTGGGCAGTGTACCTTGAAGTCTATGACCTGAGATGTGGAAAAACCAAACAGAAATATTCCTTGCCTTAAAGTATTTCCTGCAAAAAGCCAGTCTGAGGGAAGTATAATGTCATTTGTTGGTCACAACGTTGGTGTGAGTTCCTGTGTCCTTATCATGTGGGCAGAAACACCTTAAATTTATAAAATGTGGTGGTAGTGATGACACATCTTATGGTTGAAAGCAGAAAGTCCTGCAGGGTGGAATCTGCCAGGTTTTGGATGCTTCTGGTTCAAAAAGCTGTGATGTAACCACTGAATAGGAGTGGCTCTAGATCAGGGATGATTTTGAGGTCCAGATTGTTTTGATTTGTGTTGGTAGGAAGTGGCTGTAGGGAGGAAATCGTGCTGGTGGGATTCACAGAAATTCCATCATGGGATGCTCAATTCCTTGGGGGAAATTAAACTGGTGATTCTGGTTGTGTGAAGTGCAGGAAACTCATCGGTTCCTTACAGTTTTTCCACAGTTTCAGAGAATCAGATTGGACTGCCACAAGGGTGGGAAAAGCAGTATATTTCAACAGCTGATGCCTATTTTCTGCACTCTTTTATTTCAGCCCCCCAAAAAAGCATATTCTAGAATTTCAGACTGATTTATTACTGTAATGAGATTTGTGTCTGCACAGGCACTGCTCGCCAGTATTTTCTTTATCCTTCTCTGCATGTGTTTTGCATTGGGAAATGAATAAAGTGGTTGGATAACCTCACAATTAAGTGTTTCCACCTAAATACCTCCTGTAATGTAGAAGTTATTTTGTCATTTACATGCAAATAGGTTTCTATGAAGAGAATTTGTGGAAGCTGCTTTTCTCTCCTGTCATCCTGAGAGTGCCTGAACATGATGGACAGCAGGCTGAATGTTTTCCTGTTTTTATCCTTCTCTTTTGTCCATGTTTTATTTATCTTGCAGGCTGTCTGTTCAGGGAGCAGATCCATCAATTGATTTGCCTTGGCTTTTTCTAACCCATCTCCAGCTTCAAAAAACAAAACAAGCAGAAAAAGTGCTCCCTTGGACTTGGAATGCATAATCTAGGCCTTAGTAGTGTCTATACTGAATAATTGGGTTGTCTGATTTATGACAGTGGTTGGACTCGGTGATCTTGGAGGTCTTTTACACAACCTAAATAATTCTGAGTCTGTGAAGAGAATTATCCCAGTTGGGGCAGTTACCAAACACCTTGTGCATAATCATAAACAGGTTGAGCAGAGACTGAATAGGATGAAGGTGTGCAGCTTCACAGGTTGCCTTCAGTGCAGTCAGCCTGGTTTGTATTTCACTTCCTCCAGCAAACTTTTCCTCTTCCAGACTGCAGTTGAAAGCCAGGAAAAAAAAATACATTTCTGCTGATCTGAGGTAGGAAGTTTTTCCCAGAAAAGAGCATCAGTGTTCTTACGTGGCCTCCAAAGCAAGTGTGAATACTGGGAAGTTGAAGAAAAATCAATAAAACTTGCCAGTTTGTTGGATGCTTCTGGGTTGGATCATTATTTATGCTTTCCCCTTGGAACAGAACGAGTCACTTTAGGTATTTCTGCGTAATCTAACAGTGAAGGTTACTCCTAGAAGACATCAGGATTTTTTCCTTGCCTCTTTCCAGAAGAAAGGTAAAAGAAAAAGGAGTTCACCATATTTTCTGTTTCAGAGTGACATTGTTGTTAAAAAGATGTGGCTTCTTGGAACATATGAAAACCCCTCTTGCCTTTTTCCTGATGTTGCTGAGTCTACTGCAATTATATTCTCAATCTGAATCTCCCTGAAGGTTTTTAACTGCATAATGGAGTAGTACAGATTTATTGTGTCTATCTGAGGCTTCGGTTTTTTTCCCCCTGAAATTTATTTGGTTTGTAGTTACGTAGGAATGGAAACCCTGAAATCACCCAAATGACTCATTTAATCTTGTTGAATTTATAAGCATCTAAATCAAATAAAAAGAGAGTGTTGGTTTAGGATATGGAGTTTCATCTTGGATGGAATTTGTTTGGAACTGAGGCTTCCAAATGTCAAATATCTGATTTATGATGGAGTTGCTGTTGCACACTTCACACTGTCAGCAGTGCAGTCTTACAGCATTCTCTGGTAGAAGCAGTGTGGGACTTGCAGATTTGTGCAGTCCCCTGCCTGGGCAAGGATCCTGCCATCCTTCACACAGCTGTCACTCTCTGCCATAAGGTGGTTTGGGGTTTGTTTTCCTTGAATTTCTTCTATCACAGCTATTCCAGCACTTCAGTGCACATTTTCCCAAAAGTGCTTGGGGTTTTTTTTTTAGCCTAAACATGTCCCTGATCAGTTCATAGCTATTTTTGTCCCTCCTCCCAGTTCTACCTCCTTCCACCCCCATGTATTTATAGGTGGGAATCAAATCCCTTTTCAGCCTTTGTTTCTCTGAGCTGAACAAGCCAAACCTTGGAGTCTCCTTACCTGCACTGTGCTCTCCATCTCCCCAGCCCTTCCCTGTACCTGCAGCCCTCTCTGCCTGCTGACTCTGTCACTGAGAGCAGCTGCTGTCTCTCCTAGCAGACTCTTCTTTTCTTCCCCTACATTTAATAAAACACATCAAAAGATCTTATTTCTGCCCCGGGACAGCAATATCTCTGAAAATTGAGGAGGTTGATTCTCAAAACCTCAGCTCACCTACAGCCCTTTGTAGTTCAGAGATGTGCTCTTTGCTCTTGCATTGTCTGCTGAATGGATATTACCAATAAATAGAACACTGGAAGTAGCTATCAAAGCTATTCTGGTGGTTATCTGCACAGAATTGGGTGAAGGCTTACAGGAAAAGAGCAGTTTTGACTCTTTTTCTGCATGCTAGACCAATGCTGATTGGAAAGTGAATTTTCTTGTGCCCTGGAAAGCAGAGGATGCTGTCCTGAATATCCTCAGTAACTGCACACCTCTTGCATGGTCCTACCAGTGTTTAGTTGCATAGAAATGTGTCCCTCAAAAAAACCCACTGCAAAATGGGGCTGGCTAATTCTGTCAGTCAGTTCTATTTATAATAATAGCCTTTAAAGAAGTGTCATATAAACATCATTATGAGCATCTACCATTAAATATTATCTGTGTTTGACTTTTGGGATAAAGAGTGTTCAAAAAGAACACACTAACCATATGACATAGCAGGCTGAATGGAAATATCTGCATTTTTTGTCTCTTGAGTTGTTTACAAGGAGCTGTAGAAATTTGATGTGCAGCTGTGTGGCTGCATGGCTTATCACCTGCTTTTAGTGACAGCTTTTCTCACGTAGTTTGATCTTTTGGTTCAATTATTAATCTGCCTGGTACTGGAAATCATTACCAGGGTAACAAATATATTTGATATACATGGGGGGACTTCTAGCATTTTAAATAACTGAGTATAATTTAGTGCCTCCTTTCCATAGTGCTGCATTTCTCAGGCCTGGCTGCTTCTGAGAGCGAGTAATGAATAAGGACAGGAACAGAAAAGCCATTTTCTCTTGCACACTTCATTCCCCAAATTAGTCATCTATAGAAATCAGGTGTGTTTGGTTAGGTTAAAATGGTTTGTAGTCAGCTCTTAGAAGTTTAGAACTGGTAAAGCCACCTTGGAGAGGAGGGAGAGTGCAGTGAGGGAGCAAAGATTGCTGCTCCACTGAAGAGTTGATAAAAACATGCATTAAACTTGCAAGTATGAGTTGAATGAACTTCTTCACTGTGCTCGTGCCTTCATTGGCTGGAGACTTCCTTAAATCGACTGGAAGTTTTTATCACCACATCAGTGAAGTGGAAAATAGCTTTGCAAAGCTGATTTGCATGAGAAGGGCTGCAGGATGGATGGTTTGAGGTGCACTTGCTCATTAATTCCCATTTATTGCCTTGTATTGCTCCCAGGGTTTGGGAAAATACAGGGACTAGGGGATCACTGTAATATTTCTCTCATTTTTGTGATTCAGACCGTGTAGGGCAGCAAATCACCAGATTTGGCTTTTTTCCTTTAAGCCCTTATGGTCCAAATAATAACATGAGTATGAATGAAAATGCCTTCCTATTCCATCTGTTGTTATGTTCTCTTTGGTCACTGCCCTTACAGAAAAATGTGTACAACTGCTCTTGAGCCAAAATTTAACTGGCACTAATGACTATAACTTGAAACATAGCTGAAAATATTTAGAGGACTTCTAAGTTTGGAAGTAGCACCTACCTCTACCAGTCACCAGGTCAGTCAAAACACTCTGCAAATGCTGTGTATTTATACAGTGCTGCACATTTCACTGTTTGACAGCGTAATGCTGAACTTTTGAGTTGTGATACACAAAGAAATTGGGGAATACAGACACTGATTTCAAGTATTTTTTTACTTGCTGGTGACATGTACGTACAAAAGGAAATATTTCCAGAATCAGCTAAACTCAGTGTTAAATATTTAGATAGCTTCACTCTGAGTATTAGCATATAGAATTTCTTTTCTCCAACTTCAGCATACATATTGACCAAAAATAATGCTTTAAAAGGAAGGAAAAATCACCTTGTTATACTTAAGACTGGGGTGTTTGGTCTAGGCTGAGAAGAAGCAGAGACTTCCAAAGTCCAGTTTGAAGGGTTTTAAACAAAACCTGTATGGAAAAGAGTAGAAGCTCATCCAACAAACGTGTGTTTACTTGGAAGTTCTGATTTTCTGTTACCATGAATGTCCTGTGTGCTAGCTGGTGAAAGAATACAAGTGAGGTATCCAGAAACCTTATAACCAAGATTAGATAATGAGTGGAAATCATTAGTCTAAAGGGCTATTCTTCTGCTTATTAACCTCCTGGTGAAATTTTATCTTGGAATAGTATAAATCCTGTCTTTTTGAAGCAATGCACTTCTGGCACTACGTTGTTTTTTGCTCTTGGGTGATAGAAATGTAGAGGAGCACTTCTCTAATTATGGAAACTGTAACATAGAACTAACAAACATAACATGCTAGTCTCGTGGTGTGTGTGTAAACACAAGAGAACAGACTAATAAACATTTGTAATTTCTAAAAAATAGCGTTCCTGGTTTTCAAAGAGCCCTTTATTAAATACATGAAAAACTGAAAATTAGAAAAACCCACCAGATCTATCTGCAGAGGTAAGATAATTGGTAATTTTTGGTAATTTTGGCTTCCCCCACAGGTGACTTATGGCTCTTTTGACTACACTTCTCTGCTCTATCTCTCTGACTACTCCGAGGACTTCGGGGGTGGCCGGTTCGTGTTCATGGATGCAGATTCCAACAAGACAGTGGAGCCCCGAGCAGGTATGAGCTGCAGGTTGTGCCATTTATTGACTGCCTGGGCTGGCAGGTGGTGTGGGACTGTGTTTTGTGTCAGCAGGAATAACGTGGGGTCATGTAGCACTCCGTGTTCAGATTGATGACATGAAAAGTAAAGATTAAACCAGGTTAAAATGCAGCCACAGTTTGCAATATCTGGTGTTAAGCCACAAGAAGTGACTTCCTTGAAAGCTGAAGCTTAGAAGAGGTGGCCAGTTCTGACAGCTTAGCAGGTCACTGTGCAGTAAGAGCAGAGCTGAGTGTGACTGCAGCAAATCCAAATTAAAGCAATTTATTTTAGACTGGCCTGAAATTCCTTTGCTGCTCAAGGTGGGGCTTAATACCCTGTAATGGCTGAGGGCTGGGTGTGAAGGTGATTGATTGCCACAGCTCTGCTGACCTGCTGGAACATGACAAACCATGATTACTTGGGTTTGAGTCCATCCCTGCTTCCAGGAGGCCTGACAGGGATGAACCTTCTGATGGCTGTCAGTTATAAATAAATAAAAAAGCTTTAAGGCTGGCTTGAGATTTTTCTAATATGTGGATAATTTGAAACTAGAATTACTCTGGGGCTGCCTAGAGAGGAGCTCAGCCTCAGCTCATCTGTGTGGCAGGTGAGTGCTGAGCTTCCAGCAGTGTTGCCTTTTATAATGCAAGATCAGCCACATTGCTGCAGGGAAAAAACAAAAAAAGACAACTTTATATTCCTGCTGTGTTCTATCTTTTTTTTTCAAGACAGAAAAGATGGAAATTTACTCATTTAAAGAGCCTCAGTAATTGTCTGCTGCCAGGCATTACCCCAAGCAGAACTGACTTCAGACTATTGCTGCCTGCAAATGGGGATGGGTGTTTTTAGACTTATGGATCACAGTGAAACGTTCACCTGCAGTGATGCTGGTTTAGATAAACTCTGAGATTACCTGCATTGTGGGTTTGCTATTCAAGAATTGTATGTTTGATTATTTTGGCTTTTATGATTGGAAATAAACTCTAAACTGAAAGCATCATCTTTTGCAAAATGCTGCCACCAGTATTTTGAAAGGGAACAGATTAAACTGTTTCATTTCCAGATGCAATTCTAAGATTACCAGCTGAATTCTAGGTATGAGAGGAGAGCTGTCTCCTCAGTGCAGGGGCACTCAGCCTGGCTGCAGTGTGCAACACGCCCCTGACTTAATTTCCAAAAGTCTGTAACTGTGAAATTGCTTCCATTCAGCCCCATCTATTAATTTCCAGGTTTTCTGCTGCAAGGTCTTTGCTCTTGGTGTCGTTTTGGGGGAAGAAGGCGAAGCTGATGAAATAGAGAATTTTTCTTTTGGCTGTTCCCTTTGCCAGGGGTTTGTATGGGCAGTGTGTGCCACAGAAACAAACAATGCACAGCTCCCAGGGAACAGCACAAATGTGCTTCGTGGACACAAGAGAAAATTATTTACACTTTTCTAACACAACTCTGTGTTACCACAGTTGTCAGGGGTCCTGTGATTGTGTCACAGCCTCTGGTGCACAAACCACTGACACCCTGTGAGCAAAGGAGAAAAGCTTTAGAGGTGAAGCACAACGTGAAGGCATTTGCACTTGGTTTTCCTCTTGCTGATAAAATGTGTTTTGTGAAAGAATGACCCCAGGCTGTTTTCTGTTGCTGGTACAAGTTGATGTATTTTTCATGTTCATGATGCTCCTCTGCAGTGTTTTTTCTCTCCTTCTGTCTTTTTGGCTTTTGTTTGTTTGTTTTGTTTTACGCTTCTTTTGATCCTTTGTGCTTCTCTTGTCACTCCAACTCAACTTTTAAAACCACATGTTGATGAGCTTTCAGGCTTCTCATTTAGGAGCTCCAGGCTTTTATAGGATGACTGTCATAATCACTGGTTCAGTTTTCGTGCTTGACAGGTAATTGACTTTTCTGTATTGCTAATGCCACTGCAGTCCTAAAACCTGGCACTTCTTCTTGTCTCACACTTAGCCTGCATTTTGGGGACCTGATACTGTGTGCCAAAATGAGCAGGTTTCTTTTTCCGTGAGCAGCAATTTGTTCAAGTGTCAGTGGGGAGCAGGAAGGCGTTGTTAGTGATGCAGCAGAGCAGAAAAGCAGTAAATGGAAATACAAGAAAAAGCAATTAAAAGTAAAACATTGTGGGATGTCCTGTGTTTGAAAGTGCTGCCTGGGCAAGTCCCACTGCTGCTGCAGATGCATTTGCAGCACTTCACTGGTGAGGATCAGTGTCAGCCAGGCAGCTGGGGACAGGGAGAACTGTTCTGCTAGGAGTGGAGCTTAAATTAAATTGCTTATCACTTCCCTCAGTGTATATCACTTTCAGATTACCTAAGAAGTCTGGAAGTCCTGACTCTCACATATTTGACTGAAGGACTCCCTGATTTGTAGGATGATCTTTAACATCCTCTAGTTTGGTTGTTAGCAAACATCAGCTTTAAGAAGGAATTATAATTTATTAACCTTGAGGCTCTTGAGATTATTTTCTTTTTAACAGAAATGAACAAGCCAGCACCAGTTCAAGTGTACAGACCTTTGGCTAATTCATAACCAAACGTGGCATGAAGGAACACATCTTTCTTGTGCCCTGATGGGCTTCAGAAGTGAATATGTGTCTTTTGACTTCAGTCAGGACCTCTGTCTGCCACGAGAAACTCACTGTACCATGAGGAAGAGAATTCTTAGTGCCAAGGGAAATACGACTTTGAAAAGAAAACATTTTTTTGTGACAAAGAAACAGAGCTAAAGTAGCATCTGTTCCTTTTAAATATAGATGGAAATTCTGTTTCCAAAATTGTCATACTGGGATTTTCTTCCCCCCCCTTGCACCAGGGTTGGCTCAGTTTGAGAGACTATAAGAAACAGAGCAACATTTTGAATGAGGTCCTTTGAAACAAGGCTCTTTCAATATTAACTCTTTCTGCTGGTCTGAGACATGTTTTAATAATCTGCAAGACATACAGGAGGATTAAGAATAGATGGCAGACATCAGGGCTTTCCTTTTTCAGTCACAAAATTGGTATACTTTCTGCTGCTGCTAAACTTGTCAGTTTAAAATTTCATATTTAAAATTTCGTAATTTTGCAGAGTCTTGTGTGAATTTGGGGTCTGGCAATATTAGACAGGTCACAGACTTCACTTGATCATAAAGTGTAGATGAAACTCTGCTGTTGGAATGATTCTGTGTTCCTTCTTTGTACGTGCATTTCTTGGTTTGAAGGTCAGCTTTGCTGCACTTATTTTCAATTTACAAGGGAATTTGTTCTTCATACAAGTCATTTACAATACAAAGGCAGAAGGAAAGGTTGCAATCACTTCTGTGTGTTTCTGGAAGAAAATAATCTGTGGGGCAAAATGAGTTCTGTACATTGGAGAGTGAAATGTGACTCTTCCTTTAATATCAGACTTAGCATATTCTCACAGCTGTCAGAAGTGTGTGTTTCTGGAAGTGTAAAATATTTGATTTGAAGGTACAAGATATTTGGGAACTTCCCCCCATACAGATAATCTCATCTTTCTCTGTATTCAGTCCACATCACCCAGATTCAGTCTAGATCATGAGAATCTTCTGCCAATCCTAGCTTTAGTTTTGCTCCAATCAGTAAAAAAACTGGAGCACATCTTGAAGTTAAATCAGTATCAGCTGAAAGCTGAGAATATTTTTTTTAAAAATCCCCAGAAGTGGCTGTCAGTCCTGGTGAGGAACAAATGGAGGCAGCATTAGCAGCTGCAGTAAGCACCAGCCATGCAAAGGACAGCAGTTCTTACTGATTTGCAATACTCATCACAAATTGTACCAGGGGCTGGTGAGGTGATTGCAAAGAGAAGTGGTAGGAAAAGGAGGACCTGTTGCAATCGTGTCAAAAAGACATAGAAAATAGCTCCTTATTTCTCTGTAGATCTTGCTTTTGGTTTTGTTATCTGTGGAAGAATAACCATCTTCCAGGCAGGTTTTTGTTGCTGTTGTAGCGGGGACGGCGAGTAACGACATAAAACTCGATCGAGGAAGAAAGGAAATTATTTATTAATTTACAGACTGGTTTTTATATTTTAGTTCGCTTGAATGGCACAAAGCCATTGGTCCCTGACCATCCACCTCCCAGAGTGATTGGCTAAATCCTACAACACCCATTTCAAAATATTTCTCTGGTCGGTATCACAACAATACTGCCCAACAATCCTGCACCTGCAAGATAAAGGGATTAATTTACAGAAACTTCTGACTGTTTTCAGCCAGTGTCTGTGAGAAAGCAAAGACTTTCTCACAGGCAGAGGCAGAAAACTGGAAAATCTTTCTGCGACCAAGCTTTCAGCATCCACAGGTTTTGTTTTCTGATGGTGTTTGATGACAGGTTAACGATGGCATTAAATGAAACACTATTTTAGCAGGGCCCATAAAGCAATAGGTACCTGGGAGAGCAGGTCAGACCTGCACCTAACGTGGTGTTTCTGTGACTTCTGATGAATTCACTGCCTTGTTGAGCTCTTACTGAGGGGTAGCAGTGGTCAGCCCACAGTGCCTGGAGCACTGAAAGGATTGAGGAGTGCTGGGGGAGCAGGGGAGGTGTCCTGTGCTCGTGCTGCACAGAGCATTGGGAAGCACTGTCAGCACTGAGAATTGGCCTCTGAGGCTTTTTCCCCTGCCATGGAAGATTTGGTGATAAATGTAGCATGTCCTCCTTGTGCTGTTCACTGCTGGCTGCAAGGACTTTATGTAGTGCATGTGCAGGCCAGTATTTCATGAATTGGAGTTGATGCTGGTCAAGAAAATACACAGCAAAGCTGAAGGCAGAAAGCAGAGGAGAATCAGCTTCAAAGAGTTACTCCATGAAATTCAGGTAATGTAACAGATGAAAATAAAACCAAATACCAAAGTAACTGCAGGTTCAGCTGTGTTAGGCCGTGTGGTTCAGTAGTGAGAGTTCATGTCTTGGTTCCTAGGCTGTGTGTGAATGTCACAGGCCACAGATGCTCTGATGGAGCCTCTTTAAGGGCCATTCTGGGAATAATCGAGCAGCAAAGGTTACCCTTGTGCTTATGCTTCAGTGATTTACTAAATCCCCAAATTATTGATACGAAATTATTAATTCAGCGATTTACTAAAAGTGAGGATGAATTCCTTCTCTCTCAGAAGTCCAAAATGCAGAACTTGGGCGTCCCTGTGATTTGACCACAGCTCTACTGGACATGCCATGTTTGGCAAGGTCAAATAGATGATCCTGAGGTTTTTTGATGTGGTTGAAGTTGCAACACTTTGTTCTTAAAGGGAACTTTCTGTAGAGTCCAGTTCTGAGCCCTTGTGCAGCTGCTCTGACAGGGAGAACAGAGCAGACCTGGCAGCACTGGTTGGGTGAGGCTGAGCCCTGGAGGGGAGAACTGGAAGGCAGAGCAGGGGTGATATCCCTGCCCTTCTCTCACTTGTAGGGAGAAGAGATGGAGCCAAAAGGCCTTGAGAGACTCAGCATTGATTTGGAGAGAGCAATTATGTAGTTTTCACTTCTAAATACTCCCCAGGGTTGTCACACCTTCAGACAGAGTGGAAACTGCTGTGATTTTGGGCAACCAACTGTGCTGGTAGGAGAGAAGCAGGCAGGGATTCTCTTGATGTCTCAAAATCTTCCTGTACTTTTAGCAGGAAATAAATAAGTTCATTAATTTTCTTTAAAAACTGTAATTTGGAAGTTTTCCAGGCCCTTCTGAATTTAAAGTAGAAGCAACTACTTTTTTGAGAGTGTTGTTAATACTACAAATTACAAGCTGGCTGTGGGAGACTTCACTATGTGAATCAGTGATTTTAGTAATAACAGCAAGTAATTTCTGTCTAGTAATTAAATTTGGGATAAGTTTGTAACTAGGCTTTGATACCCATTGCAGGCAGTTTTTTGTTGGGGGTTTCATTTTTAGGCCATAGGGTTTTTTTCTTCTTCTGTGCTTGACATAAACGTAGCAAAATTGTTCAGAGAAGCTTGTGCCCTCTCTTCTGGGGTGCTCTCTTCACCCCAGATCAGAGCATTTGCAGACATTGTCAGTCCACGTTCCTTTTGTGGGGTTTGCTTAAAGGACTTGCTTAAATTCTCCCCATTCAATATTTTTTTATAAGTAATTTAATATATATCTGTTAAATAAGTTTTATTGTGTGCTTGCAGAAAACACTACTATCAGTTTATTTGCCTAATGATATGATGGGTTTTCTTGGACACTCTACACGGGAATGAATTGGTGATTAATCCTAAACAGATGACGAGGATGAGAACACAACTGTTGTGCATTTTCCCTGGCAGTGCTTCTGTCTGGGTGTCATTCAGCACATGAGATGCAGTTTTTCCTTCTTTCCTGAGTAACTTTTAGAGCTGATAAATTCTAGGCAGACAGTGGAAGCTGTCAGTGCATAAGATGAAAGATGTTGAATAGATCTGTGGTGCCAAATAAACTGTTCTGCTTCCCTTTAACCAGACAGGTGAGTCCTTCATTTCCTTCTGAGCAGCAGCTCAGTTTTCCCAGTGCCCCCAACCAGTTGCCGTGGGCAGTGGATGGTGGTGAGGCCCTTTCCATTCCCCCAGCCCTGCTTTGCATCCCTGCCCTGCCCTGGTGTCCCCGGGGAGGAGAGCGAGGGCACAGTTACCATTCCCTTACTCCGCTGAGGGATGGTCGAGACAATCCAACACATAATTTGCTTTTTCTCCTTGAAGCTCTCATGACCCAAGGAGTTTGCAAGGAAATTTGGTGGTGAATTGAACCTAGAAGGACCAGAAATATGCTGCCAAGAAAGCAGAAGGGGAAACACCATGTGAGGGATGGGAGCATGAAGGGGCTTAGAGTCCAGTGGCAGAACAGAGAAGCTGCAGATATAAGGGATGGCCAAAGCTGATATTGGTGTGGATGGCCTGTTGTAATCAGAATAACTGGGTTGGAAAGGACCTCAGGAGTTGGATGTAATTAAGGAGTTGGCCTTGATTTGAGACAGGTAACTTCCCAAGGGCTCTTCCAACCCGTTACACAACAAATGTGTAGTATTAGAGGTATAATAATCATGGAGTATTTTTTCTTATGAGCATTGTGGTCTGTTAATTTTATTATGGTTCTCAAAATCTCTTTATATATTCCCCAGATCTTGTCATAACTTAAGCTGGTGTGACCTACTAATTTTCTTCTTGCCAGAGTAAGAACAACAGAAGATACCTTTTTTTTTATAATACTTGTAAATCAGAGCATGTGTTAACTGCAGAGTATTATAATGATGCTTCCTAATTAATTTTCACAGAAACCTTGTTAGAATAGGTCAGTATAAATGCTCAAAAAGAACAATTCTCATTTTAGAGACAAGGAAAAAAGTGAGAGAGCAAGGGGTTTTGTTGAGGTCACAGTCACATGTCAAGGGTGAGGATGTCACTGGAAATTGTTCCCTTTGTATTTCCCTCCAATCTGTATTGCCTCAGGACAGAGGTTAGGGAGCAAACTGAAGGCAGCTTGTTTATGGAAGTGCAGCTGAGTGTTAAAATTCAACAGGGATAACATTTCCCAAGAGCAAGACTTTTGGGAATAGTGACACTTTCTGTGACATAGCTCTGAGGATGTCTAAAAAGAATTCACTGCTAAGGGGCAGTTCGGAATTCAACCTGGCAAGGCAAAAGCAGGGAAAAGCAAAGGCTTGTATTTAATACATTTATTCTTCCAGTGGTTTTTTGTTTGAGTAATTAAATGCTACATAACTGCTGCACAGTGAAATGTCCATTGCTTTTGCTGCTTGTTAAATATTATTCCTTAAAATAACAGCGTTGCTTGATCTAAATTGGGATCACATAAAATTTATGGCAGTGGATCTTGTGACTGGCACTTGCTTGTCTTCTTCAATAATGATTCCTGTGGATCAGTGCAAAAATGGATTCTCAAAAAGAGAATAAGTAGTTACCTCTAATACAATTAAGATCTTGCTTCCTGTAAGAGGTTGTTAGGAGTGCCCTGGCCTTGGTGACTGCCAGTGACCATCATCTGGGTAAGGATATTGCTGTATATCCCTTGAAGGTTTTGTCAGATGGGATGGGAATTAACATTCTCTACCCTCTTTTTGAACATTTATACTGATAAAAACAATGCACCATGGCAAGAGTGTGCTTTTGCTTCAAAAATTTTGCAAAGGAAGTAAGTTTAAAAGAAATTCTTCCCAAGTGAGGAAAAAGCATCTTTGAAAACTTGACTATGGGCTTGTTCAGTTACCCAGAGACCCCAGCTGATGCATATGGAAGCAGGTGATACCATATATATGAAGACATATTTATTAAAGAAAGAACTTAAAAGACATTCAGTACAGCCAGAAAAAAAAAAATCAATTTAACTGGCTTAAACAACACACTGAACCTCTGAATGACTTCTAGTCAGAGATCAAACAAAACAGCTGGAAAGTCAGTTTAAGGCAAAGCTTCGGGTGAGCAGGTGAGGGACCAATAATAATGCATTTTAATGAAGTTGAAATATGGTTTAAAAGGAAAAAAAGATCACGACCCAGGGATTTTGTGTGGAATCCTTGAGGGCAGCACTGTTCATTGCAGCACTGGTAGGACAGGAGCGTGTTGCCTTCGTTTATCCTTTCATCCAGAAAAGCAGGACACCGAGGTGGGAATGAGCTGTGCAGACAAGTGGATCTCTTCTTCACACGTGTGTAACTTTGCCCATTGTTGATGTGCAGCCCCAGGCACGGAAGGGGATGAAATTGTTATGAAAGGCTCTGAACTGCACGAGGATTAGATGTGAGCTGCAGCTGAACATGAAAGGGACTCAGGGATTAAACCCAGCCCCATAAAGCCAGTCTAGTTTTGTCCAAATCTCCCATGTGTGCTGCTTAGGAGTATGCAAGCAAAGGAACTTCTGGATCTTTGGGATCCCTTTTAGCAGAGAAACCCAGCTATGTGCCTGGTGCCCATTTCTGCCGTGGAGGTGGGGTAGGAGTTGGAGTAGTTCATGTTGTTGTTGTGCAGACTTTAAGTAGGCATCAGCTTTTAAACAAACTTTAATTTGAACAGTGGGGGGAAAGGCTGAGTAGGAAAACCACGAGCTATTGGGGTGGAGGAGCTGTGCAGGGGAGCATTTCTGGCTGCCTCGGGAGGGCTCGAGCAGTCCCAGGGAGCCACGTCATTGCTGGGCATCAAACTTGTACCTTCTCAGAACAGGTTAATAATGTGGGAGTGCAGAGGGCTCCATTCTGCTGTCTCATCGAGTGGGATGGCAGTGTGTACCTCTGCTGTCACCAAAGTCCCTGCATTTCCACTTCACCTGATGCCCCTTGAGGCCCCGAGTGTCCCCAGGCAGGGCGGTGATGGTCAAGGCTTGGCCAGGAGCAAGCACAGCAGTGAGCACTTGCATCTATAAAACAACTGCCATGGATGGAGGGGCTTTTTCTAAGGAGAGTGGATTTGTACATGGCTGATACGTGACTTTGTAACCTGCCTGAATGGTGATCAGAGCAGGCACAGAAAGCGATAGCAAACACTCGATACAATGCTGATAAGCTGCCACAGCTGCTTGTAAACCTGCTGAGGTTTTGTCACTGAAGACTTTTTGCCACCTCTGTGATGCTTCCTCCTTCTGTGGTCTAAAATTAGAGCCAGGACTAGAAGGGGAGCAGGGAGGAAATCATTACACTTTGCTGACAGTCATTGGAGTTGCTCTTTTTTGTTTCTTATTGAGGCAACTAAGAACTGGCTTCCATGTTCTTGGCTTCGTCCTGCCTTTTATAAACTACAGACTATGGTGGAATTCCATCTCCAGCTTTGTGGCACAAAGGATTAATGTATGTTTTAAGCAGTAAAAAGCTGTCAGAGTGCAGCATAAGCTGGTAGCAGTTTGTCTGTGATCACCTGTGGGCTCTCAGCTCACTGGGGAACAGCTGGAGCCAGACAGCTGAGCTGTGCAGGGAGAGCTGCAGCTGAGTGGCAAACTCCATTCAAGGGTTAAAATCTTTTGTCTTTGCAGGCCGGGTGTCGTTTTTCACCTCTGGGTCGGAGAACCTCCACCGGGTGGAGAAGGTTCAGTGGGGCACTCGCTTTGCCATCACCATCTCCTTCACCTGCGACCCGGAGCACGGCATCGGGGACCCCGTCCTGGGGTGACTCCTCTGGGCACGGGACGGGAGCTCAAATGAAGGAGAGAAGCCCTGCAAGAGAGAGGAGAAAGGGAGATGCCATCTCTCGTAACCTCACATGGAATCAGAACTGCCCAGCTCTGGGAACACACCGTCACACACTTTGTTTTCACGTGTCCTTTTCCATGAGCATTGCAAATGGTGGCTTAAGGACCATCTTAAATTGGATGCATTCTGAAAACAGTTTGTCTTCATGTCCCAAAGGGACAGGCTACAAAGAAGAGAGGGTGAGCTCTACGGAGAAGAGAACTGGGCTCTTCAGTTTTTTATTATTTTAAAAAAATTCTTCAGTTTGAAAGATACAAACGATCTCTTGGGCCATGCCTTGATCTGACTCCCCAGGCTGCTGTCACCTGTTCAGTTCTTTAGTCTCTTCAGTTACTAATGAGGTGTAGAAAGTCTGACCTAAGTTAATTGAGCCAGGTGAGAGTAACTCTCTAGAACACACCTTCTGTTGAGAGGGATGGGTTCTCCTGAGTGTGGGATCAGTGGGAAATACACCTGGGTTTGGCTACTGGGACTTACTTGAACTTTTTTTTAATTGAATTACTACTGATTCAATATTCAGGAAGTCTCTCAATAGCTATTTTTGGACTTCTCTTTTCCAGTTTAGTATGAAGACTTTTTCTCTTAACTAGGACCACTGGTGTTCCCTGAATATTAAATTGCAGGGACTTCCAAGAGGAGCTTGTGTGCATTGCAGTACAGATAAAGTAACAAACACATGCATAATCTTGCCAACTACTTTGGGTTTTTTACTGCAATCAAGAGATTTCTGTGGGTCAGGAGGTTGATAAATAAATCATAGAAAAACCTTTTTTTTTTTCTCAATCAAATTCTGAAGCAACCATGTTGATCTGGTTGATTACTTGGATGTGTAATTTCTGTGAAACACTGAGAATCTGGGCATGTGCTTTGATTTTTTAATTTTATGCATACAGTTGAGCTCTATAATGTACCCTTTTATGGAAATAATAAGTACTGGGGGAATTACACTGAAGATTAATATAAAGTGGAATGATAAGAGGACACTTGGACTTGTGAGGGCTCTCATTGGGCACAGCAGCAAGATTAGTCCTCTGTAATTTCATTTCTTCTTAAACCTGAAAATGTCTTTCTTCTCTGTACTAACAAGGGAGGATTGTTAAAATGGCTGGATGCAAGGAAATAATAAAGTCAGTTGGGTTACATATTGAAATACTTGTCCTAAAGCCTGTTTATTCCAAGGAATTTGCATTACACCAAGTTTTAAGTCCATGTGAAGGCAGACCAGGATCACCAGCAACTGCTTTACTGGATTGAACTTGCTTCCTGCCATTACCCTGAGGTTTAAATGTAGGGCATTTTCCCCCAAAACACCTGATAACTGTGGAATCTAAACATGAATGGACTCTAAACATGTGTTTGCTGGTTGCTCCTGTCTGTCATGCCAGCTGTGAGTGGCACTAAAAGGATGTGGCACTCCTGGAGCTGCCCTCTATCAAATCCTGCTCAACAAGATCATCTCAGACCATGGGGGAAATCTCAGCTCATCTCCTCTTGGATTTTCATCTTCTGCAGATCCTGCATCTAGTAATAACTCCTGCACAGGGTGCATCTCCTGCTGGGAACTGATGGACATTCAGAAATAAAATCCAGCTGGTATTTGTCCTTTGGAGCCTTTAAGCCTCAGTAATCTGGTCAATATGATGACCAAACCTGTCACCTGTAATTTGTTGGGAAATTGTGCACCTTATATGGCAGGAGAGCTCTTCTTTGGAAAGTACAATAATTTGATGTATGTTTTAGTGCCACTGAGAATCTTCTATTTAAAGCTTCAATATCCAGACTACTAAAAGCAATGCCTAGATCTAGGGAGAATTTAAATGGCAAATGAGGAGGTAAAGTGCAATCTAAGAAGTTTCTGAAGGTTGCCTCCAGCAGGAAGCAGTAATTGCAGAAGGCTGATGTGCCTGGGGCAGAGTGGAAGTTGAATTCACTGCTTGTTAGGAACAAACTTGGTTTTATTTATTTTAGGCCACTTAAATACCCTGAATAACTTTTTATTAAGAGTCTCTGTTTCCAGATAATGACAGATAATTCTGAATTTGAAATATTTTCATTTCTGCCCTTTTTGAGGCTCGGCTGCCTGTTGCTACTGGGAACTGCAGGGCTCTGATTCTTAGAACTCTGATTGCTCCAAGGGCAGGATTTGTTCAAGCAGCATCAATCTGGTGCCAAGCTGCTGCAGAGAAGTGCTCTTAATTGAACAGAGGTGATGGCAGAGTGTGGCTCGATGTGTCCCAGTTGTGTGAGGACCTTTGCAAAGAGCCCTTGTCCTCAAAGGGAAGTAAAGAAAGGTCAGGACTTGTGCAGTGTGAACTGAGGCCGAGTCCTGATGTTAAAATTACAGCTTTGCACCTGAAGGTAGACTGGCAGCAAGTATCTGGGAATGCTGATTTGTGTTTTGGAAGGAAATTACTTGTAAGGAAAGGGAAAGGCTGCTGCTGTGCAAAGTCCCAGAGTAAAATAGAAAATGCAGCTGGAGAGCAACCCGGATTTGACTCCCTACAACGAGATTGAGTGAAGCCTCCTGAGGGTTTCTGTGCAGTTGTACTGCTTTTAAAACCATATTTCCATTCAAATGTTTTGTGGAATATCAGGGACTTTTGAAAAATTGGCAGGTACGTGGTCAGATGACGTTTTTAGTGTACACCTACCTTTCAGTCCTGTAGCATGCATTATATTTTAATTTTTTTATCCCCTGTGATTCTAGGAACTCTAGGTGGACTTCTTGGCATTTCTCATGTATAACATTTTCATTGTGCAAGCAGTTGTGGAATCATTGTGGCTTTTAATTCCCTGTGAGTCAACTGAAGGTTTGGGGAGGTACATTTATGTTGAGATTTTCCTGAAAATGTATCATCCACCTGAAATATTGTATGCTCCATCTCAATCAGTGTCAAGTCCAGAAATGTTTACAAGGATACCCTATTTTAAAACGGGTTTTAATTTGGATTTATAGCAGAAATTTAGCTTCATGTCTTACTTATTTTGAAGGTCAAAGCTGGGTGCTTTAGGAGGCTGTAGCACATAATAACGTGCACGTAAAAATAAATGTAGCTGAAAAGGCATTGATGATGACTGTGCTGCCAAGGAAATCTGGTTTTGTTTCTTCAATTGCATTTCTTAGTATTGAATTTCTCTTTTACAGCTCTCCTTTCCCCAGTAAATGAAGATGACATTGTTTTTAACGTGAGAGTTCCTCGTGTTCCTTCTCCATCCAGATACCCTTACACAGTGTTTGCAGGGGAATTGGTTCTCTCTAACCTGCTCATGGGGAGCTTGGTGCAATATTTCTGCAATATTTTTGTCTTGTCTAAATTCTAGGGATAAAAGCAGGAAATGCTGCTGGAGGTCAGGGCTGTTTGAGTGGGGAGGAATAAATACCACCAATCTCCCTTCTCCAAGTGAAAAAAAGAGAAGAAAAAAAAATCCCAACTCCTGTCTTTCCTTTTTGAGTCTCTGGTGTGGAAATCCAGGCAAACATTGCAGGAGCAGCAGCAGAGTTATTTCCTTTCTGAACCACAGGTGGCTCTGGCACACATGGATTGGCTCAGCCTGGGAAAATCCAGCTAAAGCACCGTCCTGGAGTGCTGGGAATCCTCTGCTGGGTGTCCATTGAAACACCCTGAAGAGCTGCAGCTCTGCCTTGCTTTGGGTCTTGAGAACATTCTTGGGAAGCTGAAAGCTCATTTTACATCCTTGGCTGAACCCTGCTTTCAGCTCTCTCTTACTGACTGTTAATTTATCCTCAAAGTACCTGTGTGGCCATTTTTTATCTTCTGTGAGTGTTGGTGGCTTTGTACTGAAGTTTTCCAGGGTGGATTGTGCACAGGGAATAACTGTCCACTTTCCCAAGTGCACATCTCTGAGTGTGTCCATCATCTCCCCTCAAATCACTTAATTCACCTCTCACTTCTGTCCCAGCACACCTCAGCCTTGACCTGTAGCCAGGACTGACCAGGGGACAGAACTCAGTGCTTAATTTATTCATTGCCTGGCTGGCTAGCACTGCAGAGGAGCTGGCTTAGTCCTCTGATCCTTTTAGCCCACAAGGGTATTAATCTTTATGAAGGATTTCAATTTTTGAGATTTTTCATTCTTCAGCATTCGTTTTTTTTTTCCCCAAATACTGTTATTTTTCTTCTGGTAGAGGCATTGTCCATATTTGGACCAATTATTTCAGAGATATTTATTTCCACCGTGCCTATTTTCCTGTAAAGCTGAAATAATGACAAGGTGGGGATCAGTGTTGCCTGCTTGGGCATTCTTGTTTTTCCTGATACCTCCTGGACAATGAGTAGGGAATTTTGAAACAGATACTAGAGAGAGCAGGTCAGACTTTGGCATCACAAGAAGAGATGCCTTGCTTGAATAGTTCTCATTCTGGAATCAATAAAGCAGCCTGGGAAGTACCATCTCCTTTGTTTTTGTAACATTTAGATGCATCTAAATAAAACCATCTTGGTTTACTGCTGGATAATCCTGAGGCTGTCCAAGGAATCCAGTCTGGGTGAATCCATGAGCTCCCAGGTCAGATTCATTGCTCATAATGAGCTGCACTGAAACCTTCCCCTTTTTGAAGGGAATATTCTATTTATAGAGAGGAGCTGAGATTTGTGGAGCATTCATGTTACATGTTTCTGGGGATTTCTTGTAATAGTCCTCCAGTGTCCAAAAAAGCTCATTTTAGACATGGATACCCTTCCTATTCCTTTATTCTTTTATTAACAAACCACAGCAGCCCCTCCACCCCCCAAAAAGCACCAACTGGGCTCCTGAGCCATGATTTTTCTGTTCAGACACCTTGAGGATTTGTCTCTTTCTTGTTCCTCAGTTTATACAATTATTTTAAGCTGTTTATATAGATGCCTGGTCACTTTGCTGCTGACTCCACAGAAGAAAAATCTCACTGTTTTCCTTTGGGAGAGCTTTTCTCTGCCAGGGGAAGGTCTCTGGGTGGATTCCTACCTTGGAGGTGACCTCCTCAGCATATTAACTTGCCAGCCAGACCATTAAATCTTGTGGGAATAAACAAAGGCAGGTCCTAATGGAGTCATTCTGCATGTCTTGGCTCTGGCTGGTGGTTTCTTCCATTCCCTCTAGCAGGCAAATGTGTTTATTTCTGATTTATGTTACTGAAGAGCAGACGTTCTGGGAGCCCTCCCTGCATAATGGGATTTTAATTGTGGTTCACTGAATAACCTCATCAAAAGAAGGGCCACGTTTTACCAGGTGATTCAGAACTTAAAAGGCTGCTGTGAAAAAAGACAAACTCTGAGCCCATTTAGTGCCTGCACTTCTCAACACAAAAGAAATGAGAGAAGTGATCTTGCACTTGGATTGTTTCTACTTCACTATGGGCCATAAAAGTGTGTTTTCTTGGTTTCTTTATTTCAAAGGAAAATAGGAATTAATTTGAGAGTCAGTCCTTTCCACAGGGATGAATATGATCAAAATAAACTTTGCCTAGTAGGAAAAAAGCAATATTACTGAGTCAGCCAAGCAGAGGGGGAAGTTAAATTTAAGATGGTGTTAGGCAGAGAGCAGCTACAGGAGATTTCTCCCGTGTCAATTTGAGCTGACATTTTCTCCTCCTCCTCACTCTGCTTTATTGTTTCATTAGAAGATCAGACAACTGGAAACTGAGAGCTTCCAGGCAGCAAAGCTGTTAAAACCTTTTATAAAATTTTCAGTAGGACCTTTTGATAACCATTTGCTTCAGCTACTTATCCTGTCCATCCTCTGTTTGGATTAGTAATGAACAGTGAATATGCTAAAATAAGTTAAGTGATGCTGCATCCAGCTATTTAAAAAATGATGAATTACGCTTTCTTCTGCATTTATCTTGTTTATCAAATGGGCATTTTTTAAAGTGATGGTGTCCTCCATGCATAGCTTGTGTCTGTTGCACCTTTTCTGGAACTGGGCAGAATTTAGACCTGTAAATAAGAAATAATCCAAGAAGAAATTAAAACTGAATTAATAAATATACAGAAGTGTACAGTAAGTTTCCCCTTGGGGGAAAAAAAAAGGGTTGAAGTATTTGTGGGTTTTGGAACTTTAAGAAAAACCAAAGTTTTATTGATTTATTAATCCTTTAGTGCGGGGTGTAGGGAATCTGCACCCCCCACTAAAGGATTAATAAATCAGGTTGCACTCTGCTTTTACAAGTTTGCACAGTATCTGGAAATCCAGTCCTCTCCCTGCCCCTTTTCCCTTTCTAGGTACTCATTTTGATGGAGATCTTGATCCATTCAGACCACGAGCAGGAAAAAAATCTGTCGCTGTTGTACCGAGGATGGCAAGAAATGACAAGAGCTCGATCCAGGAAGAAAAGGAATTATTTATTAATTTACAGGCTCATTTATATATCTTAGTTCACTTGAATGGCACAAGGCCCTTGGTCCTTGACCATCCACCTCTCAGAATGATTGGTTAAATCCTACAACACCCATTTCAAAATATTTCTTTAGTTAATATCACAACAATACTGCCCAACAATCTTGCACCTGCAAGATAAAGGGATTGGTTTATGAAAACTCCTAACTATTTTCAGCCAGTGTCTGTGTGAAAGCAAAGGTATTCACACAGACACTGGCAGAAAGATGGAAAATCTCCCTGTGACCAAGCTTTCAGCATCCACAAGCTCCTTTCTCTGCCTCAGCAGCAGCAGGAGGTGAAAGCCTGGGCATTTCTCGGGAGGGCTGTTCCCACCTGGAGCAGTGCCCAGCTGCCAGCACCGCTCCGCAGGTGATGAGGCCTCTCACTCCTGTCTCATTTAGCAGTGCCTTGAAGCCTTCCCCTCTCAGCCTGCTGCCTCTGAGCCTTTTCCTCTCCACAACTGCAGCTTGAGACCTCTTGACTTTGTTTTCTAAATGCCTTTAGCACCTCCAGATGGCCGCGAGTCAGTGAATTCCAGCGTGCTGCAGAAAGGATCACTTTCAATACAAGTTAAACACGTTTTGACTCTGTTGCTAATTTTTCTACTTAGGCTTTGGAGCAGACTGCTAAAAATTGTCCTCTTCCTAATCCTTTTCCTTAAATGAAATACTTCAGCCATAAAGCATGCACAAAAAGGCAGTAATCAAAAACCTTTCCATAGCTGAGTTGTGCAGGAAGATATTTCTGAGATGTTCAGGTTTAAATTAATGATTCTGCCCTCTGGTCAGGCCAGGTTTATGATTTGCAGGATCTGGGCAAGGCAGAAGTGAAGGTGTTTGATGGCCCAGCTCCCCTGGAGTGGGAGGTGTATTTAATTCTGTAACTGTGGTGCACTGATAAGGGTTTCTGTGTTAAATTTAAAAACGTGACAAGGTCATTAGGAACAGCAACAGCCTCTTGTTGGACCATATAACAACAAAAAACCAGAAATATTTGAGCCTTAAAGCCTTGTTTATAATGAGTGAAACGGAGTGAATGCGTTAGTGGATCAATGTACTTAAAAAGCAGATACCCTTGTCTGCCTGTCCCCTGCCTGCCAGCTGAACAGGGTCAGTGACCCTCGGTTTTATTTCCTTCTGGATGTGCAGGGGATGTGGAGCTGGGAGAAGGTTCAGTCCCTGCCTGCTCTAGACCCCCACAGCTTCCTCCTACGAGCTGCTGAGGGCTTGTTTGTACTGCAGTGGAGACAAAGGATATCCCAAATCTTTTAAATTAATAAGTTTTTAGTTCTCTAATAGCAACACCTGTTTGCTGAATGCATTCTGAGTAGTCCAGCTGCACCAGCCATGGATTTTCCAGTTGTGTCCAAGGCCCTGGAAGGGGAGGACAGCCTCGTGTACATCTGAGCCAGCTTTAGTCATGTAGCATGCCAGGGGTTCAGGTTTGCATCAGTGTGACAAGTAAAATCTGTCTCTAAATTAACGGCCTTGAAATTGAAAAATTACTGTTTTGTTGGGAAGAACACAGGTGTGGAAAGAATGCTTGGCTTAATGAGCTTATCTAATCTCAGTCTCCTTCATAAGTACTAGCCTGACTGTAAACATTGAAGTTCTTTTTAGAGATAATAGCCAAGAATGCTTCCTAACCACATGAGGATTTACCATTCCTGAACAGCTAAAAAGCTGAAACGAATCGGAAATATGAAAACTCCATAAAACTGAACATTTTGCAACATTGGTGTGTTGGAACTGGGAGCTCCCTCTGGACTGGGCACAGGCTGGAGCCACTCCTTGGCAAGAATTTGTGAGAGTGCCTCAGGTGCCACAAATCCTCTGTATTTCTGCAAAAGAACTTTGAGGTGGTTATTCTGATCCTTGAGGTTTTTCTCGTCTTTCTCCTCCCTGTGGACTGTGCCTGTGCACGTCTGAGAGCAGGGGAGGGTTCCTGCCAGGGAGGTGCCACCAGCCTGCAGAACCCCCCCGTGTCCCGGGGGAGCTCCCGGGGTGTCAGCCCGCCTGCCCTGCCTCCTCTCTGGAGACAGCTACTCTAAACACTGGGGATGGTGTTTATCCTCGGGGCCAGGGCTCCATCAGTTTGTGCAGTTTATGTTGGGAAGAGACAGTAAAACTGGTGCTTACAACAATTCTGACTGCGCCCGCTCCAGACAAGAAGACCCCCGTGTTCCCCGGCCCCGCATGAGGTGGGCGGTGGGGACCACCCCAGGAGGAGGTTTGGGGTCTGGTGAGGGCTTGGAGGGTTTGCTCTGGCTCTCAGTCCAAAAGGCAGCGAGCAGCTGGGATGGGGAGGACACATCTGGGCAGTCCAAGGAGGTGGTGGTAGAAGAAAAGTCCCCGTGGGGGGATTGGGAGGGGATGTTTGGGCTCTTTGTGTGACTCGGCAACACACTGCAGGTGATGGGAAGGGTGAGACCTCCTGCTGCTGAAGAGGGGCTGGGAAGGAGAAAATGCTAAATCTGGGTGACACTGAGTGCTGAATGGCAAGGTCTGACATCCCAGGTGACCCTGGATAGGGATTGAAACCACATGGATACACGGGATGGGGAAAGGGAAAAGGAGCTGCTGTCCCAGGGGCCTCAGCAGAGGGTGGGATCCCTTCACAAGCAGAGACTGAAACAGCTGTTCGGAGACATTTCACCTCGTATTGAGGGCTGAGATCAGTCTGCAGCACTTCTCCAGCCATCCCCTGCTGCCAGGACTCTGCAGTTGTTGACTTTTTGTAGCTTCTTGGGTAAGGAAAGGAGGCTGTTGGGAAAGCAGTGCCCTGCCCTGGCGTGCCATGGCAAGATGCTTTGGCAGGGGCACTTAGCTGGAAGAAAGGACCCTGACAGCTTTGCTGTCATCCTCTTCCCAGCACAGGACCTCCAAAATCCAGCAGAAAACCTGGGGGAACAGAGGCAGTGCCTCAGTGGCCTCCATCCACAGAAACCTGTGAGATGCCCACTGGGAAGTCACTGCCTGGTGAAAGGTGCACCTTTATTGAGGTGCTGTTTGATTGTTTTGCTAAAGCAGCTGCCTCTGGCTTATTCATTTAGAAGAAATTACTGACTGAAGAGAAAAGACTAATTCTAGCTCATACTTTGATTATTTTTCCTTTGGGGCAAGGAGAGACTATCCCATAATACTTCTCTACCTGAAATCACAGGATCTCTTGGAGATCTGCCTTATGCCTTATCCTCATCTTAAAGAAAAAGGGGATATTTAAAATCAGATGGAGCCCACCAGGAGCTTCCTCATCTTCTCAGCAGCCCAGACTCAGAATGGGTGAGCTCTGGTAATTTAGAGCAGTTTGACAAAACATTCAGTTGAGGACCCAGTGGAGTCCTCCAGGAGTCACCATTCCAGGTCATTTGTCCTGCCTGTGTCAGAGTTACAACTCTCGACAGGTTTGGATTCCATTTCATTTCATTCACCACTTTTGTAACCATGGGTAACAGCAGAACTGACGTGGCTCTGCGCTGCTGCAAGGAGGCTGTCAAGGTTGTCAGGTTTTAAAATCAACCTGCTTTGATGACTCTTCTGTTCTGCAGCACTTACCTTACAGAGTTTGCCCTGAAAAACCTGTTTAAAAATTACTTTCCTTTTTTTTGCAGCATTTGAACTGAAAGCAAGATAGAAGAAGTTCAAGGATGCCTTTGCAAAAGACTGGTGTGTTGCCAGAGATACAAGATCTGGCTTGTTCTTGTCCTCTCCCTTGCAGAAAAAATAAGTTTACTTTGTTCTGAAGCGTGTTGGGAAGGATGAGGTTCAGAACAGACTCTTCCTTCCTTCCTACAGGACTGGAGGAGCCACGACCTCTTGGAGGCTTTGAACATTTGTCACTTTGGAAGTGCAAAGGAGATAAATCTGCCCGTGGTCAGGAAGGGTTTCAGGTCTTTGCTTTTTCTTTTCTCTCCTTTATGAACATCTGCCACTGACTTCCCTGGGGGGAGGAAGATCCCCTTTTCATTAGGATGTGCCAGCTGAGGGCCACATCCCCATGGGCAGCAATAGTTACACCCCACTGACTGTGCATGAAGAATATAATGTATTAAAATAATCTAGAACAAACTATGAAAACACTGAAAGAACAAGCCCAAAGCAAAAGAATTCTTTTAAATCTACTAACTCATTGTTTAAAATGAAGCTGTACTCATTGTGAGTGAAATGCTGCCTCCCATTTAAGTCCATCCTTCAAAACTCTTCCCAAAAGCCCTCAAACACAACCTGTTTGGTAACAAGCCTGCCTGAATTCCCACACAGACACCTGACATTCTTTGGGCGACAGTGAAGACATGAAAGTAAGCTGGAAACCCCTTTTTGTCTCAAGCACTGCCTTGAAGACTCCCCACAGCTTCTGGAAGTCAGTCCAGGCTCCAGAAAGCATCCTGTGGATGCTAAACCTGCTTTCTAAACCTTAAATTAGCAAGCCCCTCAAACAGAAGAAACACATGGCCAGCAAACGTGTGGGACCAGCAGCAACTCAAAAAACATCAAGGGCTCAACAGATTTTCTGCTGCTCACACTGCCTGGGCTCTGTTAAGTGCTCAGGCTTTGTTGTTCTGCCTGTGATGTCTGTTTCTGACACTGGATGAGAGTTTGGTCTCAGAAGTACCTGAGCAGCTACAGGTGAGTTGTTTTTAATGAAACATCTTGCTGGAGACTGATGGCAGCTTCAGAGAGACCTTAATGCAAATAGAGCCAAATGTGGGAGGGTCTGAGCTGGGAGGGAGCAAGGACCAAAGCCATGGCAGAGGTTTCCAAATCTGGGGAAGGTGAGCACTGTTTTGGAAGGCTAAATTTAGCAGTGATTAAACGAGCTCTTAATTAACCAAATATTCCTCCTGCTTGCCTTTCCAAATTATTCAATAACTGAACAATTATAATGAGCTCAGCGAGTAATTACTCTCCATTCCTCGCCAACTGCAGCCTTGGAAGCCACCAGCTGTTAATGTGCTGGGAAATGAAGTCCATCAAGTGTGAGTCAAATAATTGGAAAGTGAACAGGAAAAAGCCCCCACGGGTTGCCAGGCACTGTAAGGAAAGCTGGTCCCCCATGCTGAGTCCCTGAGTGTCCCTCCAGACTGAAGATCCATCATGAAGATGATGAGCGTGGGTTGGAGCTGCAGGACTCTGTTCTCAAGGGTGCTCTGGCAGGGAAATAAATGTTCCTCATGGTTACTCTGCTTCACGAGCCTTTACAGAGCCTCCCTGGGGGCTAATGGGCATCTCTAGAGGGGGAAGCCACTGCCTCACTCACTGACCAGAAAGGAGAAGGCAGAAGTAAAGCCCAAACCCTCCGAGAACACAAGATTTTTTTCCCAGTTGCAGCAGAGTAAAAGTCGCTGGGATTGTGAATTTGGCCATTTACTGGCCTGAGTTTAACTGATATGTTAAACAAGAATAAGCTCAAGTGCACTGAATCATTTTTAAATGGTTTTTAAAGCAGATTTGAAGATGCTTCGCATGCACTCCTTTTCACGCCCATCAGTTTTATCAGTTCAGCTGCCTGGGGGTAGGCAGGGAAACTGATCAGGGCAAGAAATAATTACTCTTGTCTGGACTGGGGGAAGAAAACAACCCTCAACCCTATAAAGTAAAATGACTTAATCTTTTAAAATTACAAAACTGCGAAGACAGATGTACCAGCCTCAGTGAGGGGACAGAGGAGGTGGAAGGTGGAGCAGCAGGCAAAGGAAAAGCTGCTTAAATCATCCTCCTGTCTGTGCAGACATAACTTCTCAAATGGAGCTGAAGGATGTGCTGATAGAGTCACCCTTGCAGGCACATGCCCACTTTCTGATTAGGTTGTGGAAATCAGCAGAGGCTTCTGCCTTCTGTGTGGGCAACCTGAAACAGCTCTGAAATCCAAGAGGTAAGAAATGTCCCCAAAGCCTTGAAACTCCCGCTGGGGGAGTTTCACATCACAGAATGTGGTGGGTGGTGGTTTTAGCTGTGGAGCAGAGCCAGGCTGGAAGCAGAGTCCCTGGGAGAGGTTACAGCTTATTGCTGAGGAGGAAATGTGACACAAAGAAGGGGCAGAACATGCAGGGACAGAAAAATAAACCCCGTAAGGTGAAAGTAAGAACAGCAAAGGCAGCATTGTGGTAAAACCTAACACGTTTCTGCTGAACATATCACCCAAACATCACGTTTGCTCCATGATCCTTCTGCTCAGTTCCCTCTCGACACAGGCAGGGATTCCATCTTCGGTGAGCAGTGGGAATGCACGTTGTGAAGGCAGGCCCTGGCACGGGGTCTGTCATTCTACACAGACCCGCCACGGGCTGAGCCTCAAACACACACCTCGAGCTCTCCAGAGATAAACATTCACTGAAGAATGTGGCAGAAGACAAAAATGTCTATTGAGATGCTGTTTTGATAGTTTTTTTGAGCTCTAAGCTAACGTGCTCTCCTGCCAGTGAGCTTCTCTATTTCTTTCTGTGCCCTGAGAGCCCCAGAGGGGCAGGGACATCCCATCCCTGCTGCCCCACGCTGCCTCTGGGACTCCTCACCCCGCACTGGGAGGGTTTGGAGTGGAGCTGGAGGCTCCTGTACAGAGCAGGTTTGCTTGTGAGCACAGCAAACAGGGCAGGAAGGGAGGAGGGACTGCAAGACACGAGGCTGGGGCTTGGCTGCCTCTGGAAGGGGCACGAGGCCATCAGAGCAAGGGCTGGTTCTGCACAGAGGGGAGATGTCCCCAGAGCTGTGGGGCAGTGCCTGGGCACGGGCTCTGCCCCTCGGTGCCCATCTCCTCCCCCTGCATTCCCCACCCCAGCTGTAAAGCCTGATTTCCAGAGGCAGCACGGGGGTGATGCAGCTTTGCCTTCCTCAGGCTCCTCTCAGCCCAAAGCCGTTTCTCTGTGCTCTCATTAATGAGTAATTGAGGGTGACACATCAACGATGGCACCTTTGCATTTTGCAGGGAGTGTGGCTGTCAAAGCCCTTCTCCCCACACCTGAGGTCCCTCTCATGCTGCTGCCACAGCCCCTCTGGGACTGTGAACACAGCAAATGCACTCGGGGGACACAAACACTTTCCCCATACCATGAAGTTAGAGGTTTAAAGCTTTTTCTTCTCTTTTATTGGACTAAACCAAAAACTTCTTATTTTTTTCTGAATAACAGAGGTAGATACCAAATACCACAGAGCACACAATGCTCAGGAGAGAAAATAGTCTCTTACATGGATGGAAGTAAAAGCCCAAGTGATGCTCCAGCCCTGTCCTCATCCCTCCACTGTGGTACCTCCCCTCTGAAACGAGATCTGCAAGGAGCTTTTCCTCTAACACTGGGCACTGCAGGATGTGGGGCTTCACTTTCTCATCTGGCCTAAAAGAAGCTGCTGCAAGGATTGAAGCAATGCTTTGAAGTTTGAGGGACATTTTCCATAATAAACTCGCCTTGGTATTAAGAAAACCCAACACATGAAAGCAGCCAAGCAAAGTTAGCCAGTTGTTACTTGCTCTGCTTCTGTTGTTGGGAATTAATTGTGCTGTGCCTCAGGCAGGCAGAGGTTCCTCGACAGATTTAATCATTCTAAAAGGATGCCAACAGCAAAATGACAGGGAAGTTCTGTTGTGTTTAGCAGTCAGTAATGGGCATTGGGATAATTCTTTCTGTCCAGCCTCCTCTGCACGGATATTGTGCTCTTAGAGCAGGCTGAGGCACAGGCTCTGCCCTTACCTCCACTGATCCCAGTGCTCCCAGCCCATAACGTGGGGAGGAGGCTCCCAGGAGGTAAAGAAGAGATTTTGCTTCCCTGCCTATCTCCTCCTATTGTTTCTCACTGAGGAGGGGCTGTAAAGAGGGTACTGATGCACTGAAATGATGTTTTTATCAGCAGGCTCATTCCAGTCGTGATCCCAGCCGGGCACAGCTGCCAAGGCTGGGGGTGAAGGAGCATCTTCACTGCCCAGCTGCCATAAATCAAAAGCAGAGAGGTTCTGGTTCACAAACATTTCCTCTGTCTGACCACGAATAGCTACCCTGAGCCCTAAATTACCCCTACAAGGAGACCTTTTCCCCTTCATATCCATGAATGGATCTCATCCAGCAACCTCATCCAGCAACCTCAAAACCTGTCCCACACAACAGTGACACCTTAAAACACCTGCACAGGCACTGGAGATAGCACTGCTGTTTTCCAGGCACTTCATGAACAGCAGCACAAGACCAAGTGACCTCCCTGAGGTCATTTTCTAGGAGGATCCAGGACTTCTGAGCTGCCCCATTTCAGTGAATCCCTCTGCTCAGCTCCCACGCTATGGAGTGCTGCCTCCACGGGCAGCTCCAACATCAAACCCTTGTAAATCTCTCCTGGCTTTCATTCACTCTCTTGTTCTAAGCCTGCCTGAATTATCAACAGCACAAGGGCTTTTGGGGCAGAGGCCTCTGAGTGCCCAGCAGCAGATGGGGTGAAGGAAGGTAAATACATCCCTTGGCTGCAGGGCCAAGGGTCTGCAGACTCCTCGAGTATTTCTGATACCAGCCCTGAAGCTGGACACTGCCCAGGGGCAGGAAGCTGCGTTCAAAAAGTGGTGGCTGGAGGTAACTGGGGCTCCAGCTGACTTTATAATAATGCCACTTCTGTAAAATATTGCTTTCTACGGTGCTAAACGAAGGAAAAAACCCATCTGTCACAAAGAAAAAGCAGCAACTCGATGTAACCCTGTGGGGTTGCTGGGATTTTGAGCAGTGCAACGCTGGGGCTGGCTGCCAGCCCATGCTCCCCAAAGGGAGGATGCTGTGGGAGCCTGGCACAGGAGCTGGTGCTGCCTCCTGCCATGCCCAGCTTGTCTGGTAGGACCTGCACCTCCCAGGAGGTTTAGGTGTCCTCCCTGCACATGTCAAGGGTGCTGCTGTCTCTCCCCTTTCAGCATTACCACATTACAGTTCATTTACCTGCTCCATCCTTGCAGCTTTTTGAAAGATAGGTTCAGTGTACCCAAGAATAATTGCTCTGTAGTGCCTTTTCCTGGGAGGCTTCTTGCAAGAGGCAGCCTTGTGCTTCTCAAATGTCAAGCTGATATTTAAAAGAATAACAGAGGTAGAAGGCTGTGAGCTTGATGGACGTCCCTGGCTTGCAGGAGCACACGGATGAAGGGGTAACTGTCTCCAACAGGCTGTGTTTATGGACACACCACATTTAGCTGCAGGAATCCCCCTTGCTTTGTTTGGATGGAATCATGTTTGGTTCTAGTTAAGAATTCAGGAGCTCAATTCAAGATCCTAACAGGAAAGACTAACAGCATCTCAGAGAGATTGGCCAAAACAAGCTGGAACAAACGTGGCAGATTTTACTTCTCCAGCATTAGCATGGCTTTGGTTTTAGAACTGTTCCCTCTGCCAAGCGTGGCTGATACTGCTGGTGCTTTGATTGTGCACAAACTTATTTACTACTTTCCTTCCAGATATCTTGATGGAGGAGTCTGGGTGGGATCTTCCACAGTATTGAAGTTCAGCCTTTTTTAATAAATGCTTTAGTGAATGCTTTTTAACTCTTCACCTCGTCTCTCACTGTAGAAACGTTCCTAGTGCTCACCAAAATGTATCATTTAAATTAAAATTTATATTATAAATGGAGAGAACCAGAAAAGCAGAGCCCAAATGCCAGAAGACTTCTGCAGGATTCGTTTCTCCCTTTCCTCTTTTAATTCTCCCTTTCTCGGGTGGGGGGCCAAAGTAAAATCATGCAGCAGTTTTGCTTTGGGAAATTCCATTGGGAGCATTTTCTTTGGGGACAAGACGGCTCCAGTTGTGACCACAGATCACAAAGCTCCATTTTGATCACTCAGACTTGTTAAACTGAAATTAGTCTCCCCCAAAGGTGATATATACCACACCAGAAACTCAGCATGGGCAGAAAGCTGCATTCCTGAGCAGAAAGATTTATGATTTAAAAAACCCCTTTTGATATATGTCCCATTTAGGATTTTAATATACCCATATTTAGTATAATATTAACAGACTAATAACTTTTTTCAGTGTTGGGTGTCTGACAGAAGCTTGCTGCATCCCAGAGGTTTGGCTGGGAGGAGTTCCTCCATCTGCCTTCACAAAGCTCAGCTTGAGCCACTCAACCCCTCCCAACACTTTGCCACCAACTGATGCATCCTTTCTCCCTGCTGTGCTTTAGATCCGTTCCCAAACAAGGGCAAAAAACTCCTATGATGCTAATAGCAACAACTTGACAGGGCACTCACACCCTGCGAAGCTGTGGCTACTGTTTTGAAGGCAAAGCGATCTATTTCTCATAAGCCACAGTAATTAACTCAGCGTCTCTCTATTCCTCAGAAAAACTAGAAACTAACAGCAAACCCCAAAATTATCAGGCAGAAAAACCCCAGCTGGGCTGAACTGGAGTTAGTCACCAGCTCTGGGTGTTTCTGTGGGTGCTGGCTGGGAGGATGCTGTGCAAAATGACAGGAATGAAGTTAGTCTGGGTTTGGCATGGGAAGAAACGTGGGAGAGGAAAGGTAACTCTTGGAAGTGGCTTCTCTTCTCTTCTCTTCTCTTCTCTTCTCTTCTCTTCTCTTCTCTTCTCTTCTCTTCTCTTCTTC
>VWZW01002363.1:429742-549072 GCA_013397115.1 Edolisoma coerulescens
GGGAACGGGGCTCTCCCAGCAGGGAACGGGGCTCTCCCAGCAGGGAACGGGGCTCTCCCCGCCGGGAACGGGGCTGTCCGAGCCGGGAACAGGGCTCTCCGAGCCGGGAGCGGGGCTCTCTCCTCCGGGACCCGGGCTCTCCCTTCCGAGGATGGGGTTCTCCCCGCCGGGAACGGGGCTCCCCGAGCCGGGAACGGGGCTCTCTCCTCCGGAACCCGGGCTCTCCCTTCCGAGGATGGGGTTCTCCCCGCCGGGAACGGGGCTCCCCGAGCCGGGAGCGTGTCCGGAGCGCCCCGAGTCCCGCGCGGAACGAGCCCCGCCGGGCAGCGTCAGCCCGCGGGAGCTGCCTGAAAAGTTTTCCTGGCCGCTCCGCTGGAATCTGGCGCTTCCCTGCCGCGGTGGCACCGCTGGCGATGGGGCTCGGCGCTGCGCTTCAAGCCATCAGGCAAAGAGGAGTCAGTGGCCGACAGGGAGAGCCAGAGGCAGCCGCGCTCCGCAGGTGCCCCGCGCACGGCGCTCCAGATGCGCTCGGAGAGAAGCTGAGGTGGAGGTGGATACCGAACCCGGGCTGAAACAGCCTCCCTTCTTCCAGGAAATAGCTCGTATTTTGAATTTTACCCTGAAAAGCACGACGATGCTTTAAGATTTAAATATTTAATAAGGTAGAAAAATCGAGCTTTAGTGGTGGCTGGCTCTTCTGAAGAGGGGGAAGCACAGAGTGGGATGAATATGAGGTTCACAGAGACAACTTTTCCCCTTAGGCAAGAAGTGTGAGGACAGTTGCAAAATCAATAAGCACCTTACATTTCCATCTTATTTTAGAGAAAGCAGAGATAGGGCAGTCCATAGCCCAAGGACAACTTTCCAAGGGTACCAGAATGCTGCATTCCCTCAGCTACCATTGATTTCCAATAGGAATTAACTGGCTTTTACACCTTCAAACATTTCTGTTTAAACCAGAGTGCTAAAATGACCGGTATTTGTTTATTTGCTTGTTTTAATCCCTCCTGAAAGTGCTTTTCTGCAAACTGTTGTCTAATTCTCTGTGGCATGTTACGAAGTGGTGAAAGTCTTGTTGACTTGTAGGAACAAGATTCAGCCCTATAAAAATATTGTCCTGAGCGCTTGATTGTAATCTGCAGTGAAGTGAACACACACACAAATACAACCCTGCTTTCCTTCCTGGTACTGCTCATCTGCTCGTGTCTCTCTCCAAAGTGCTCCAAACGCTCAAAGCTACATCCAATAAAGGGCTGGCTCAAACATGGTTTGCGTGCTGCTGAGGGAGAAGAATCTAAATTGAATTATTGTCAGGCAGGGGGTTACTTTATCAGATTCAGCCGTCGCACCGACAAAGTTCAGATCCAAGCACTGAGGTGGAATTTGCTTTTCACTGGAAGTTTGGACTCCATCCCGTGCCAGCGCCCTCGGCAGCCCCGCATTCCTCTGCGGCAGCTGGACAGAGCAGCTGGGAATGCAGGCGGATGCTTCACCGGGCCCAAATCCTGCCTGCACGGCAGTCAAGGGGATTGACTGCCACAGACTTCAAGCAAGATCCGGATTTGGCATGAATAGATCATCTCTGAGAATTGGGTTGCATGCAACTTTAGCAGTCCTGTCGCCTTTTTGTTTTGAAGTTGTTCTCTTGCTGTTTTTTTATCTGTCTTCATCTAGTGTCCAGGACAGAGGGCAGAGAGAGAACAGAATAGATATTTTGTTTTCTGATTTGTTTTGGGTGATCACACGAGCTGTTGGAGGTAAGCAGAGTAATATTTTCTTCTAGACACAGGATTACTTTATCTATTTAGTAAATACCTAATTTCAACTTCCAAGTTTTCCTTCCAGCACAAGAATGTTTAATTAAGCAACACCAGGCATCAGTGAGCCTGAGAGACACTTGTTTCCTTGAACATGTAGGGTACCCACATGTATCCATGGGAACTTAGTCCTGTTAAACTCCTCAAAAATAGTTTGTTGCCTGAAGCTGTTCTGCAGCACAGCAAAAGCTGCTCTCTGAACCAAAGGCACTTCTGCCCTCCAACACTCTGCTCTCCCATGCACTGAGCCTCTCCTGCACACCCATAGACATTAACAGAGCACTTCATACCCGGTGGAATTGGGCCTGGAGCGTGTGAGAACCGTGATCAATCAGAATTAAAAGGGGGACGATGCAGGAGTCCGGAATACTGGTGTTTACCATTGGTCTGTGTACACAAGGAACACATCTTTCAGCAGTGTGGGTGACAAGCTACCAGAAGAAGTGGTGAATTTTCCATTTCTCCAGCTGTCTAAGTAAGGACTCCAAGTGATTTTTTGGAAGATGAATTTTAATCAAACAGGAATACGGAGCTCAGTGTATAATTACTGTCAGAATAAATCCTCAGGGACTTGCACACAAAGCCAAGTCATCAAGGATCAAATTGTCTTATGAACCCCAAGATCTGTTATTCCCTATGTGGTTTTCTTGTAATATTCTAAAAAGCATTGATGTGAAAATGATAAATAATGTAGAATCAAGAGACTGATGGAATCACAGAATGGTTTGGGTTGGAAGAGACCTTAAAGCTCATCCAGTGCCACCCCCTGCCATGGGCAGGGACATCTTCCACTCTCCCAGGTTGCTCCAAGCCCCGTCCAGCCTGGCCTTGGACACTTCCAGGGATGGGGCAGCTACAGCTGCTCTGGACAATACCTTGCACGTGTACTTCAGGTGCAAAATTTCCCCTCTGGAGCCACGTACAGCTCATGCTGAGCATACCCAGCCATCTTAAAATACAGCTCCATGTGGCACTTTATTGTCTGCTTTGAATAGATTTTATTTTCAGGTGCTCAGCACCTGATTTTAGAACTTCCTAACAAATTTGCCTGCTTGTTAGGAAGCAGACAGGAGCAGTCTACGTGGGGAGGGTTGTTTGAGCAGCCATGTCCAATTTTTTTTTTTATAAAGCCCTTGATTTTCTCCATGAATAACTGGTGCTCCTTTGTTTGGCTGTGAAGGCCACGGTATATATGGTGGGCAGCTGAAGGCTGTTGCCTTGGCAAATTGAAAGGCAGCTCTCATTGCTCCATTCAGCTGTGACAGGCTTCCAAACTGAGTGCTCTCTGGGCAAAAGGCAGGCAATGAGTGTTTGGAAGCAGAGGCTCCCTGTTAGGCACTATCTTGGTACATGTTGTCCTCCTGAAGTACCTTCTGGGTGGAATTTTACTGTTGAGAGTGAGTTTTGAGTTCAGGATAGGGAGCATGTGAAATGCTGCATCTGTGTCCTCGACGTGAGCTTTGAGGTAGAGGTGCTGTGGAGGGCAGGTCCAGCCTTTGGCTGAGTCTGATTTGAGTTGGACAGGTTCTGCCTGGCCTGGTGGGCACTGATGTTTCTCGTGATGCTCTTGTGCTCAGTCACCACATGGATGATCCTCTTCCCATGGGATTCCTGCCCTGCAGGAAGTGAAAAGACTTAACTGATCCCTGGCCAAAGCATCAGGAAAGTATTTTGCTTTGGCCAGGTTCAGAGGGGTCGTGATAGAGTATCCAAGTGAGAAGGGCAGAGACTGGGATGTCTCTGGAGAAGCCCAGGGGTGAGGTTTGTTAGATCCCAAGCATGTGCTGTCAGATGAGATCCACACATTCATTTCTTAATCCTAAACTTGGAGGTTCAGTTATCATCTGTTAGTGCAGAGCCTGTAAATGGAATGTAAAGTTGCAGTGGAAGTGGATGACAAAGAGGTATTGAAAGCAACTGCAGCTCAGTGTCCCACGGGATGGCCAGAGACTGATTTGGCTGCGTTGCTGCCTCGACAGCAGATCCTTTTCTCAGGTTACCCCACACTGGTGTATAATCCCTGCAGCTTGGCCAGTGACTCTCATCTGAGCAGCGTTCATGCTCTGCAATGTGCACAGGGCCTCGTCGCTCTCTGGGATTGTTTCTGAACCAGTCATCACCCAGGTGCAGAGGATTATCTGAAAGCATGGGCTGTGCCCACTGATTGCAGCGGGGACACTCCTGAGCTGCACAGATGTAAGGAAAAGCAAATTTGATCCCAAACTTCTGAATGTGTTGTTAACGTCTACGTTTACCTCTGTCCTATAGAGTTGAATATGCCCTTAAATCTAAATTTATAGGTATACTTTATTTCAGAGTTAGAGCTTTCTCTCCTCACTCAGATGTTTGAGATGCAACTGTCCTAACTCTGGAGGAGCCACTGGAGAGAACCCCTCTGCAAGATCTCTAAAGAGGACTGTGTAACAGGTTTCAATCAGCGTTATTTCAGGAATGTAGTTGAATGGGTTTTAAAAACCCTCCCAGATAAAAAGAACGTTAGAGGGAGTTGTGCCTTTTAATCACAGCACTCCTGAGCAAGTGCTCTGTGGTTCCTGATGCCCTGGGAGGACAGCAGAGTCCCTGGCAGGATGAGGTCTGAGGTGCCACATGGATTTGTGCCCACAGGGGACCTGGCTGGTGGTGGCTGCTCCCTTTGCAGGCAGCTGCAGGCTTGGCTGTAGGAAGGCACTCTCAGGGTCACCGAGTCCAGTTCTGTGTCATTTCAAGCATTTGTGTGACAGATATGAGCCCAGAAAATCTGCTCCTCACCTCTCGTGCATCCAAAGCCATCAAACACCTTTGGAGTGCTGCAGTAAGCCCGAGACCTTCAGAACTGAAAACCACACCTGGCAGAGAACACAGTGGCCACACGAAAAGGTGAGGAGATCAAAGGCTTTGTCCTTGCTTTTTGCAGAAGATAAAGAGTGCAAATTGTGTGCTATTACGGTGACTTTCAGCTGCTCTGGATTTTTAGGATCTTCTCCTTGTGTTAAAGCGTTTGAGATCATTTTACAATGGAAAAAAAATACATATTAATAACCCCAAGTCATTTCCTGCAGAAACTCAAACCACTACCATTACACTTAGACGTGAATTCTTTCTCCTCCCCTGAAAGACAGAATTGTACACTGAAAAAAAAAAAAATAAAATCCTCTTCCTTTACCGTGCGTGTGAGCGCAAAGGAGACTGTCCTGGCTCCAGGGAGGTTTTTGTTGCTGCACAAGACAGCATCTGTGCAGACTGGGCACTGCAGTGATGGTGCCAAACAGCTGGCAGAGATCTGGCCTGGAGAGCACAGGGTAGGGCTGGGGGGAGCAGCAGGTTTGATTTGGCAACCTGAGTTACCTTTTGTCTTGCTGAAGGAGCTCTGGGAGCCGCATGCTCAGTGCAGTGTTGCTTTTGGTGCTTGATTTGTTTTTGTTCAAGGCAGGAAGGCTTTTATTCCTATTTAATGGCTTTTTCTACTGATGGAAAAATTAGAGACTTTGTATCTGCAAATTTCTCCCTCAAAGAGGGTTTGGTTTCCGACAGGCTAAACTCCACTTGGAGCGTGCAAAACCCACGGCATGCTCTCATCTCCACAACTCAGCCTGTTGTTAATAAAGAGCTTCAGATGCTGGAAACTCTCTCTTATTTCCTGACTTCTGTGATGTTTCTTGGTCCACACAGAGCAATTCCCTTCAGGTGAGCAGTGTGCATTTCATGAGAGCTGTGAGAGGAACTGATGGGGATCTGCAGGGTTGGTGCATCCAGCATGGTGGAGGGGGGAACTCCTGCACTGTTTTGGAGGAACAGTTAATAGAATGGATGTTGTTTCATATTGGTTTTAGAAGAATTATATAAAAACTCTTGACAGATGTGAGAAAAGGATGGAAGCCCAAGAAATCTCCTTTTGCCAAAGGAACAATTCCTGGTCGAGCCTCATGCTTGGTGGCTGGGTCAGAGCTCACTTGAGGCAGCGTGAGCTTTTTCCTGGGTTTCAGTGGGCTTTGGAGGCAGCCTCTGATTAAAAACCAAACAAGAACAGAGCTGGGTCCAGCTCTGGGGATGTTTGAACTGAGTGGTGACTCTGCCTTGGAGGTTGGCAGCAAAACACCCTTTCAAAGGTGGATTATTTAAACTCCTCCAGCAGCAGCCACGCTCAGAGCATCTCAAAGCAGTGCTGAGAGCTCTCCAGGAGTGCTTTGACTCCTTGCACAGCTCTTGGGGTGAGGGTGACAGCTCTGTGTGTGCCTCAAAGCCTCTGCTTAATCACTTCTCATTATCTGCCTTCTCCCAAAGGTTTCTTCCTCCCGAATCCTCAGAGAGGCACTTGGTGCAGGTGTGTGTGTGTTATGCAGAAAAGGAGACTGGGCTGCAACCCAGCAGCACCAGGAAGGGAATCTCACTGCTACCACTTTTATCTGTAAGCTGACTCTTGTCTCCACATTCTAGTGCCTCTGGGCAAGCTGAGAACCATTTGTTATATTTTCATTCTAATGTTTCTCCGGCTTAATTATGTGAGGGTGTGTGTCGGAGTCTGTCAGCTTCAGATGTTGCTGCTGAAGGGGGATTTCAGGCAGTGAGACCCCAGGTGTGTGGGTACCTACGTGAGCTTTAGTGGGAGCAGTGAAGTCCTCCTGATGTTTTTCCAGTGCATCAGACTTTGTCTCTCCAGATCTGTATTAAACTTGGTTTTAAAAGCCCTGAAATGGAGCAGAGGGTTTGTTCCACGTGCTCTACTTCCAGCCCCGAAATTATCTTCAGAAGAGCTTTGTCCCAGTCTTTTTCCCACCCAGGGCCTCTGCAGGACTGTGCTGCTGGAGCCCCATGAGCTGCTGGCTGGGCTCTCTGGGCACAGGGGTTTGCTGGGACTGAGTTTCTGGGGTTTCTTTGCCTGGAGAAGCCACATGGTGCCATGGCTTTGTGTCACCAGCTGCCAGCTGTCCCCAAGGACTCCCTCCTGCCTGTCACTGTGCCATATCCTCACCATGGACGATGAAGATAAACAGAAGCACCGGAGAGGAACAGCCATAAAGGAAACACAGGGATTTGTTTGGTTATTGGAGGGGGTTTTGGACTAATTTTTTTAGTTCGTGGATACTTGTAGGTAATCAGAAAATCAATGTTCATAAACTCAGAGCCTTAAGAACCAAGCATTAGGAGCACAGCTTTTCCCCTGCAGGCTGCAGAGAGCCAGGTACATTTGCAATTCTCTACTAATAAGATCGGGACTAGATCAGCATGTATATGTAAAAACACTAATACTTTTATTACTGAAGACAGCCCAGAGCTTAGGCCCCTACAGTTTGCCTAGAAAATGGAATATTTGATCCTCCCCCACTAATTGTATGTTTTTCTTGTCTCCTGGCAGTTGGCACAAAAGCTCTGAAGTACGTGACATACGACAAAGAGAACACCAAGATCTGCTGTGCCATATGATCAGCTCCCATTGCAGTGGGCTTGTTCCTGGCTCCACAAAGCTTCCCAGCCCTTACACCATTCCTTGCTTCCTGATGGGAATTTGAGCCTTTGCTTTAACTATCTGCAGTAAGTCACAAGTATTTCCTCCCAAAGCATGCAATGTTAATGCTTCATTTAAATATAAAATACACCTGGGCTTGGGAAGAGGGGGTTGGTGGTCCTGGGCACTGCTGGTGTTGAGACAGGTCCAGGAGAGACACTTGGTTGATGCACCTTTCCCAGAAGGTGGGTTTGGTGTGAAGAACACAGCTCCAAGGGTGAGTTGGGATTTGCAGAGTCCAGTGAACATTGAACACAGCTGTGCCAAAAGAGGTGAATCCCCCTTTTTCCCATTTGGAGGAGGGGTACAGTGCCAGTGTGGGTTCCATAAAGAGCTGTCCAAGCTTCTGCTGTCCTCCCATCAGCAAATTTGCTTCTGCCTGTGCTGGTCAGCACTGACTCAGTAATGACTGTCAGTGTCACTCTGGCCGTGGTGACACAGGGATGTGCAGCTGCACTGGACAGACACAATCAAAGGGCTCTTTGGAGCAATAACTGGCACCAGCCACTTCGGCCACCTCTGCAAGATCAAGAGCAAGGTGTGACAAAAAGAGAGGCCAGGTGACACAAGCACAGTTGTTTATAAACTAAAGGCTTTATTATTCGCCGTGAGCAATCAGCAAATCTTCGACTAAAAACTGCTTCCGTCGAAGTTCAGCGTTTTTAAAAGAGGGGATTTATCTTCAGCAGGATTTTCCTGCGCCGGGCTCAAGGGGAGAAATGAAAGATAAACATCACTCTGACAGGCAGAGTCCAGGGAGAGGAGTCTGGTCAGTGCAGCTGAACAGCTGCGGGCTTTTTGTCCCTGTTGGTGGGGAGCAGAGAGATCCGGATGCGGGGCCGCGGGAGCGCTGCTTGGAGAGAGGAAGCTCTGCGTGGGGAGCCACTGAACACAAGAAAATGCCACGTCTTGGGGCTGGTTTTGTCAGGCTGACAAACGCAGCCTTTTTGCCCCCATTAGCTGCAGCTGCAGGATGCTCTGGGCTGTGCTGAGGCCAGTGGCTGCTGTACCCTCCTCCTCTCAGTGAGCTGCCAACTCACACCCCGCAGCGGGGAGGTGAGAGCAGGTTGTGCATCTTTGGCCTAAGGTTCAGAAATTCGTGTTTGTAGCTTCTGGGCAGAGACACAGCGAGTGCATTCATCTTCTTAAGTGATGCACCTTGGAAGCAGGACTGTTGCTTAGCCCTATCAAGAGCTGCAGGAGAGTTCCTGTACCCTGAGCTACAGTTAGAAACAGAAATATCTCTAAGTTTGCAAAACCAGGGCCAGGAGCCTGTGTATGTGAGGAGTGGGACCTTGGAAAGAAAAGATGGGGGGTGGTGTTGGAGTAAGGAATTGGGCCTGACAGGTTTTCGTCACAGCCACCAATTAGGGGGTGGATTTTTCTGCTGAAGTGCAGAAAGGGGGCTGGGATTACTGTGCCTTCCTCTGAGCAGAGAGGGTGGATGTGTGGGGACACAACTGCCAACCAGCAGTTGTACCTGTCAGCATCAGGGGAGATTTGACTGCTGAGAAAGGGCCCTACGTTGCACCCCAAATAGCTTGGGCGGGAGATGGGTAAAAGAGAGGTTCTCTGCTAGGGGGTATAACCAGCTTTTCTCTTTCAGGGTTCAGGCTGGTGAGCTGTGGGCTGAAATGTCTTTCCCAAGTAGGAGAAATAGCAGAAAGTATGGCTTTTTTTCACTTTCCAAAGACCTCTCTGTTCCCCCCACCCCTTCCTAAGCTGTTCAGAAACATCTCCCCATTGGGAGCATGGAGTTGAAAAAAGATGGGAGAGTATCTGACAGACCTGCTGGGATTCAGGGTGGGCTTTCAAGACTTAGATATTGGTAGAACGTTGAATGCAAGCACTGATTGTCATCACTTGATTCTCCTAATCTTCATGTTGCCAGTGGCTCTGGGGTTGTTCTCTGCACTGACACTTTGAATTAACTCAGCACTGCAGGGAAGGAGACTGTGGCAATATTTGTCTCCCAGAGAAGGGGTGAGATGTTTACTCATGTCTGGCAGTTGTGGTGGTGGCACTTCAGTTGAAGGTGTCACCTCTGCCCGGTCCTTGAGGTGTCACAGCTCTGCTGCTCAGCTGAGATCCAAACACGTCTCCAGAACCTCACACATCAATTCTGCATTTGAAAGAAGCGAGTAGTGTGACAGAGGCATTTCATGCTGAAGGAAAAAACTCTTTTAATCCCTGGGATAGTTCTCAGAGAGGCAACTCCATTACTCCTAGAAAGGTGCCAATGCAAAGATCTGTTCAAGTTGCTTCATGTAGCAGGGTTGGAGAATGGCAGCAGCACATAAATTCTGCACTGGAACACTAGAAAACCTAAGAATTCTTGATTTAGATCAAAGTCCACTTTAAAAAGAGGATTTAGGCGTTTTTTAAGCGTTGCTCTGTGTTATGTGCTGTTTTCCAAGGGAAGCTGTCTGCACTGCATTATGTATTAGGCTCTTGAAAGCATAACTAGTTATGTAATTATTAGAATTATATTTGCATTCCCAACTAGGCTGTGTATAACTAGTATGGTAATACATGCTAATTAAATACCAATTAATCATTTTAAAAAATGAGTTCTGAATCTATACAGCTATCACAGATGTAGTAAATACTCATTGCTTATGAAGAACAAATCAGGTGTGTTTTAATATGCAGCCCTAGTCCTATATAAACACCGTGTGCCAATTATTTGGAACAGATTTAAAGTGGTTTTTATTCATATTGCACAGCTACTGCTGACTGAGTGACAATCACTGTAATGTATTTGACTACTTTTATATTAGTTCACATTAATGCTTCCAGCTGTTCACATTGGTTCACCGTGTTCCAACCATCAGAAAATGCCCAAATTTAATAAGTTTTACCCTGCAAGGTAGAGGGGTTTCCTCGTTCTTAATCCTGCCAGGCAATCCAGGTAGGCTGATGAAAAAAATTGTCTGTCTTTGCATAGTTTGAGGCTGTTTGGCTCTGGCAGGATATCTTCCATCACTTTATCTGCAGGCTTCACAAACTCTGTGGAAGAGAATCGAAGTCCCCATGAAGCTGAGAGCATTTGATGCTTCTGATTTAAGAAACATTCAGAGTTCCTGCTGCCAGAGGGAAGCAGGCTTTTGTGCACTCTGGTATAAGTTTCTGCTGCAAGTTTAGAGTTGTGTTCTAGACCTGGGGGGGATAAACCCAAGCTAAATGAGCTGAACATGCTGGCTGCTGCCTGCTGGAACCTGGAATGAGGTGAGCCAAGGGAAAGGCTGGCAGTGTGCAGCTGAGCAGGGCACTGAAACCAAGGGGTCCCTGGGTACCCTTGCACTGAGGACACTCAGCACTTCCCATGAGACCTGGGTTTTGGCTTGCAGGGGTGTTTTCCAGACTTTTTTGCCATGCTGCGAGTTTGATTTTGATTTTTAGATTGTGTTCTGCCTTTGAAGCCGTTTTCTTCCTGAAAAAAACAGGGTGATTAAAGAGTCGCTTTGGCCTGGCAGGATCTGGGCAAGATTCCTGGTGATGTGGGAGGTGCATCCCTGTTCCTGCACCTCCCCACTCGTGCTGGGCTCCACCACTTCAGCCACCTCGGTCATACCCTCCAGGGAGGATTTGCCTGCAGTGAGGCCAGGCCAGGACTGGGCTGAGGCACCCACCTGGGAATCTCCCCAAATGTCCCCACCTCCCTCTGCAGGAGCATCTGCAGTGCTGGGCTCTGGGTGCTCCTCTGGTGTCCCCCGTGGAAAGGAGGGCAAGGCCAGCTGAGGGGACCAGGGCTCGTGGAGGAAGAGCAGGAGGAATGAGGAGATAATTAAGAACTGGAATTCTGTGCAATTAGGAGTGGGGTAACAAGGTCTGGGGTAACATTGGTGCCTACCCCAACAATTCCCAAAAAAGGGTCTGTGGCTCCTGAGGCACGTTCACCTCCAGTAGTGAAAATCTGTTTTACACAATTTCTGTGAGCTCCCAGGTCAAAAGTTTGGCAGTGACAGAATTAAGGGTTTGCATGTGGCCTCTGTTGTGTGGATGAACATTTCTTCAGTTCTTCTTTCATGTAGTTCAAGCAGTTTCTAAGCTCTGACATATTTGCTGTCACTAGAAATGTCTCCAAACTCCATACAGCCCCAAACTGAGCTGAACTTAGGAAGAATACATACTTTTCTTCTTATTTCCTACCTTTTAAAAGTACCTGTAACTTCTCTTGGTTACTCGTTGCATCACTTAAGGGATCCAGCATCAGGAGGGTTTCCTGCTCTCGTTTTTAGTTTGTTCCTCCTCACTTTTAGGAATCAGACTCACTGATTTTCAGGGTCTTTACCTTTAATTTCTGGAGCTGGCAACACCTTAAATGGATTATACCAGCTCATTTGGTTTCATTCAGAAACCAATCAACCCAAATTATCTTCAGTGCTATGTAATGAAACTAAGTTCGAGCACTTCTCTCAAAGTGTTTTCCTGAGGCGCTTCCCTGAGCTCAAGCTGTGCTGCATTTACAGGACAATTTAGGTCTGAAGCTCACTTGAGACTTCATCAGCAAGGTAAGAGAGCATTAGTAATTATTCTAATTTTTCAAGTCAAGAGATTTCTTTGGCAGAATGGCTCTGTGCTTCCTTTAAAGTTACTGCATCTCTTTTTCTTTTTGTTTTTTTCCTTAATAACTAGGCATAGGAAGAGTAGATATTCAGTTTGATGTCATTTGCTCTCTTGATCCTGTTGTTTCTCAACAGAGAAATACAAATTTGCTATTCCTAAGAGCAATATTTTTTTGCTGTATATTAACAAGAAAAAATACCATTTTACTAAAAGCCCAATTTTGGTAGCCCTGGACAAAACCCAGTCTGGGTGGCAGAATCAGGTGTGATCTTCACCTGAGTAATAGACGTGTAAAAATGATGGGGGAATTAAAATTGCTGACTGCAGTAGGTGCCAAACATAATTCTGCATCCTCAGTAGGTTTTTGTTTTAGAGAGCTCGGTCTGGCTGTTTGCACTCTGCCAGGCTCAGAAAATGGGGTGGTGGTGATGACAGAAATAGATATTTACAGGTGTAGAGCAGGCAGGTCTGTCCCTGACAGCAGCAGTGGGTGAGGGAAGGACAAACCTGGGTTGGTTCTGGCAGCTCCTGACACAAATCAATCACTGCTGGTCACTTAAAGGCAGCCACTGTGTGGATGTATTTGGGAGAATTGATGTGGAGCCTTCACCCTTGGAATCCCTTGCTGGTTTGTGAACCCAGCTGACCTTAACCCTGAGCTAACTCCTGTCCCAGGAGTGCAGGCGGGTGGTGAATGTCAAACCAGTCCCCAAAGAACAACAAAGCCCAGTCTAAACCACCAAAGTCGAAGCTAATGGAGCTGGCCTGGGATTGAGTTCGCCACAGAGAACAATGCTGAAGCAAATTTCTGAGTATGGGGAATGTACTGATGCTGTTTCTTTTCAAAAGATAAATGGACGATGTTAAGTGTCATCACAGGCTTCTCTCATTAGGCTAAATTCACTCAGGAGAGCTTTTGTATTCAGAAGAACATTATGTGGAATAGAAAGTGCTCAGCCACAAAGCAAGCTATAAAAAGGTTAATGATTTTAAGCCAAAGTTCCGTATAAGCACCGATAACATTACATCTTGTGTTATTCCATTTTTCTGTGGCAGTGCACGTCTGTTTCTTTCATTTCCATGCAGGTTCTGGTCTTGTAGAAGAGCTCTGAGTCTGGGAGCAGGGTACTTGACTGTGCTTTTGTGCTGGGCATTTCAAAGCCCTGCAGCCTGGTACCGGGACTGAGGCATTTAAGGTTTTACCTTCTAGCTTTAAGGAACAATGAGCATCAATGGCATTAATGGGTACTTCTCAAACATTAAAAAAAACAAACCCAAACAATCCTGATTCTTCCCTTTGCAGAAGTTTGGGTTCAAAACGCCTCCCACTGCTTTTTTTAGTCGCTGTGTCTCAATGGAGATGATGATAACGTGGACAAAAGTAAACCTACTCCTAATATTGGATATTAGGAAGAAATTCTTCCTTGGCACAGGTTCCCAGAGAAGCTGTGGCTGCCCCATGCCTGGAAGTGTCCAAGGCCAGCCTGGATGGGGCTTGGAGCAACCTGGGATAGTGGAAGGTGTCCCTGCCCATGGCAGAGGGCAGAATGAGATGAGCTTTAATGTCCCTTCCAACCCAAACCCTTTTGTGATCCTGTGATAAGGAGAAGGTTGTTGCAACGGCCTCCAGGCCTGGTGGGATGAGGAGAAGGAGAAAACTAGAGAAAACTCTGCATTAATTCTGTCCAGCAGCCTCACTCGTAGGGGTTTTTATCATGTGCAGTTTGTATTGAGGGAACTGAGGCAGAAGAAGGACTCAGCTGTCCCAGCTGTAAATAAACCCAAGTTTGGGCTGGAGATCAACCTCCAAATGTGGCTCCTGTCACTCCACGTGACACGAGTCCTGTGCTGAGCGTGTTCCATGCTGCCCATGGAGAGGAGTTATTTCAGGACAGCTGGTTCCACCAGCAGGGCTCTGGTGCTCGTTCAAGGCTCCCAGCAAAAGGTGGTGTGGTGGAGCTGGGCCATGGATGGGCCAGGAGCAAGGCTGGGGCTGCTCTGGTGTCCCTGGATTTTCTGGAGAAGGGAGGAAGAGTTTGCAGAGAATAAACTCGACACAGTGGAACAAAGTGTTCTCCAAAAATGTGTTCCACAGCCAGAATAGCAGCAGCCTTTCTGCCAATTAAGGGGCCTGCTGCAGGAACACTTTGGCAAGGGGAAAAAATATAGCCAAATTTGTGCTAAGCAGCCTGATGGTGGGTGGCTGGATTATGCAATGTCACTGATACTCAAAATTCATTATCTGCTGCAAAGAATCTCTGAATGAAATGAAGTGGTAGAGCAGATAGCTCTTTATTTTGTTTTCTTTCCTTCCCCTCCACTCCCTTGCAAAAACTGTGCATTCAAACACCTCCATTCAAATTCTTTGAACTTCAGAAGACAAGGAAGACAGAGCTTGTAATGAAACCTTCATCAAGAACCTGAGATCAGGGTTAGAAAATGAGCTCTTGCATTGTCAGAAATTCTTGGATTTGTTGAAACTTGGTCCTGGAAGGGATAAGCCAGAAGGCAATCCTGAGAAAAAGAGGAAAAATGCAATATCCTTTCCCTTCCACATGCAATTCTGGGAGTGTGGTCATTTCTGGGAGAGGTATCAGGAGTTACAGCTACTCTCAGCACTGCCAGGTGGGATGAGAGAATGGCAGACTCATCATCATGTAGAAACTGGTGTGGTTTTGCCTTGGAAAGAGTGATCACAGCTCAACACTTGTGCTCAGCTGCATCTATTGATTTGCTGTGTACAAACAAGAATCGTGCCTAATTGCCTGGCTGGAAAACAAAGGAAATATGGCTGATTTACTCTCACTGGGAGTGATTTTGGCCTCACCAGGTTGAATTTTAGTATTAATTCAGGTGTATTTAAGAACATATCTGTCTTATCCCTCTTACAGTCTTATTCTAGGAACGAGGGAGGGCTGGGCTTGGGCTCCAGATGCCACAAAGGTGCCAGAGCTGAGAAGGAAAGGTTCTTGCTTGTACCACCCTCTCTGGCTGACTGAGCCAGCACATTCTGGAGCCCACGAGAGCTGATGAACAGCAGCAGCTCATGGAGATGCTTTGTGTTGTGGTGCTTTTCAAGGTACCTCATAGTTGGAAGCAGACTGTTCCCTTCAACACTCTCAGCAACGCAGCCCAGCGTGGAGCCAAAGCCTTGGCTCCTCATTACCCAAGGGCAGGGATGACATCCAGCATAAATGAGCCCCTCAGAGAATGGAGGAAGGAGAAATTGCAGCCTAGGGCTGAATATTGTCTGTATTGCTGCCTCCGAGCCTTAAGGAGTCCGTGTGGAGCACAGGTGGTACCAGAGCACTCAGCCCCCTCACTTTTCATTTTGGGGTTTGAAACCACCTTGAAATTATTCTCCCAGCTTGCACAAGTGAGGAGTGTTTACAGCTGGGGGATGTGTGTGGTGCCTCTGGGACAGTCTGTGGTTACAATTCTGATGTGGAGCTGTCCTGCACTAACACAAACCCCTTTTGGCTCCCCCTTTGCTGTCCTGGGTCCGGTTCCTCCTGGCTGCTGTTGCCAGTGGAGGGGAACCTTCCTGCTCTGACACTCTGTGAAAACTTGGACCAGCTGCTTCCCCCTTCTGCGCTTCCCAGAGCAGTTCCTAAACAAAAGCATTCTTGCTCTGAATTTCCAGTGCCACTTTGGCAATGCAAATCTTGAGTTTTCCATTTTCCTTCTCTGGATTTTGTTTCCTTTCACCTTTTGAGATTCTTCCTTTTTCCCCAAGGGAATGCTTATGTTCTCAGATTAAAAACAGAAGTCCATTCAGTTTTCCATGAAGGGTAATTTATTAAAAATATCAGTTTAGTATCCTTTCTATTGGTGTTTTCCATATAAAAATATTTATTTTACTAAAACCACATCTTTCTGATGGAAAAAATGTCTGGGCATTAAAAAAGTCAACCACTGTCTAGTAGTTTCAGTATATAAATATTTCTATGGTACAATCATGATTTTATGGAGCAAAGCAATCTGAGATAACCACTTAAGTTCTTAATTTTGACTGAAGTTAATTAATTATAAGATCATTTTAGCTAAGGTATGAAGTTTTCATGCACTAGAGCCTCACTGTGACCTTTTGAATCCTAGAAATGTTAGTGTCTAAACCTCAAAATATGAGCATTTTCAATTTTTTTTTATTAATACAGCAAAAGAACAGTAGAAGTTAGGTAAAACCTCCTAAGGTTTCATGGCAAACTAACCCTAAACAGCAAAGCTGTAGTTTGGAGTTGCTTGTTCTTAGATAATGCAGCTCTGAGGGGCTCTGAAGTGGAGAATTTTAGACCTCAGGTCTTGGGAGCTCCATCACCGAGGTTTCCAGAGCAAACAGGCATGAAAAGCCCAAAGGGAAAGATCCAGAACCAGCCTGTCAGGTTGTGATGTTCTTTGACGCTCAAAATGCTCTGAGAAAGTATTTTGTTCTGGAAGAAAATGATAAAAGTAAAACCAAAAGATTGGTTTGAAATCACTTTTGGTTGTTTTCTGTGGAAGACGAGAGAGGGAGATGTGTTGTTAAGGCATGCAGAGTCTCACCTCTCTTAGACCAAATCTCATGCTGAAGGGCAAATCTGAGCTGACAGGAGGCATTATTTTAACACAAGGCCATCAGCCTTTAACCTCCCTGTCCTGGAAGAGCCTTGGCAATCACCTCCCAGGTGTTAAATCAGGCTGTGAACTCCTGTGGGTCTCTCCAACAAGGCCTTAGGGGCTCTGTCACAAGGGCTCTATTGGCAAGAGCCAGACAACCCAGCAAAAGCCAAAATATTGCTGGGAGAGAAGGGTTAGAAAGCGAAAGAAATGATGGCCATAAGTGTGAAGGAGACTCTTCCTCTCTGGGATGTGGCTTGCTGCCTCCACTACTCTCTGTGTTTTCCTGTTCCTCCCTGCCACAACTGTCACCCCTTCTGGAGCACAAAACCCCTTCTCAGACTGCAGGAGTCTCTTGGTCTCTCACATGTCTGTCTCCTCGTGACACTGCTGTGAATACAAAGGGGTACCTGCCGCTTCTTTTTCTCCTGTTTTCTTCCCTCACAGCCATTGCTAGACAGAAATGATGTATTTGTGTGACACAGGGCTCGGGGAGCGGCTCCCAGGCTGTCCCTACAGTGCAGGACTGCTCTGCTCTGACCAACCCCTGCATGACCGTGCTGGCAGAGCTGGTGGGACCTTCCAGAAGATGGGAAATGATTCTGAAGCTGAATTGGTGGCAGCACATGAAATGCCACTTGAGTGCTGTGTCTGTTGCATTTTCAATCAGCAGAACAGGTGAATAAACCAACACAGTGCAGCTGAGCATGGAATATCTGCATTGTTCAATACAGGTAAAAAAGCATTGCCCATGGTGCTCCTCAGGCACCGTTGCTGGTCTCTGGCAGCCTTAACTAAGGAAGAAAGTGGTTTTAATTAATCTGCAGACAGGTCTTCAGTGAAATGGATTTTAACTTTTGAAAATCAGTCGGTAGAATCAATCTACAGTAAAGGCTTTTACTGATTAAATATCACTTCAACCTCCTTTGAGGACAAAATATTTACCTCTTTAATTGCTCAAACTCTAAGGTGAGACCTCCAGGGATCGGAAAAAAGGGGGAAGAACATCTTCATTTTCTTGGTGTTTGAAGGGGTAATCCTGTCCTACCTCCTTTGCTCCCAGCTCTCCAGAGTATATTCTGATGAAAAAGCTCAGCCTTCCAGATCTTTCCAGATTTGTGCAGATCATTAGAAAGAACATTAACTGGTGCTTTTTCTATGCTTGGTGGGTTGCTGGAGTGATGTTTCCAAGCAGCTGTAGGCACAGAGGAGTTGGGGGTTTTCATGGCAGTGTGAGAAGTGCCTCATCTCAATGTGCTGCCCTTTGATGTATGAGTTTCTTCTTCTGCAGTGACGTTCTTTATTTTGCAGAAAACAATACTGAGAGAGAGAAAACAGCAGGTTTTTCTCCAGGGCCATGTCACCAAAGGCCAGACTAGAGCCTGTCTTCACCCTGCTGTCCCTGCCCCACCGTGCAATTTGGGGACCTTGTCACCGCGGTGAAGGACTGCCAGCTGTCGTGTGGTGCACCAAACCAGAACCTCAGAGCCTCTTTTGTACACATCTTGTTTCCATCCTGGAATGTAAAAGCAAGGAAAGCCTCCTAGCAGCACCAACAGGGAAATATCTGCTTTAGCAGAGCAGAAAGTTTTCCTGGGGGGGGCTGGCTACAAACTTCCAGCCCCTGGGTGGTGCAAAAAGCTTCATGCAAACCCGTTTGCAGTTGCAGCCCATGAGGATTCTGCCAAAACTGAAGGTAGATCTCAAGCCAGATGTTCTATCTGTCACATATTATAAAAAGAGAGCAATAAAATGCAATTTGAAACGTCACCCTTTGGGATTTTACTCTACCTTTCAGTGTGATACATCTAAGAGCTTCACTCGGGGTTATCACATTGCTCTTGAGAGCAGAGAATCTGAACAATTTATTTAATTGAAATGTAAGTTTATGCCACTTCACATGTTGGTAGACAAGTTGTGGGCTTGGAACAGGGCCATGTGTTTGCACCAGCAGGAAATTAAAATTGCCAGCTACAGGCTGATACTCTGTGCTGGTGACTCAAACTGTGATGACAATTGAAGCTGTGTTTCAGAAACAAAATATTAGCACTGATTATGTTTTTCCCTGTCAGCAAAAGAGTGTGGCAGTTGCTAAGAAATGTGATCCATTAAGGTTTTGAGAAACACAATGCAATTCTTTGTGGCTAGAAGCCCCTGTTAATTATTTTGAAGGTCTGCAGAGAGCTCTGCACTATTGTTGCACACAGATAGATGAGCTGATACCTTACCTGGTCACCACCACTGATGCAGCTGAGAGTGTCATGATCTTAAATTTGCTGAAAATTATTATTATTATTTCTTTTAACTTTGCTTCCTTTCCATCTGTGTGCAGCTGGGTGTTTGCTGTGCTTGGGATTTAAACAGGTATTTTGGAACTGGATGTTTGGTGTTATGTCTCTGGACATCAGGGTCAAGGAATGTTACGTGATCATCAACGTGGGGGTTTTTTGAAGGGAGGAGGTGGTGGTGTGATGGAATGCTGGTTTTTAGTCTTTACCCTCTAGCAGTTATCACAGGAATTGGTGAAAACAACAAAGATTTGCCTGATTTCTCATTTTACCTACTTCTCCTTTTTATCATTGATGTAATGGGAGAATCCAAGTCCCTGTCAGCAGCACATCTACAGCCACTGCAAGAGTGGGGTGCAGGATGGATGTGCTGAGGTTTGGTGGGGTGCCTCTGTAGGAAACCTTGAGGGGGGATAAGGAAGTCATGCCAGGAGCTTGCTGGCTTTACCAGGAGTGAGGTGGGTGGGTGTGAGTGTGTCTGGGAGCTGGAGGAGCAGAGGATGTCAGAACCAGCCAAAAGTGAACAAACTCTGCCCGTGCCTGGGGCTGCAGTGGCAAAAGTAATTTTGTGAGCCTGGGGGGTTTTATTTTATTAATTGCTCTCCAAGGAGAGCAGGGTGGTTTCTGCTCATGAGTCCTTCATCAGGATGTGCTGCAGCATGGAATTCCCTGTAGGAATGACTGAAATGACACATGTAATCCTCACTGTTTATTCACATCTTTTATTTAATTTAATGTAATCCCACACTGCTTGTAGTGGGAATACTACAAGCATAAGAAGCACAATACACCAATACACTGATAATCTCTTAAATCCCATTCTCTCTCTGACCTCATGGGTTATTTTTAATGAACCTGTTCTTTTTTAAAAGCTGAAAGAGTCAAAATGACTTCTTGCATTCCCATGCCAGGCAACAAAACTCCTGGGAAATGGGTTAAATTGTCTCTGTACTGATCAGATAAAGTGTGAATGAAGACAGAAATTATACTGCAACAACATTGTTTTTAACATGATTTTCATGAAGTGGAGGAGCAGATATAGCAGTTTGGTTCTCATGAGAAATCTTGTTTAGTTTATTTTCAATTCACACTCCAGACTAGCCTGGATTAGCCTTTCTGCTGTGTAGCATCTTTTATCACAGTGACAGGATCAATAAGGGAAGGAAATTTGGTATATGCCACTGCTTGTCTGTGAGCATCAATGCCCAAATTTAAAAAAAACCTGTCTAGAGATTTTTGCATTCTTGTTTCTAGATGTCAAATTTCAAAGCTTCTGAAAATAGTTTTAAAAATTCACCAAAGAGTCTGTTTTCTGTAAGGCAGTATTTCCTCAGAAAAATAAAAGTATTTTTGCAGGAACACAGATTTCCACCTGAGCTTTCCATGGGAATTCTTCTGAGGAATTAGTTGGGACAATATCATTTTCTTCTGATGAAATTTCTTTATCACTATCAAGAAATAATGATATTGAGACCCAAATTTCAACAGAAAATGCTCTTTAGGGAAACTTAAAGAAAAAATCCAATATTTTAATCTGCTGCCCGCTCAGGAGAACCAAGAGAGGTTTGACTAAGTCTGAAAGTCTGTGTTTTTTGCTAGTCCAAATTTAAAGGGCAAATTTCACCAGCAAAATGTGCAGCAGTGACATTTGAAGTTTCCTTGTTAAAACAGGCTCTTCAGATTAGTCATCAAAAACTGAAGGCAAATGGTGAGGATTGCCAGCAATACCTGATGGTGAGAGCCAGCTGTTTGCCTTTGCTACATCTTTACATTGTAGTAAATATTAATATACTTCAAATATCAGTGAGAGTCTGTGTTGTGTTTTCGTGGGATACCATTGAGACAAGATCCTCTCTCTGGCCAGAGAAAGGAATTATAAATACCGAAGGCAATAAGCACATATTCAGCTGAAATTCAGCTTTTCTGTGGGATTTGAGATCTGTGCACAGAGCCCATGGAATTTGCCATCGGGCCAGCTTTGCTTTTCACCCTGAGGATGCTGTGGTGGCCTTTACCCAGTGCAGAGCTGTCTGCTCCCTCCTCCTTTTGTTCCTGCAGAGAGCAGGTTCTTTTGCTTTAAATTCAGCTGCTTTTCTCTCCTCCTCTGGTTTTGGACAACTGCTCGGGGAGCAAAACATCTTTTAAAAACGAATCCATCCTGGCAGGCTCTTGCAGGGAAGCCAGCAGGAGTTACCTGGCTCAGCACTTCGCTCCTGCATTAAAATTCACTCCAGAACTGGAGGAAAAGTGCTCCATCCCTTTGTGCAGAGACCCCAGATTCTCTGTGTGCCATTGTGGTGCTTTTCTCCTGGGAAACTTCAGTTCAGGCTCTGGGTGGAGACCAACGAGCCTGGTTTAGGGTAGGACGGACCCAAGCAGGAGCACTGAGGTGTGGGGAAGCTCCTGTAAAGTGCCCTGAACTCCCTTTGCAGATTCCTCATCCAAGACAGCATCATTTTTTTTTTTTGCAGCAAGTCGTGATTCCCCTCAACTCCCCCTGTTGCTACTGACACTGCTGCATATCATGGTTGCTGTGTAAATGTTCATTTAATCATAATGAGGCAGCAAACTCCCACGTTTCCCTGGTGCCTGAGCTGCTTTCGGTGTAATTTTTGTTCTTATGCTGTTTTAGTATAAAAATATCTTACTAGAGGGTATGGAGAGGTAGCAACAATTTTTATATTTTTTTGTTCTTTTAAGTTTGCAGATGAGCCAGCACAGCCTGGTGCTGACAGTCCCACTATGACTAAATACAAACTTAAATTTACAGCTGGAGTGGAGGGATGGGGTGGGGGGAAAGACTTTCCGGTGAGAAGTGTTGCAAAACAGAAATTTATGTGTTCTGGAAGGAGCTTAGAGATCCTGATTCATTAAAAAAAAAATTAAATAAATAAGAAATTATAAAAGAATTTCCTCTGGCAGCAGATGCTCCCAGCTGCTGGCACGGGCAGGAAGCAGCACACCCAGGACAGATGACTTGTTGCCACAGTTTTCACTTTCTCTGCCTGAAGCTATCCAGACTTGCAGCCCACAAAGAAAAGAACCAGAATGTACAATATCAAAGTGTTCTGACCATTAATTGTGAATCTCCTCCTTGAAATAGCACATTCTCACAATGGCCAGAAAAAATGGTACATTTTAGTCTTTTTTCATAAGAGAATTAACCCCTTATAATCATTTGCTCTGCACATCCCAGCTTTTCTGACAGTTCCCCTGGTTAATTTGGAGTGCCTTGGCCAAATTCAGCAAAAGCAAACAAAAATTTCAGATATGCAAGATTTGTAAATACAAACAGCCGTCGAGAAAAACCCAATTATAGGATCTGTGGAGGGGGAAAAAGGTGTGAGTCCAGGATTTCAGTGGTCTTGCAGGCATCTACAAAGGTTGGAGGTGTTAGGAATTCCCCCAGCTGTGGGAAAACTTCAGGAGGAGTTTGCTGCAGCAGAAGGCACAAAAGCCAGGGACTCACTCACCTTTGGATCCTCTGGTGTGGAGTGAGGAGAACCCTGACCCAGGAGCTGCTGATCCAGTGCAAAAGAAGATCCCCATGCCTGGAAGTGCTCAAATTCAGGCTGGATGAGGCTTGGAGCAACCTGGTCTAGTGAAAAGTGTCCCTTCCAACCCAAACCATTCTATGATTCCGTGATTTATAACTTTTGACAACATTCGAAATACTTGTTTCCTCTGACAGTATAGATAATTTTTTTCTTTTTTGCTTAGTTTTTTTCTCCTGGCTTTAGGACACTGCATTTCTTCCTCCTCTCGTGCTGCTCCCAGTGCTTGTCCAGCTCAATAATTGCATTTCTTCCCACACCGTTTTCTGGATCTCCTGTGTCAGCCTTCTCCTGAATTTGCAATCAGAGAAATGTAACCATGTGCACGCGATGAAGACTTGCTCTAGCTCCTGGTGGCACTCCAAACAATTTGCCCACGTGCTTCCCTACAGCTCAAAGGATGTGCACTCAGAGATGCACAGGGCAGTGTCAGCTTTTCCTCTATCACTGATGAGAGCTGATTTGAGCAGTGTTATCTCTACCTGTAGCCTTCAATTCTTGCTCTGACTCTTGTATGAGAGGAAAGAAAATTTACTACTATGAATCAAATCAAGAAGATTGAAAACTGGGAGATCTTTTATTCACAAAGTTCGTGTTTTTTCTGGGTTTGCTGCTGTAGGGTCTTGAGGAAATCATGGCAAGCTGATACTTCTTTTGTATCCATCAAAGTAAGAGAGGAAAAAATCACTGCAAGCAGGGATCATCAGAGAGGGGCACATGTGGGCACGGGCAGTGTTTTCTCCTCACTGGCTTTTGGCCGCCTCACACCAGGGCAGACCCTTCCCCAGTTTAATTCCACGGGTGTGGGTAGAAAACATCTCCACATTCTTTGTTTAAAACCTGCTGCCTTGTGGTTTCACTCGATGAATTGCAGGAAATGGTGAATGGCTGGGCAAGGTAGGGTTTTGTGGAAAACCACTTTTCCCACTGACATGGAGTTATCCATCCATATCCTTCATCTGGCAGCTTCGAAATGTGAGAGCATGCAGTCCTTCCTGGAAAAAGAACTACTGAGTGTCTTTTTAGCTCAGAAACGAATGTGAGGTTCATTGCAGCTGCTGCTGGATGGCTGACCAGCAGCCTGTTCTCTGAGAGGCATTTTCTCATCTGGGTGGCTTTCCCCTGCTGTCAGGCTGTCCCAAAAGATCTGTCTCTCATCACCTGCACGGCAGTTTCTTCCCTGCAGGTGCTGGGTGGGCAGCAGCAGTCGGGGGTGGCTTCCTGGCACTTCCACTCAGGGCTCTGTAATGGGATTTTCACAATACATTTCCTCTCCATGCTGCTCCTTAGGGGATGTTGTGCCTTCCTGCAGGCACGCAGGCTGGTGAGATGTGGCGAGGAATTCTCGGGTGCTGCGTTTGCATTCTATAAAAAACATGTGAGTATCCTCTTACTGCCTTTGCAGAACACCATGAGAAACATGAATTTTATTCTAAACAGGACAGAAGTGATTAGTAAAGTTCACATTGGTGCTGGCTCACAAGCAAGGAGCTCGATTTGCTCATCTTTTGAAGTCCAGTGATGTTTCTGTGTCTTCAGTGGAAAAATTGGGACATTGGAATATTGTGGTGACATCACGAAGTCTTTTATTTCCTAATTGAGCTCTTAATCAAAGAAAAATGAGGACATTTCAATTCACTTCTCACTCCCTCAACAAACAAGGATGGTAACTGCCAGAGAAACGTTGTAATGATTGTGTTGTGTGGGTCCTCTTAAAAGAGGCAAGTGCTTTAAATGGAATTATGGTAATGATGTGATCATTGTCTGGGCTGGCTTAATGAGTTTAGCGGCTGCTGCAGTATTAAATGCTTTGCACTTAAGAAAAACACCTCCTGTTCCACTCCAAAAACATCAGAGAAAGCTGCTGGAGCTTTTGCTGTGGTGCTGGATGCTGGGGCTCTATACACTGCCAAAATTACTGCTAGTTTGGACCCTGTGGTCCTCTGTGGATTTGGCAGCTCTGGTGCTTCAACATAAACACAGGAATGGGCTCTTGGAGGATGTGCTTTGAATGGATTAATAAATTATGTGAGCGTTTGACACAGCAGAGAGGGGGAGGAAGTGGCTGGAGGGTGCTTCATGCATGGGTATAAAAACGTGAGATGAGAGTGTCAGGGAAAAGAGGGCTCTGTGTCAGTCTGACATAATTAACCTGGGAATTGGGGTGTGGCAGAGACAAACAGGGTGCAAGGTGTCAGGAAGAAGAGAGAAGGTTCTGTACAGCCTGGTGCCTGTCTGGTTTGGTTAAACCATCTCCACTTCCCTCAGCGGGGCTGGTTCTCCTCCTCTGGGCAGTGCTGCCCTGGGGACTGGGAGCTCTGGGAATATCTTCCTGTCTCAGCTGGTGTCTTGCAGAGCTCAGGGAGAGGCAAGAGGCAGGTGGGGATGGAGAAAACCTTCATGGCTTTGCTGGGGAGCTCTTCTTGACCAGTCCCAGCCTGATGAGGCCTCGCAGGGTCTGCTGAAAATGCCGGACAGAGAACACGTCCATGCAGGGGAACCAAATTTTAATGTCTTTTTTTGTTTGAAAACAAAACGATTATGTAACTTGGACTGTGAGAAAGCTCTTTCTTTTTGCACTAAATACTTTTAAACTGAAATTGAGGGACCTCTCAGTCACATGAGCTGTGACTATAGGGCTCAGCTGTGTGATTATCCTGCAGGATGAGGTGTCTCCCATCTTCAGACCCTGTTTTGAGCAGGACCATTTGTTTCACGTTCCTGACTGCTTGGGGCTTCTCTTCAGCACTGGTTTTCACTTTTAAAGTGCACAATCTAAATGCTTCCACCCTTGATCATTTTGGTGTAAAGAAGCCAGGTCAGGACTGAGGATGACATCTTTGGGAATTAACATTTTTGTATGGGAAATCTAAAATTAATCTCTAGGCTGTTGAACTTTAATTAATTTTGCTGCTCAATAAAGATGCTTTGTATCTTCTGTTAATTCCTCAAAAAACCTAATTCAAACATCCTTGACTTGTGCTGGGAGATGTGAGTAAATAGGAGCTGCTTATGGGTTCTGGTACAGTGAGAGAAGAAATGATTTCTCCCTCATCACTGGAAACTCATTCACAGTCTCTGAAAAATTTTGAATTAAAGAAAATTTTCATAGACTTGCCTAGGGCATTAAAGAGATTTGGAGCATTAATAGAGAAATATGCTCCGTGCTGTGGTCTGCATGACAAAAATGTTGAGGGGTTAAGGAGCATGCAGGAGGTCAAAGAGATGCATTAAATCATCCCTCAATTTGGAGAGTCCCACGAGCCAGGTGACAGAGTTCTCATTCACAGCGTGTGTCTGTCTGGACACGGATTCTCTTCTTCAGATCAGAAAAATGTCAGTTTTCATCAGGACCTGAGAATCAGACATGGAAGAGATCCAGGCATGAAAACTGTAACTACGAGTTCTGGCACATGGGATTTATTGATATGCTCAAGCATTTTTTCTTATCCCAATGTATATTCTTGGCAATGTGGCAGGAGACAAAGGAAATACGTCCCCATCAGTTATGTGGAGCTAATGTTCCGCTTTTTTCATTTAGTCAATTAGGAGGCTGTTTGCAAGTACAAAATGTTTGTTCTAGACAAACTGATATACGGAGTTGAGCTGGGGCTGCATTTTCCAGGAACAAACAGTCCCATGGAATGCATACTCACTGCTTGGAGCTGGGAGAAATGTCAAATGCAAGCAGGTTTTGTAAAACCTCTCTGGTTTCTCTGTGTGAATTTTAATGACGGTGGCTTGTTGTTTTCATGATAAACTCTTTCAGCTATTAAATTACTGGAAAGAAATCCACCACTTCAACAGAGACACCTGGATGAGTCATGTCCATTTATAAGAAAGGTAATTTTGATTGGTTTCTGACTCTAAAAAAAAAAATACCCTGCAGAATTTCATTGTGGTTTTCATTTAAAAACACACACGTACTTTTTTAATAACATAATGAGAGGGCTTTAATCTAAAGCTTCCAGGGAAGGGGAACCTTGACCCATCCCACTCCTACTAGTTTGATGCCAGTGGCAGCAAGAGAAACCTGGAGAGGGGTTGCAGGTCAGCAGAGAAAGCCTGAAGAGCAGCAGAAAGGATTTCACAGGATGGGTAAGGTTGGAAGGGGTCACGGAGGTCATCTGGCTCAACCTCCCCACACCCTCTCTGGACAATCTGTTCAGGGCTCGGTCACTGCACAGGGAAGAAGTTCTTCCTCATGTTCAGGTGGAACTTCCTGAGCATCAATTCCTGCCCATTCCTCTTTGCTCAGCACTGAGGAGAAGAATCTGTTTGGGTTTTTTTGTTTGTTTGGTTGGTTTGCTTGCTGGCTTTTCTTTTCCTGGGTTCTTCTCCAGAGTCTGGCAGTGGATTGTCCTGTCTCACCACGGAGGTCCACCCTGCCTTGTTCCTGATCTCTTCCTGCTTTCCCAGACACACTGCAGGTTTCCTTATCAGCTGCACCACTCCAATTACAACCCTCTCACCTCCAGCTGCAGGGAATATCCCAAGGCCACAGGTGTTTTTGTAGCTCATTTTTTGTGCTCTTCAGCCAAGACATGATTAAAAATCCTGACTCTTTCTCCTCTCTCCTATCAGCATTAAATGCTGGGTTTTGAAACCCTCCAGAGGGATACAAAAAAGAATGCTTAACTGTTATGAATAAAACAATCTTTTCCAAAGGAAAGCAGCTTGGAAAAATGTGCTTTTTGGAGTCAGAAAGGGTTGAATGCTGACAGTTTCCACCTGGAGTAAATCCTGGTGAGCTCCCTGGCTTGTGTAACACGGGAGGCCAAGGCAGATGAGCACAACAGCCTCTCCTCCCTTCTAATCCGTGAAGGCAGAAGCGGTTCTGGGCCTGTTCTGTGACATTTATAAAGCCTGACACTGTGCTATTTGCTGCTGATCTTGCCCAGAGGGAATTCAAGGGTGAGGTGTACTGCTTTGAGTGAGACTGATTTGTTTTGGTTTTGGATTTGGATGAACACCGAATAATTTTTCGTCGTGACATTTAGCCCTTGGAGATCCTTCCCCAAATGACTGATGTGGGTTTGTAAACACAGAGCTGGGCTGGGTGCCACGTGGACACTGCTGGAGCTGGTCCTTGGGCAGCCGAGGGCAGGGGGATGTGTGAGGCAGAGCAGGTGCCCCTTGCTCATCCCTGGCTGGGTGATGGTCAAGGCAAGGGCTCCAGATCTCTGTTATTTTGGTGTTATCTCTGTAGAGCATAAGAGCTGTGGGGTGTAGAGGGAAAAGTGGCTGGAGAGAGGTCGAAGCCTGAGCCATTGCAGAGACCAAATACCCTGAAGGTTCAACCCATTGATGTTAAAACCACAGTTCTTGGCCAGTTACGCAGCTACAGAAGCCCTTATTACATAATTCAGTTTTACAAGGGGACGTTTCATAACCAAAACATCATTTGAAAGCACGTTGTTTCCAAATTCAGTCCGTCCTAAGAACAAAAGGACTTTGTGAGATGTCTGGGGAGACGCCCTGGGAGCCAGCAGGGACGTACCAGCAGCCAGGAGCAGTTTGCTCAGGAGGAGCTGCAGGTTCTGCCTGCCCGAGGTGCTGCCCCAGCTCTGCCCTGTGCTTTCTGCTTGTCTGAATCAATGAAATGACAGAACCTCTCAGGGTGGTGAGGGCACATCCCGTGGTTTGCCCTGTGGCAGGTGCTGGGTTCCTGTTGTTTTCAGCCCTTCTTGAACAAAAGAAGCTTCATGTAGATGACAAAGGCGGTGAACAGGAGCATGACACTTGATTTCTCTTTAATTTGGACAGAGCAATGAAGTCATGTGCCAACATGGCAGGAAATTAGATTTTGATTTTTTTTTTTTTAAATAAAAAGCAATGGTGCTATGCTAAAATCCCAGGAAATCTCGGAGGTAATGAAGGAGGGAGTGTAAATAATAATGCCCCAAAGCCTGGAAGTTTATGAGGCATTAAAACAGTGCCTGGAGCTCTTTGGTGCCCTGTGAACTGTTCTGTTACATAAGCATGTCTTTTATGGCTTAACTCATGGATATAAAATCCCTCCAGGCTGATAACAGGAGATGCCTCAGCCCAGAAAATCTGTTACTTATTTACTTTACAGGTTTGGAGCAGTGAGGAAGCTTAGCTGTATTTAACTCTTTCTGGGCTCAGTGGTTGCTCCACAACAAAAGTTGCTGTTTTGGCCATAAAGCTGCATCCAGGTTTGCTTCCCACTGAGCTTTCACTCAAATTGTATTTGTAGCCTCAAATTCCTGCAATTCCACTAAGGATTTTTCGACAAATTGTAAAAAAAACCCCTGGCATGAAGTTTGTGTGATAGGGGAAGGGTGTCCAGGAATGCTCAGCCCAGATTTGGACCTGGCTAAACCGTGGGGATGCTGCCAGCGTCTCGAGGAAGCTGAGCTGGGAAAGGTTTGTGGCAGCTGGCTGTGCTGCCAAATTTGGGTCAGCCTGGACCACATCTTCAGCATCCACATGGCCTCCCTGCCCCAGTGAAATAATCACCCAGGCAGTTCTACAGCTGCAGCCGTGTGTGTGAACAGCGTTTTCCTTGGGGGGGCTCAAACAGCTCAGTCAACGTGATCCCGAGGAAAAAGTGAAGTGATTCTTTATGGAGCTTCCTCTGTGTTGCTAGGCGTGAAAGCAGCCTTGGACAGGTTCAGAAATGTCTTGAAATCATCTTTGTATCAAGCCAGTTCACATATTCTGGCACGCTCTGTGCTGCTGGTGTTGCAGCAACTGAAGCTCAGCGGTGCCCAGGAGATGAGGCACTGCTTTGGGAGGGTGGCATTGTCCCTGACTCCTGGTGACACTGGCTGCCAGGACAGCCCCGACCTGCCCCAGGGTGACTGGGACTGTGGGGAGGTGGAATCTTGCAGTGCTCCACAGAACTCTGTGTTTGCATGACAAAGCAAAGAGATTTTAATTCTCAGAGGGCCTCGTGTAAAAATATATATATATATATATATATATTTGTTTAAATGTCCCTGCTACTGCACTGAAAAGGGAGACTGAAGGGCAGATTGTTGCCTATGGAGAAGGAGTTGGTGAAGTTTCTTTGCAGCCAAGGGTATTCTTTGCCCCTCAGACACCTGATGTCCTGCCTAGATGTGGTGACCTGCAGCAAGGGCCACCCCCAGCCCATCTTTGTCCCTCTTTCCTTCCCAGTACCTTCCTTGCATATGGTACTGACACACCTGAATTTGGGCTGTTGCTGTTTTTATTTTTAAAAGCAATCCATATCCTCAAACCCTTCTAACTTTTCAGGGAAATGAGAGCAGGCTGTTCTTGGCTGAACACGAACTTTTGTAAGGTTTGGCTGTAAAGTGCCTGTTTTCAATGCTTTATTTCAAAAAGTGACCTTGGTTGATAGAAACCAGAAAAATCAGATTTTTTTTTTTTCCTTCTGTAAGGATGAAATTTTTCACAGAAAAAGGATACCTGTTGGATCTAAGAGTTAAAATTTGGACAAATACTTGCCCGGTTCTCTGTCTCAACAGCGGTGACTTTGAGAGGCGTAGTTGTTGTCTTGGTATAATCATTGCAGAGGGAAAAACACAGAGCTTTGGCACCAAACTCTGCCAGTGAAGCTCCAACACTTGCAGTGTCAGGGTCTGCGTCAGTGAGAGCGCTCAGGTACCCTGCACTGAAAATAAGGGCAGGAAAAAAAGCCACTTTTGGGACTTGATTCATCCCGCTCTGAATAGGTCTGATGAAGACGTGTGTTCTGCAGTTATTTAAATCCTGTAGAAGTGGATGTCGTGCAGGGTAGCTGAACAATACAAATCTCCCTTTTCTGCCTCCTCATTCCCTGTGTTTGCATTTCCCCAGTCACCTGTCAGCTGTTTGATGTCCTTGGATGATGCGGGGTTGGACGTGGAGCGCCGAAGCTGCTGCTGGGAGGTTGGTGCAGTTCTTGATGCTTTTCCTTGTTTGTGGGATTTTGAATTAATTCTTTGCTGTGCCTCAGTCTCTGTGCTGTAAACAGATTATAATGTTTAGCACCGTTGTGAAATGCTTTGTTTTCTACTGTTAAAAAGCCAGGAATAAATTGTTTTTATTATCCTGTTACACAACAGGCCTTTCTTACCTCTGCAGCACCTGGAGATCCCATTTTGGTGATCTCTTTATTTTCTGCTTCTCCTTTATTTTCACCCAGATGTTATGCAAGATCCCAAGGTCCAGTTTTCAAAACGATTTCAGAAGGGAGAGGATTAAATTGACATATTTTCAGGGCATGAACGTGGCCTTTGAAAGATGCTGCTGGAAAGGAGAGAATTTCCCCCCATAACCTGGTTTATAACTCCATGGAGTCCCTGGGCTTTGGATAAAAGCTCTGTTGTGCATCAGGGCTGGTGGGGAAACAGATCAGGAGATTCAGGGTTTTAAGAGAATTCCTGCTTCTCTTGTTCTGGAAGTTTTTTGGTTGTAAGCACCTGGCCAAGGTGTAGGTTCATGGTGGAATAGCTGCTCTGGAGCCAGGCATTTGCTGGATTACCTAAACTAAACAAGGCCTGGAGCAAGTTTAATCTCTGGCTGACCTTCATTTGCTTTCCAACAGCCCCCCCAGGTCTTAGTATAGTCAATAATTTCCCCAGCAACATGCAAATGGAGTTGCCATTAATATTGATACCAGCTATTATTTACTAAATAGACTTCTTGGTTAACTGCATGTTTATTGATGGTTTGAATAAAGTCAGAGTGAGATCACTGTTATGTAGCAGCTGCAGGCTTCAGGATGGGGAAAAGGAAGAAATAATGAGTTGGCTGGTGGCCTGTAATTACCTGCTTAGGATGGTCTTGGTGTGTGATTAAATGCTCAGCACTTGCCCTGTAAATAAAGTGACCTTCCTGGCTGATGTGTCGTGTGTCTCTGGGGCAGGGGCTTCATGTGCACTGCATTCCAACCCTGAATCTTTGCTACAAGCTGAGTTCCTTCCTAAGATTCCTGGCTGGTGTCGATCCTGCAGGAGTCTTACAAGGAGAACTGAATTCTCTGGGCAAAAGTCACATTTTGGGTCACTTTGCTGGCTTTCTGAGCTGATTAATCTGGCAGGGATTTATGTTAATGTGCCAGAGCTTTGCAAAACTGAGTTCTCTTATTTTGGCAGCTGGAGTCCTTCTGAGGTTTAATTTAAATATCAGTTTAATAATCAGAATTTTTTTTTATTTGGTCAGTGAATCTGATTAAAGTTTTATGGGAGGTAGAATCTTCAGTTTCTTTCATGCTTCTTTGTGCTGGAGCATTTTAATTTACCCTTCCATCATTGGAATGGTAAACAGGGAGGAAGGGCATGGCTTAAGGATGCTATTTTCTAGGCTGCTATTCATCTTAGAGAGATGTGGAGCTAATTATGAAATGCCTTTTAGCACTAGAAAAGCCCAGTGCAATTTGCTCATCAGTGCTGAACTGTGCTCGTTTATTCTGGGTATGTGCAACCCACACGAGACTTCTTCAACCTCAGCCTTGAATGCCTCTGAAATTCTGTCCTTAAGTGTATTTGGGTGTCCTGTAGCTCTCACCACGGGCTAGATGGTACAGGGGCTGTCCCTGCCTGGTGACCCGAGGGTGCTTCATCGCAGGGAGCCCCTTCCAGTCCAGTTCCCCTCCAAATTATACTGACTTCTGAGCTGCTGATGGGAAAGTTGCTTGAATGGTGGTTTTCCCAAATGGCTTCCAGTTCCTTATTTGAAGTACTCTCTCTGTTTGATATTCTGGTGTCTTATTAGCTGGTGTTCCTGCAGTCCATGGTGGGCATTCCCAAATACTCACTGCAGCTGGGTGAGACCCTGAACATGGCACTGGAGAGATGTGGGCATTGCCAGGGGTGCCTTTAGGGAGCCTAAACTGTGCTCAGTGGGTGCAGTTCTGAGCATAAAATATTGAGAACTAGGGGGCAGATCTTATTATAAAGTTCATATCCCAGTGCATGCAAACATGCTGGGAGCCAAATGTGAATTCTTGCGTTTCCTGTCTTTTGAGTGCTCGACTTGGCAGCTGTGATAATGTTTAACAATAAGGTATATCTTAGTGATGCTCTCACTAGATTGATCGAAAACACAGTTATGCCTCAATGGAAAGAAAAAAACCAGAACCCTGGGTAAGATTGAAATGAATTCCTTTTGCAAATAAATAGGATGGAAACCTTTTTCTTTCTGGTGTGTTACTATTCCAGTCCAAAGGGAAATGAGCAATCCTGAATGAACAGAATTATTATTGTTAGAAGGGGTAAAATCCATGGTTTAATATTCTGTCAATGTGTAAATACAATTAAAATTGTGTGTGCTTTACATTGCAAAATAATTTGTAAGAGTAATTCCTGCTTTTTGTGCATTTGCCTAAATGTAGCCCAGATATATTGGAAAAAAAAGGTGTCAAATTGTTTCCTGAAAAATAATAAGCACAGCACTTTAGGGAGGAGGAGAATTATTTTGAGAAACAGAATCTGAGATATACATAATTTACACTGCTGAAGTGTGATATCTAATTGCTTGTCTTTTCTTTCAGCACAGCAACGTTGTAAATCAAACACTTCATTGCAAAGCTCTGTTGTGTCTATGTCAAAACTGAAAGGCACCATCCCAGTGTGATTTGTACTGCTGGAGACATGCAGGAATCCTTCAAACTGCTGGTCAAATGCTGTTTGGAAATGGACTCGAATTATCCACCACAAACAAAAGCGTTTCCTTTTAATCCTCTTCTGGTCTTACATCACACTGTGATTTACTGAATCTGGAGCACAGGTAGAAATTCTGTTGTGTCAAGAAAGCAGCAGAACCGAGCTCCAGAGGCAGAGTTTGGAGCTGTGCAGTTGTTTTTCACCCATCCTTGGGGGTGTAAGAGGAGGACAAACCAGCAGTTTCACATGATAAGTAACTAACTCTTCACTCGTGGTTTGGATCTCTGTGGTAGCAGTGGGACTCGCTCTGACTCCATGTTCTCTGTTTAATAATTTCATCTAGAGCTGCCTTTGCCTCCTCTGGTCTGCTTTTTTAATAGCCTGGATGTGGATTGATGGAAAATTTTTCCCAGGTCACTGCACAAATTGGAAAAGAGATTATGGTTTGGTTTCACCTTTTTCTTAAGCCTTTCCTTCCGTGATCTTTCTGTATCACTTGAACCCTGTCTCAGGATCCTGAAGCTCACGGAAGACGTTTGCCATGTGCAATATATAATGAATATTAACTGTTGGATGCTGGAGCATGAGTGTAGACTGCAGGGAATCCTCCTGACCACTGAGTGTCATTGTTAACTCAGGAGAAACGGGGTGATGAGAAGAACTTTTGTTTGGGGAAAATGGGGAGACGAATCTGTGTGGGGAGCCGGGGAGGGCATTGCCATCTCTGAAATGGTTTGGTGAACGTCAAGGTTGGTTTCCCTCAGAAGTGCTGTGTGCTCAGGAGTGTGCTGGAGGCTAGGAATGGCACAGACTTGCAAAATATGCTGCCATGTTTCTGCAGGAGCAGGGATGCCTTGGCTGTGTTGAGATTAATATGTGAATTTCTGGGACCCCCTCAGCTGGGTGTCCAAGGCTGCTCCGTGTTGTCTCTGCTCGTCTCCCACCCAACCAAGCTCACAGGCCTCTGAGTTTTCCCCAGAACTGATGGCACTTCTGATGTTTCTCTGGGCCCTTTTCTTGGGGCTTGTGCCCACTGAAGTCCCCTCTGTCCTGTGGGGTGACACCCAGCACTTTTCCACCCTGGTCTCGGTGCCCAGGTAGGGCCCTGGTTGGTGCAATGGGTGAGGGACAAGGGCTGGTGCCTCTTTCAGCCTTGAAATGCAATCGTCTGGTAGAAGCCATTGCCATCTGAGGCAAAGTTATTTCCATAGAAGGAAAAATACTTTGAGAGCAATAGTTCAAACAGTGCTTTGTGCAGCTGTTTGCAAATGCTGAGTTTTATTACCTGTAAGCGTTGCCACTTTTCTTTGTGGCCATGCCTGTTCTGTGAGCAGAGTGCAATTTCCTCATATGTTAACTTACAAATTCATGCTATTCCTGTGCTGTTTATAGGGTTGAAGCCTTGAAATTCTAATGCCCTTTAATGGACAATTTGCTGTGGAGGGTAAACTCAGCTTTATCACCATTGCCAATGCTGGAACTAAGACAGGGACTCTGTTTTGGGGAGTTTGGGTTTAAAGTGCATTCTGCATTAGTCTTCATGTTAATAATATTGACCCAAATGACAGCAAAACCAAAGGAGGAATGGGCATTGGGTTGGGGAAGGAAACTCACAGGTAGGAAGGTATTTGGTGCTGGACTTGCTGAGTGAGCAGTGTTACTTTCATTCTTCTTAAAATCATCTTATTCTTCCATCTTTGTTGGAAGCAGTTGCTCAGCAGGTTTGCCTTCAACACTGATAAAACCATGGCCTTTCCTTTGCAGAAAGGTAAAATCTGTCTTAAACCCCTCTATTATTTGAAATCAGATACTGGTGTTTTACTGACAAAGCAGGAGGGGAAACCTTCTCCAGCTTCCTTCACTCCACTACGATTTAACAGCAAGATTGCTATTGCCTTGGAGTTAAACACCACCTTTTTGGCCTTCAAACCAACTTAAACTGGGTGGCTCCTGCTGGAGCGAGGCACCAGGAGGAATTCCATGGTCTGCCCGTGTCTCGGTGGGTGGAGACTCTGGCAGGGAGCGAGAGGTTGGTGCCCAGCCACAAACTGCCTCCTTCCTTGGCTCTTCTTCTGCAGCCCCACAGCTGTGCTTCAGCTCCTGACAGCCCTGGAGCTGTGGGGGTTCTCTCCTGTTTGCATTCGATCCCTTTTCCTTCTGGTGGGCCTTGGTTCGGGCAGTGGGAGCTCCTCCTGCCTTGGGTTTGAGAATGTTGGTTCCATTCCCGTGCTGTGGGGGCTTTTATGATTTCTGGGTTCTCTGGTGCATTTGGGCAGAATTTTAAGTGCTCTCAAGCAGATTTTCTGCCCAAATGGCTTTGCTCTAAACGTGGGGGTTTTGTTTGTTTGGTTGGTTTTTTTTTTTTGCTTTAGCTCAAAATCACTTCGCTGCTGTGGCTGAAGATGTAATTCAGCCTTGCTTTGATTTGTGACTATTCAGAGCCCTCTGGGAATTCAGGCGTATTATTGCTCCACTCTGGGAATAATTCCCTGCCCACTGGGTTGAGAACTGCTTAACTCCAGTGTCTCTTGAGTAGATTCAATCAATACAAGGTGCAGAGAGACCTCTACCTGTTCCAGGCAAGGAGCAGCATTAGCATCACACCAGGATGACAGAGGCTGGGAAAGCACACGTGGAGGCCGAGTGCCACGGGCATTAGCACAGGAGAGGAAGACAGCACTGAAAAAATATAAATTCTCATCAATGCTTGTTTTTATTTTTATTCATAACAAATTAAAGTCCTCAACTGCTCCCTCTGTCCCTGTCAACACCAGCTCTTGATGCCACGCTGCTCGTGTCTGCTGACCTGTGAGCTGACTGCTTGCACTCAGAAAAAAAATAAAAAGAAATCAAACAGAGCTGTTTGGAAAGAGTACATTTAAGTGACATGAAATTACATCATCCAACCCCAAATCAGCATCACTCCTAAGTTTGAATGTCTTGTTTTCTATGAAAAGAGTTCTAAAATGTCATTCAATGTTCATCTTTCCTAGAAATTCCTGGTTGGAAAAAAAAAAATCCTTGCCCTGGAGCAGCTGGATGGTGGAGTGCTTTCAAGGAATCAAATGTTCTTTGTTCCTTTGTGTTTCCCCTGAATTTTGGAGGGGGTGATGAGGGTGGTGGTTTTATTTACACTTGAAAGGCTTCCCTGTCATTCACTGTTGATCACTTCTACTTGTTACCTGTCACTAATCTTTACCTTTTCTCATTCTCCTCCCCAAATACTCCAAATGCCCTGATATTGCTTTATCTAGTTTTCAGGGACAACTGCTTTGTCCACTGCTTTACTCCCTGCCCCACGAATGATCAGGGAGGTTTTCCCTGGGATCTTCCATCCCTCATCAGATGTATACGGGCAGGACCAGACTCAAAACAGAAACAATTAAAAATCAAGGATTATTTTTGCAGCCACTGAAATCAGCCATGCTTGGCTCTAGGAAAGGTATCTGTGGACCAGGTGTAAAAGGTGATTTATGGTGGGTAAGACCAAATTTGCCATCTCCCCATGGCCTCCAGAGCAGCTGCTGGTCAGAAAGTTTGTCTCCAGTGCATGGACACCAATGTCCTGGATGGGAAAGGCTGGACAAAGGCTGGCACACAGCTGATACTTCTCAAAGAAGTCCTGGTGAGTGGCACGGTGTAACCCATCCCCTAACAGCAAAGGGAGGATGATAAAACATTCCTTATCAAGTGTGGGACCTGGAGAAGCGCACGTGAGACGAACCCAAACAATCAGGCTGTGCTACCTGCACGCTCTTTGCTGTCTCAAAACAGCATGAGGCCACACCACCATTGCTGGGGGACATCTGTCCTGGCCAAGGACAGAACAGGGTTTGATTATTAAAGTATTTCACTCTGAAGCAGCAGTATTTCTGTAACAAGCAAAAATGAAGAGAAGTTGAAGCAAACTGTGGTGTGGTGGTATTTGGGGTTTTTTGTGTGTTATTGGCTGACTATTTCTCCTTTCCACTGAAGGGCTTTCACCATCACGACTTTGAGCTGTCCTGTACTCTCCCTTTTGCCTCTGAACAGTTGGAAAGTTTTTGAGTAAATCAGACCCTTTCTCTGGGCAAGACTTTGCTCTTGAACTCAAGAGTAACACAAAACCCAGCCAGGGCTGCACTTAGCAGGAGAGCTAAAAATTCCAGCGTGCTGCAATAATGCTGTATGCCTGAGTAACTTAATAACCTGCTGAAAACAGGAATTCTTCTCACCAGTTCCCTTCCTCAGGCAGAGCTTCTCTGATGCAGACCTGTAAAGCCCACAGGGAATGGTGTGGCAATTTTTGCATGGCCCAAACGCAGTGTTTGCTGGAAGACTGTTGGTGTTGTGGGGAGGCATTTAACCTTTCCTTGAGGAGCTGAGTTGCTGATGGATGCTGTTAATGACACGTGCACAGACATGAAATCACGGTGGGACCAGAGGCCTTGTCCCACTTGGCTTCTCTGTGCCCTCAGAGAAGAGTTAAATCCATTTCCCACCAGATATTTATGATTGCTTTGCAACACAAATTGAGGGACAAGCTCATGCAATCCCAAATTTTGCTGTTAGGTCTTAACTCTGACTTAGAGGTCCTGTTTCCATGTGGAACTTGCAAAGTGTCAGGGCACGAGTAGCCTGGGGCCTCCAATTGGCTCAGAGAGAGTTATTAAAATATACAACAGTAATAGGTATTAAAGCATACAACAGTGATTGCTACAGGGTATAGGAAGGGTTTTGACAACCTGTTGGAGAGAATAATTAGTCTAAGTCTGGGCAGAGTAAAGGATGAAAACATGAACTGGAGAACACAATGAGCCATATTTTTGTTTCCTGTAAATTGGCTTTGCCTTCAAATGAGCTCTTCTACTCAGAGAATTTGCCTTGCTATGTTAATTTTTGACTATTTAAAAAAAGTTTTTGAAATCCAATCCAATCCCAAGGTCTGGATGTCTCCAGACAGTCTAGCTGGTTAGTTGTGCTGAGTTCCAGGCCTGGAGTCAGTCTGAACATGACTTCACATGCTGGGGCCTCCAACTGGTCTGTGAATAGCAAACCGAAAGGGGAAAAGCAATTCTAATAATTCAAATTGGCTTGCTTTCTTCTCTTGTTAAATTTTCATGATTTAAACTCCTTTAAGGTACTTGTGTGACTTTATTACTTCAGCAGCTTACAGGTAATAAAAAAGCTTAAGAGTCCAAATTGACATATCTCCTCATAAAGTGCCTTGATGTACTTTTAAAAAGCTTTGCAAAATTCTGCTCATGAGCCTACCAGTGGCAAGCAGTGAGAATGGTAAAGGGCAAGAAATCTTCCAAATCTGGGCTGCTCCCTGCCCAGCAGTGCTTTGCTGTGCAGCTTTAGAGCAGCTGGAGAAAGGAGCAGGAGCTTCCATGAGGGGTCTCACACCACGCTGAGCATCCCCACGTACAAACAGATCCAGCTGCAGCTTCTGGGCACAGAGCAGATAAAATTGTGGACCTCTCACTTTTACCTGCAAGAAGAGCAGGTTAATGGAGCTGCTGGGTGAGCCTGAGAAGAAGAAAAGTCAGATCTAGGAATGGCACCTGTCAGTGCCAGGCTGGAACAAGGAAGGAGCGGTTAAAAGGTCCAAGCGACCCCACCGGCCCCTAAACAGAGTAGGAGAAGTTAAATGAAATTAATAAATTCAAAAGGATTGCTGAAGTCCTGTTTCTTGTTTAGAGAACAGGAATAGACAGATGAAACACAGAAAATCTTATTCTAATGCATAGAAAAATAAGAGATGTGGCAGAGCAGAAGAGTTTGACTCTTGGAGGGTGTCTTACCCAGTTACAGAGAGACAGTTTTTGTAGGAGATGGAAATGTTTCCAAATACTCTACAAAAAATATGAGACAAAAACTCCAGGAGAGGTCCATCCCCTTAAGCTTAAGACCTCTTCTCTTATGGGTATCAGCAAAATTTCTGAATGCAGAAAATTATATTTAGTTCTGCTTCAGAAATGAAGGAAACTGAGGCACGGAGCCCCTCAACTGCAGGCTCTGTACCCAAGGTCCTGGGAGCTACAGGACACGAGGTCTTCTGGCTGCATCTCTACTCACTTGCAAACAGCTCATGGCTTCACCCACTGGCCATGTCCTTGAGGAGGCATTCATCATCTAAAACCCTTCTTTTCCTCTCCCCTGCTCCTGTGCTGAAGCAATCAGGTGCCCAAAGGCTCCTCTTGCAGCTTCTCTGGAAAAACCTTTAACTAATGGCCCCAGGTTCCTGTGGTATCTATTTATGGGAAGCCTTTTTGGGATGGAATTAATGATCTTAATGCCTGTGAATCACAGAGCATGGTTAGAAAGGCCACTCAGAGAGGTGTCTGAGGAACATTTAGATATTCCTTAAATAAACCTGGGGATTTTTTTTCCCCCTCCTGGCCTCTGTAAAAAGCACAGGCTGCATCTATGCAGCTAATGAAATTTCCTGCTGATTGGACCCTAAACAATTACTGCATCTTCTGATTACTAATAGCTGGGCTGCTAAGAAGAGAAGAGGTTTTATTAGGAGACAGGGACCCAACTGAGAGCATCACAGCTGATGTCAGCTAATGCCCTCTCCAGTGTATGCCAGGAGTTCAACCTGTGAATGCCTGATTAATCCCAGTGTGAGGCACCTGCAGCACTGGGTGGTGTTAATCAGGCCCAGCACGCTGCCCATGGTGGTGGGAAGGATTTCTCAGCTGCAGAGAGGCAGATGCTCATCTGTTTATTAGCAGCAAGTTCATCACTTCATCATTTCCCGGTGCAGATTAACTAGGAGACAAAAGGTTGCTTCTGACAGCTTTCTGGGCAGCTATTGTGGCCAAAAAAAAAAAAAAAAAAGTCTCTGTGACAATGTTTTGTTCTTCCAAAATAAATGATGTGGTTCTTTCTCTTAACAACAAAACAAAAACAAAGTGCTGCCAGTGATTTGGTGTTTCTGAGGAGCCCAGCAATAATGAACGGGGGAAATGAAGCCCAAATCTTTGGAGCAATTTTGTGCAGCAAATAACCTGAACAGCACGGCGTCGAGGCTACCAGGATGAACACACATCTCTCATTGGTAAGAGGATGTGGAATAAAAATAGAGAGTTGTTACTTTTGTCAGCAAGCAGCAGCACCACCACCTCTCCCTGCCCCACAGATGGGCTGTGTCTGAATCCCTCACCCAGCTGGCTTTAAGGGGGGAGGATGAAGAAGGGAAGCTCAGCTCCATTGATACAGCTGTTATTTATCCCAGGGCTCTGCTTCTCCCTTCCCTGGCTCTTCAGGTCCTCTGGAAGCCTCTCCCAGCCACTGTTCCTCTTCCTGAGTCTGTGGTTTCACTCCTTGGGCAACAAAATATGCTGTGAAAGGCATGGAGAGAATAGAAGCTGTAAGTTGTTTCTTTGCCTGTGGTCCATAGCAGCTCAAGTGTGTTAGTATTCAAGATATGCTCTGGAGTTCCTATTTTCTCCATATTCTGGAGGGAGAATGGTAAATCTGTGGAATTGGGTTGATATTTCCTATGAGGTTTATAATATGGTGTTGATTAAGTCGGTCTGTCATAAATTTGTTTAATAAATGTGTATGTATTTCTGGTGGCACAGAAATATTCTTGTGCCACCAGGTGTTGGAGTGGGCTGGGAGCCATCTGAACATGCTAGAAAGGAGCTCTGGGGGTGACTTCACGTGGCTCTTGTGTTGGCTGGATTTCATGTGGTCTGCAAAATGCTTTGAATCTGGGCTCTTTCAAGAATAGAATAGCTCATTAATCCTGGCAGAACTTTTACAAAGCTGGTTAATATTGGGCTTTCTGGCATTGTCAGGATATTTCTTCTTATGCATTGGTGCTTAATCTGCAATGGAGTTTTTTTCAGAGTCCTTTTTTCCAGATATATTGTAGTATTTTCCTAAACCTTTCACTATTAAATTAACACTAGGGTGTGGAGGACACTTCTTGTTTTTACTTTTCATTCCTGTGGTAATGTTCTGTAGAGTGACCCTCTTCTGCTTATTTCATTAGAAAAAAATAACCCTTCACCACTTTCTTCCAGCTGGGCTTCACCACTGCAAAATTGATCCTGTTTGCTCCCAGAACCAAAGGTCCTTATTTCCTTGATGACAGAAGTTTACAGATATATCAACTGGCTGTGGCCTTTATCTTGGAGATTACCTGGCTCCCCAAAGCTGAGTGCCCAGAGGGCTTCTGATGTGTATTGAAATGGTCTTGATTGGGATGAGGAGTTTCCTCAGCAGATGCTCTGGAAAGAAAGTCAGCAGGGACTGAAAAACAAATTAGGTTTCCTTGTAGTTTGTTGCTTTGTTGGTTTCCTGTCAAATATTTTGATTCCCTTCGTTGGTCTAAGGCTCAGCTCTGGTTTTCATGGAGTTGTGGGTGAGGTGTGTTTTCTATCAGGCTAAAGCTCACGTTCCCAAAAGGAACATCTATTTGCTGCCATCTATCCTCTGCCATCTAAACACTTCACTTGCCTTTTTAAACCTCTTCCTTATCTCTGCCATGTATTTTTGTTTGGTTTTCTGCCGGATTAGGCCTTCAGTCTCTCTTCCTTCTATTTTCTGTTTCTCCTGCAGAGTTTCACTGCCTAATTTCCCCCCCTTTATCTTCAAATATGACTTTAATGCACAATCCCTGGAGATTCCCTGCTGAGAGAACAAGAAGCAGCTATTTGAAGTGTTAGGTTGTGCTTTACTGAGGCTGAATTGTCTGCTCATTAGAGAACAGGATTATTGTATTTTATGGCTACCAGGGAATAACAATAAAGGTGGTGGGTGCTTCTTCCCTGCTTTGTTCTGCAGCTCTACAAGAGCAGCTGCTTCAGGTGCCAGGTGGTTCCTCTGCTCCTGCCTGTGATGTGCAGCTCTCTGTGCTCCCTGACAGAGCTGGAGAGCCTCTGTTGGCCAATCAAAGACCATTTGAAATAACATGATGGGTATTTGAATATAATCATATTGTGGTTATGCAATTCCTTGCGCTGAAGTGTGATCCATCTCCTCTGGCTGGAATGCACGAGGTGTTTTCTGTCCGGCTTCGACTGCTCAAGCACAGCTCTCTGTGCTCCACGATAAAATGTTAATGGGGCAAATCACACAGAAAAGGAATTGGGCATGAGAGGATGATGAAAGATTGTTCTGATTGTGGGGCTGTGTTCAATTAAATTGTGACTCCAGCTCCTGTGGAACAGGACTGGGTGTGTATCTGAGGATGTCTGACAGCGAGGGCCTTCAGGACGTATTGGAGAAAGATGTTGGTAGTGATTTGTTTATTTCCATAAGTATCTCTTTTCCTTGCTGAGGACTGGTGCCAGCTGCAGGCTGAGGTTTCCTGTCCTAATTTGCATAGGGGAGGAGGGAAAGGGAGGAAAGAGATTGATTTGACAAGACACTGCTTTGCATTTATCGACAGGAAACCAAGATCCCTCTGACAGTGAGGGCTGGTGAAGATTTAAGGCTCTGCCATGTAGTTTTTAATATCATCAGCTTCTCCTGCATAAATAGGGAACTTTTTGCTGTCACTATTTCCTACTGAACGAGATGGAAAAGAACAATTACAAATGGGAATATTTTTTAAAAAGATGATAGGAGGAAAATAGTGTGGCTTTGAGCTTGGGGAGAACCCTATGGCCCCATCTTGTTAAAAGTACAGGGCTGTCTGAGGTGTTTCTGTATCTCATCAGGCGCTGGGAAAAGGTCCCTGTGAGAGCCAGCTTCCTTATCTCCCTCTGATATTTCATCCTGCCTGTCCTCAGCAAGTTTTGGGGTGGGAGGTCTCTGATGACTTTAAGGGAGGGCTTTTCCAGGGGTCCTGGTAAAAGGAGTTCAGCAGCTCCAGCAACTCTTGCAGGGCTGTTAATCTTCCACATATACTTCAGTCAGTCATAAATACATTTCTTAACATTATGGGCTGGTTACAACAAATGTAATTCTCAGTTATGTGTACAGATCTAATGCTCAGCCTAGAAATTTCCAGGGGAAATGTATATATTATGTATGACCACCCACAGATGGGCATATGGACACACAAATATACGTTTTCTGCTTCTGTGTGGCTGAAACACCCTAAATGTGTTTGAGTAGTTTCAGTAAGCAAATCTAAGGCAAAAAGGTTATCAGTTATGCTGTGAGAGCAGGGGAAGTTTTCCAAGTGGAAGGTCCCTCTGGGATTATGGGTGCTTCTCTTGCACCTGCTTTCCACTGATAAGGGACAGGAATAATAAATCTCTCTAAGATTGCTTTTCCCTGGACAGGAAGTTGTGTAGATGAGAGGCTGCAAGCTTGATCTGTAATGCCACTTGCTGGGAATAGTGAGCTTCAATAGGGAAGAGGAGAATTGGAGTGGAGAGATGGTTTTAACAAAACCCAACCCAATCTTTCTGCAGAAAGAGCTAAATTAGAGCAACATGTTCCTTTTAGGAGGATGAGTCTCACAAGCTGCATAACTCTGGCTGAGAAAGAATCCAGACCCAGAGATTGATTTCCCCTTGCTGGAGTGTGACCATCAGCACCTGCTGCTCCAAACACATTTGGAAAGTGATTTGGTTTTATTATTCCTTTTTCTGCTGAGGATCTGGATGATGCCACATGCTGCTGTGCAGCCTTTCCCCCAACATCTGGGTCTGAGAGAGATGGGGGGTGTGAGGCACCTCCAAAGGTGGAAAAAGACCTTTTGGGTTTAGAAATGTTCAATCTGTGTAGGAACTTCAACAAATCTTCTGGGCTCCCATTCGTCTGAATGTGTCATTTCATTTGGTTATTTGGCTGCCTGGGATGGCTTTGAGCAGTTGTTTTACCACAGCATTCTTGTGGTCTGTGCCTGACCTCTCTGTCCTCCTTCCTCTTATTCCATGGAAATGGCAATAAAAGGGGCAGCATAAAAATGTGGGGGTTTTTACCACAGGTTTTTATAAGAGCTGTCTTCTACAGGAAGCCTGTAAGAATGAATGGAAAGTCATTGATGAATACAATGGATAATTAACCTGGCTGAGTTCTAAAGGATTTTTTGCTTCAGGATAAGCTACACCAGCAGGCACATTTTCCTTGTCCTTTGTATTTTATTCATCTGTCTGTCTGTTTTCTGTCTTTTGTCTGCAAGGTGCTTTTGGTAAGAGATCAGTCTTGGGAAGGTGAAACAATTTCCATTCTTCAAAAAATAAAAGTGCAAAGCATTACTGTGAAACTCTTTGAAATACATTTCTACTGAATGAAAAGCTCTGTTGGAAAAAAAAAAAATTCATAAGGCAGCAGAAGGTACTGGCAACAGACAACTGAGCTGATGTAAGAACTCAGTTATCCATGGTGCAGCATCACACTGTGTGCAGGGCGTGAGGTGGAGTGAGTTCCCTCTCCAAAGGGGAGTTGGAGAATGAAGCAGAAAAGCATCTGGAGAGGCTTTGGGTAGAGCTGTCCTTGGGGATGATTCTCTGGTATCTGACCCTTTTTTCCTGTGCTCCTTGAATGCAGACCCTGACCTAACCAGGAGCTGCTGGTTGGAAAGTGATCATTTCTTTCATCTTTTTCTCCTTCTTCACCCCTTTTCCAGCAGAAAGTATTCACTTCTTCCAAAAAAACCAAGGAGAAACCACAGGTTTTTCAACCAAGTGCAAGCATTTTTGTGGGGAGAAAAGAATGGAGCAGATTCAAGTCCAGCCTCCTCACAGAAGGTAGTTTTGCTAAAAAATGGGGTGACTTAATATTCATTGTGAGAAATGAAGGCTCTTTTATTGAGCTAAAGCCTGGTACCTAATTCTGGACAAAAATCTCTGAATGTGATGGAAATTGTGACTAAGTAAGGACAGTGAGTGATATGTGGACTCTGTAATCCTCCTTCTTCTGAGTCTGCTTTTGGAAGTGTCACCTGCCAAAATCTTTCAGATGTAGAATTCCTTTTTTTTCCCCCCTAAAATGAAGACAGCTGCTGCCTCTCACTTTAGCACTGATTTAGGTGTGTTTTGTTTATAGGTAGCTTTAACCAGAATGAACAATTCTGTCTAGTTCTGCTGCTTCTCATCCTGGCTCTGGTTTCTGATTTTCAATGTGTGCCCTCACCCCAAAGGCCAGTCTGTGTTCATCCATGGAAAGTGGTGTTTCTCTCTACTTTCAAATCCATGTGTCTAGCATGCATGAGACCTTTTTATATTCATTCCAGAGTCCTTGTGAATCTTGGGAAAGCATGGAAACCTTTGAGCTTGCAAAGCCTCTGGTTGAATCTTCTCCCATAATAGAGGAGTTATGATGGAGACACAAAACCTCTCTTCAGGTCAGTGGTTTCAGTGGGAGTGGAAGCAATACAAATGCAGCAGAAATCACAATTAATGATTGTTTAATAACTGAAGGGGAGGGCTTGATTTCTGCCTTTGCATTATGAGGAATATTTCAGTGTGAAAGCTGCCTTGGAGCCTGGGAGTCTTTGATCCTGGGGAGGCAATGGGAGTATTCGGCTCTGTACAAATACTGTTGGAAAATCCACAGGACAAATGCAGCTGCTTCACAAATCATTTCCCAATTTTCATCATTTTCTCATTTCTGCCTGATTAGGGTTTTCTCCAAAATGTGAAAATTGCTGTTGATTTTTCCAGTTGGAGAAGGTAAATCACTTACTTGAAGCTGGACTCTCTTGCTTGCCTATTCAAGCAGTTTGTCTTTTAACGAGTTGCTGTGATCCTTATCTTTTTTCAACCACCCTGGCTCAGTGCCAGATCCACTTTGTGGGAATTTAGGAATTCCCTGCTCATCTCTGCCACAGCTCTTTGGGGTTTTCCTAAAAGTGGAAGCCTCCTTTGAGATTTTGCTGGAGAGATCAGTCCTGGAGCTTTTGATGGCAACAGAGGGGTTTGAATTCCTTTTGTGTTATGGTCTCTCCTTGGCTTGGTATCACCTCTTATGGGCCAGGATGACTTTGTACCAAGTCACTTGGATCAGGAAATAAGGGAATGAGGGTCTAACAGCGCCCAGTTCTCAGCTTGGTAGATGTGGAGGTTCTTTAGATGTCTCTGCATTGTCCTACTGAAGGAAGGGGTGTTAATGTACCGTGTAGGGATTTTCAGTGCCACAAGCTCTTTGCAGGGTCACAGCAGTGCAGTTGCTGCCTGGAGTCTTTCTCAAATGCTCTGGAGTCTGGCAATGATGCCCCTGTGCTGCCACGGTCCCTGGTGGCCTCAGCTGGCCTCTCCTGTGTGTTTCTGTTTTCACAGCTTCCAGCAATGCCTGTGGTTCACTTCATCTTTCAGATAGCATTGATTTCAGAGGAGTTTCTTATTTCAGACCTCTCCCTTTCTGTGTGATAAGGAAACCTTTTTTTTTTTTTTTGCTTACAAGATTATGTAGCATACATTCTTTGGAGGGTAATTTCACTAATTCTCCTTCGGTACGCTGACAGCACAATCATCATCTCACTTGACAGCTGTTCCCTTGAATTTTAAATATCCAAAACACATCCAAGGGCACTGGAGGAACTTGGTGGTATTGCTGTCTGCTGCTAAGAAGTGTTGAGCTTTTTTGGATGGGGGAAAGGATTTCTACGATCCCAGGGAAGACATTCCACAACGTGTAGGTGGCAGCTCTCTGCTGAGAAGGGATTTGGGAAATATGGTTGGATTTAAGAATGGAAGGTACAAGCAGTGAATTACCAGAAAGAGCAATTAGGAGCAAAGGAGGTAAAACAGAAAAATAAGGAATACTTTGCTTTGACTTTCCTGTCAAGGACCAGCTGGTCCTGCCATGCACTGGCCATTTCCAGGGTGATGTGGGAAAAGGAGCTGAACTATGATCAGACCCTGTGGGTGATCCCATGGCTGTTCCCAGTGACATTGATGCCTGTTGGACTCGGACCCCTGAGCAAATCTTTGACATCCAAACAGCAGCGTGAATGAGGAACTTGTCAGTTGGAGATTCAGGAAAGGAAACCTGATTTTTTGACAACACAAACTCAAATGTGGTATTTTGGAGATATTGGTGTTTTAACCATGTGCATTCATGGGATGGGGCTGAATCCCTGACAGCAGGCAGATAACAAAGGTTGAGACCTCAGCATCTCCACAGTTATTTCTGTGTCATCCATCAGTTCTTTTCTTCTCCCTCTCTAAGATCTCCAAGATCCCGCTTAGTTTGTTCAGCAAAACGGGGAAAAAAAGGGTCAACACTTTCAGAAGGAGCCATAGACACAAATCTCATTACACTTCACTCATTTGGGTGGGCCTGAAACAGGAAACATTGAAGACCCTTAACCTCAGGAAGTTTTATAGGTCAAACTAATTAAATCAACTACGTGAATATTTACAAGTAAAAAGCACTGGGAATCACTAAACAGGGATAAAAAACTTGATGCCTTGTCACGAATTGTGCCCTATCATTTTAATGCAGAAATCATTTTTAATGCAGAAAGCATTAGTCTTTCCTCCCTGAAGGCCAAGATGCTTTGCCAGAGCTTCAGGGAAAAAAGATTGGGACCTCTCCACTGCTTGTTGTGTTTCCCCTTTCTGCATGGAAGTCTTTTCGTGGTACCTGTAGCATCTTCTGTATTAACTGATGAAACATGAGATAAGGAAACAAATGTTAATGAAATAATTTCATTTAATCCAGGGCTGAGGTCTGCCTCCCTGTTGCCTTGGAGACAACACAGCCATCACAGGGATGTGAATGGATTTGCCTGAAGAGTGCACTTGAGTTTGTTCTATACCTTTCCAGCTTCTGGTTTAGGATCAGAGCAGGGGCTCTCTCTGTTCTTCCTGCATCAGAAATAGGGATGTGTTTGCCAATAACTGAATTTTCTGTTCTTGTTTGACTAAAAGCTGAGTCCAGAAAGCTCAGGTTTATGGTACCCACTAAGTAGGGGAGAGGGTTTAAGATGAGGAAGCATTTTTATTGGCACTGGTTGCAGAAGGGTGCTTAGGACAGAGCCCACCTTGGTGTAGAGAACTCACACCAAAAACCACACTGTGCCCCTGAACAGGCTGCTGAGATCCTGAAGCCCTTCCTGGGAGGGTCAGCAGCTGCAATGATTAACATTTGAGCAGTGGCAATTGTGGTTATTCTGTGTTGCAGTGAGAAGGACGACTCTGCGCGATGACAGACTCTGGCTTTTTGTGCATTCTGTTGGAGCACTCCTGCAGAACGCGCTGCTGGGCGGCCTGAGGACTCAAGGACTAGAAAGGATTCATTCATGTGAGCTTTCTAACCAGTATTCACCACAGTTGGCAACTGTTTCCCATCATTACCCAAAATTAATATCATTTGCTCCTCATTCCCATTGCCAAGGAATGAGCCCGTGTCCTGACCAGCCCTTCTGATCGCCACTTGCACATTTGATTTCCCCCCCTTTCTGATAAAGTGAAACTGCAAAATCCAGCACCTTCCTTCTTGGCTGATTTCACGACATTACTTTTGCTCTTGAATCTTTGTCCCAGCTTTACCTTTTGCTCTCCAGTACAGCTGCAAAGTTTCTCCAGGTTCCCTACTTTGAGGAGGTTTTTGTCCTCATCTCCTTTCCTATAGATGATGTTGCAGATGGAAGGTTTCCATTTCCCCTCTGTGCTCCAGCTCCCTCCCAGCAGCATCAGCAGGAAATCTGCTGTTCCCCATCCCCCAGCAGCAGGTAGGAGCAGTTTCCTTATGGATGCACACTGATATCTTTCCCTTTGGAGCACAATCTCTTTTGTAATATTATGAACTACGGTGATTGCTCAGGCCTGTGTTTGCCATTGTGCACATTGTACTTATTGTGCTTTCAGTCTGTGCAATCAGCAGGATATGGAAAGGATTCTTTGGCACCTTTGCTTAGTGATTAGTATTTGTATAGCACTTGAAAGCTTAAAATGCTTTAAGAGGGATAAGTAGTGTTATTAATAATGACATGCTTTACTATACAGAATGGAGCTTATGCATATTTGTGGTGATAATCCCCAGTCTTCTCTTTATCAAACACTGTTGTCTTTGTGATCTGCTTCCAGCTTATCTTCCTCACACCTGTCAAAGCACTTTTCAAACACCTTTTCTTCTTCCTCTGATTAAAGGCACACACACAAAAAGATTCCCCTTAGCACAGAATTCAGCCTGCAGGTTTCAGTGACCATGCCCACATGTGGTGGTCTCTAAGTTGTGTTCAGAGACTTTGATCTAATCAGGTTCCCACTAATCTCTCTGTCTGTTGCTGACCTAAGATCTGCCATCCATTAAAACCCATTTTGTTTTCAGCAGCATTGGGGTTTGATCTTCCTGGAGGAGTGCTTTCCTGTGTCCAGGTGATGTTTCATCTGTGCTTTTTACAAACCAATTTATTTTTATGTCATTCCCTGTAGCTTGTTGTGGGAAAATCAGCTTTGTGGCTGAGGAGGAAATTAATAGAGACATGGAGAACATTTGTCTTTATGGCTGAGGCAGAGTTAAGGCAGAGCTTTTCCCCTTCTATCTCAAGTTGAAAAAGCTGAGTGAATTTTTTGTGTACTTCTCTGCTTGAATTTTGAAGAGGTTAGGGCAAGAAGGATGTCTGGAAGAGATGAGTTTTGATGGAGTCAGAGTCTGTGTTTTTTAAGTGACCACTGTTCTCCTTTGGCAGGGCCCCTTTCAGCCCCCAAAATAGCTCCATGCTCAGTAGCACGTTGGCATCAGCAGCCTTCAAAGTGTTCTAAAATGTACACGGGCCAGCAGAGGTTCATTGCCAGCAGCTGACCTTGGGTGTTTTTGTCAAACCTGCTCAGGTTTCTGGCGCTGGTAGCAAAATATTGGTGTGATCATGACCTTTCTGCTGCTTTCCCAGGAGACAAGAAGGAGAACAGGATTTCTTTGAGAAAGGGAGGCACAAAACGTCTAATCCGGGTAGCGTGGCACCTGTGCAGAGTTATCAGCGTGATTTAAAGGAGGGGTTCATTCAGAGACAGCTGAGTAGAAACTAAATTACTTGGGTCTTCCTCCTCCAGCCTGGGTCACCCTGTGCTCCAGGCCACCAATTTTCATGGAGCAGAATCCTAAGAATGTGGCCTGGGAAGCAGAATGGAGATGTGGGGCTGGTTTCAGGGCTAGATCAGAAACCAGAGCCATCAGTCCTTGTTGTAGGATGGAGATTCTACTTTCAGGCAAGTCTTGCTTCTCTAAGTGTCCCTTTTATAAATATTTTGCCCTGATGGATAGAGTTGTTGAGCATTTCTTCTTCTTCTGTACTCAAATGGATGCTGAGGATATTCAGGTCTTGCAAAAACTGATTGCCTTCATTTGATTATCCAAAGTGACTTTTCAAATCCTGTGCCTCCCTCCCATTCTGACTGACATCCTGGGCCATGTACACCTGGCCTGGGCACCTGCTGCCAGTGGTCTGAAACGCAGAAAAGACTTTTCCCTCCTGTACATGCGAGATTTTTTTTTGTATATAATCTCCTTTTTGACCTGATTCTCTTAGAACTTCCAAGATTCAGTACAGGAAAGGCCCCAGAAATGTGAAAATACCTTGGAGGAGTGTGCTGAAGGGGAGATTCAGGCCTTCAGAGAAAATTAATTTTTTATATTTAGAACTATGTGATGACCAAAATCAAATTATCAAAGCCTGGTCAATAAGAAAATCAGCAATATTGGGTTGATGCTTCTCTTTCAATTACCTGCAGCATGTTCGGAGACTTGAGAGTAAACAGCAATTCAAGCTGCCTACTGCTCAGAGGCTTTAATTAACTCTAATGATAATTGCAGAGCATGTGTTGCCGTTTTGGGCAGCAATTACACAGCTTATCTGGGGATTCTTGTGTGGGTGAAAAGTGGTGTGGGGAAAAAGCCCCTGGTATCTGAATATATATTTGTACACTTGTTGCTAACCCTTGGATTTTATTAGAGAGAGGAATCTGCTTTCAGCCCCGAGAGCACTGAACATCACAAAGTCCTCCTGCCGTGCACAGTCAGGCCAGACAGAGCCTGGTTTGGTGTTTGGTTTGATTCTGAAAAAGCAGAACTGATCTTTCTGTTCAGCATTTCAAGAATCTTTCTGAATGGGGATGAAAAGATTGAATTTCCCTTGGAAACATATGAGCCTGGAGTGGCTGCATGTTGTTGTAAGAAACACAGGCTTATTTCTAAGAGCACAAGCTGATAAAGGTGGGCCTCTGTGGGATTTAGGCTCCAAGATTCCTTCATGTGCCTTGAAAAGCCCAGCTGAAATGGAGCTGCTTTTGAGAGCACAAACAGCCTCATTCTGTGAGTGTTCTTACCTAGGCCTGTCTTTGTTAGTTTTGGAAGTTTTCTTGGATGCTTAGTGAACAAACATCATTCCACTGACAACCAACCTCAAGTGACCTTAATAGCTTTTTAAAAATGTACCTTTCTTCTTCCTTCTCCTCTGACTCCATCAGAATTAAAATAGTTCAGGGCTCAGGGTGTGTTAATCTCACCCTAAAAATGCAGTTCCAGCTCCTTGGGGTTCCTGTTGTCTCTGTTGTAGGGAAGTTCTCACAAGTGTCCTGCACGAAAGCATCCCTTCTTAAAAAGGGAGTGTTTCAGTTTTATTTCAAGAGGTTGGAAATGGTTCCCCATTTCTCAGTGGGAAAACTTGCTCAGAGTTCATTTTTGTTTGTGTTTTTTTTTGTCTTTTCCTGAACGTATTTGATGGACTTTCTTTGAGTGCTCTGTTTTTGTAACACAGACTGTGAAATCATCTCTAAATGTTGTAGCCCATATTTATCAGCAATCAAAAGCATAAAAAAAGCGGATGAAAGCTGGATTATTTTGCTTTTGACTAGAAGAGGTTGAAAAAGAACAAGTGCCATGGAGACACAAAAGAACCCTCCTTACAAAAGCTGTTGTGAAGCCAAAAACATGGACACTTTGAAAGCTAAGCTAATGGCCTTACTTCAAAAGTCAAAGCAACACAGCCAAAACATTTCTGGTTTTTTTTTTGCTTTCTGATGTTAGAAAACATATCAGATGGGCAAGATTTTTGACAGGTAAATTTCAGGAAATGCTTTGCTCCAAAGGATCAAATGGGATAGATGCATCACTTATTCATAAACTCCGAGATGTGCTTATTGCTCGGAAAGGATGAGAACAAAACTAAAAGAAGATAATCTTTTAGAAACATGTTGGAGGTTCTGTATTTGGTAGAAACATTTCCTTAACCTGCAGAGACCATGAGGTGATTTAATAAATCTTCACATCTATGCTGTGTCCTGGTCTTAGGTAGAATAATCTGATGCAAACTGAGGGGAGAATTTTTTGTTTAATTCATATCTGCTTTTTCAGTTTAGCCTTATTCCTTCAGCCTCAGGACTCTTGCACAGGTGACTTCTATTTGATCTGTGAGTATCACTTGATCTGACACCCTTTGGGGACATCCTGATGAGTCTTTACGATAATTTACAATAATTACAATAAGTGGGTGTGAGATGAGGGAGAATCAAATAGAGCAACAGAGCAAACTCTGAACCAATTACTGTGCTACCACAGTACTCATTTTTATCATTTCCAGTTCAAAGGGAGATAAGGCCCCTTTTGGACATAGATTGCAGTTGCTGGCTGTCATTATAAATACATTTATTGGTGACTAGTCCATGCTGAGGCTCGAAAGGTTGGTGAGTCCTATTCTGCATCGACTTCAATCAGGCACCACTTGTCCAATAAAAGGCCTGGAAATGACTCTGAGAGCGTTTTTCCCCCACATGGTGCCTGCTGAGTATGTCCACGTGTGCTGTGTGCATTGTCCATTCCAGGGAAACCCCCCACACTCCAGGCTGTGCTTTGTCATCACCAGTTAGGAACTCTCCAACAGTGCTGATTTTTTTTCTAGAATTTTGGGGGACAGCTCCTGCCTCTTACCATGACAGAAAATCATATCTAATCACGAAGAAGAAGGCCAAACTTGAAAGATAAAATTAGCTTTTAAGTCCTGCTGGTAATGCTGACAGAGAAGAGTGCTTTGAGCAGCGTGCTTTAAAGTAGCCCAGCAAGGTGAGTGTATCCCAAGGTTATAATAAATGGGGGAACTTTGTAATTATTCCTGGCTATTGTATGGTAATCAGAAGTGCAGACTTGCAAACGACTGCACCACTGCTGTGCTATAGCTATTTTTTTTCCTCTCTGCAGTTCTGCCAGGAAAAGACCATTAATTAAAGCTTCAATGCTCCAGTGACCCTCCACTCCAATCTCAGAAGTTGTATTTTCTTCTCCCTCTTTCCCCCTTTGCTCATCTCCCAGAGTTTACTCATTCTCAGGGCTGTGCAGTTTTCACCTTGGAGTTGTTCAGACTCCAGCAAGTTCTTGCAGCCTGTGTGTCCCCACAACGTGGTCTTTCAGGAAAAATCCCTGTTCACTCGTCCTGCTGACCTTTAGAGTTAAAATGTTTTCACTGCAGTCTTTTTTCCTTGTAGAATAACTGGGTGAAGCTTGTGAGCATCAGAGGAGCCTTTCCATTAATTGATTTTGCCATGCTGAGCCTGGGAAATGGTGCTGGATGTTGGAGGCGTGTTCTGGATTGTGTTGCAATGGGAAGGTTTTGACTTCTGGAGCTTTTTTTTTCACATCAAATCTGCAACAAGGAATCTGTTTGTCCTGGTTTTTCAGGGTGGTGGTCTTGCTGAACAATGCGTCAAAACAACGTAATGGAGTTTATCAGCAAAGAAAAAATAAGGAGGAATTGTATTTCTAGTCTTAAAGCAATTGATTTCATTACATCTCTTTCCTCCTTTGTTCACCTCAGGCTTTGTCTCCATCCCCAGATCTGTCTCCATGGCCTCAGGCAGGGTGCAATATATCTACACTTATAACAGTTTTTGTTGTTCAGTATTTTTTGTTGGTGCAGTAAGCCCTCTTTGGTTTAAGGGGATCTGTGTCTGTGGTGTGCTTGTCCTCAGTTTGCCCTGCAAAACCGAATGGGTAGCAGCACAATAAATTTCCCAGAACAAGGTCCTGCGTTTGTGACATAAAAAAATACAGACTGTGAAAGAAATGAGGGGGAGCAGATTGGATGGGAGTCGATTAGGGCGCCTTTATTGTCAGCTGTTGATGAGCAAGGCAGGAGGATGTTGTCAGATCTCTCCATAAACCCTTGAATTAGGATGCCTGGGTATAACTTGTCCTGTCACTTTGTGTGCTAATGGTGAAGTATGGGCACATTGAGAGCTGGAGGTGACTGATGGTGGCACTTGGGCCAGTTTCATTGAGGCAGATGTGGGAAGAGGAGCCTGGAGAGTGCAGGTGGGTGCTGGGATTGGGGCTGTTCCCCCCTGCCCCTGCTGACTGTCCTTGCTCACAGCTCTGCCCTACAGCACTTCCCATCCTGTCCTTGCTCCTGGGTCTTTGAGGGTGTTAAATTGATGCTTCTATCAGGAACCAGGTTTAACCTGAGGCTTCTTTTACTCGGCCTGGCTGGGCTGGAGTTTATCTGAACTGTTGTTTGTGGTGCACAATGGGCTCCCCAGAGTAAGCTATTGACTGCAGCAACAATAAGCAGCTTCTGAGAAGTCTCACACCACTGCTCTGTGAGAGGGTTGTGTGATGCTAATTGCTCTGACTCAAGGGCAAAGCAAACTTTAATTTATAAAATTCATTATTGCACTGTAGCGATGGCCTTTATTGGCTTCTCACAGGTAATTGTACTGCTGGAAACTCCTCTGATCAGGAACAAAATTATTTATTAGCAGCGAGTCAAAACCAGTGAAGCATTAACTCTGCACGCATTGGTAAGTGGAATAATTCATCCAAGCTCCAAAATATTAATTTATTGGCACAGTGTCCTGTAACAGCAGCAACGGAGGCAGCTGTGGGACCAGAGAGAAACAGATTGGATGCACACCTGGAAATAGGAAATATTGCTCTTTGGCAGAATTTTCCTGGCCTGTTGTGAACAGAGACCCATCCCCAGTTAGAGAATCAGATGTTTCAGGGCTGTTCATTCCTCTTTGCTGGCTCTCTCTTGGATCACTGAAAGGTTCCTGCCCTGGAACATGTGGAGTCCTCAATAACCTGACGAGTGTTTTGGAACAGCTGAGGGTTGGCACTGGCAGGTGCAGTGACACGATTACACTGCCACAGATGCCCAGCCAAGTTCTTTGGAATTTTAAATAGGATGCAGTTGAGCTACCTGGGCTGAACCAATACAGAAATAACAACAGCAAAGAGCTTCTGGTTCAGAAAGAAAAACACAGAATTTTTTTGAGGGCCTGAGGAGCTAGGACACCATTTCCTTCTGAAAAATTTCTGACATGATTTTGGAAAGAATTGCACTCTCCATTGAAATGCACTTTCATGTCTTTTTGACTAGCATTTATTTTATAATTATATTGTGTGAAAGTCACATTTAGAGTCCCTAATGAGAATTCAAGATCCCATTAGTCAAGCTGATCTAATGACAATGAGACATTTGATACTGATGAGACAGTGGAAAAGAAAGCATTTCTTATTAAATAGCTCATTTGTGCTTTCCAAATGGTCAAAAAACCTTGAGTAAACCTTCCCCTGGGTGTCCTTTGAGGAAAATAACTGTGGGCTAGTTGCTGGGTGTTGTTACTATTTGTCCATTCCTCTCTGTGAGCACCAGAGCTCACAGGTTGGCATCAGAGCTGATGTTGTACATGGAGCACAACACTTGGGACTTCTGCTCTCACACTTCTGGAGAGGATTTACATGAAAATCTTTAATATTACAAGCAAAAAAAGAGAAAAATCAGGATGCTTATTTTATTAACAGTTTAGTTGTCCTAGAGACAATCAGGTTTATCAGAAGAGGGAAGTTTTAATGGTATTGGGTAACTCCTCATGGGAAATGCAAGGGGTTGCTGAGGCACCAAGCTGACTCAAGGCCCTTCAGTGAGAGGAGGAGAGCACAATTTATCTGGGGAAAGTGCCAGAAATCAGAGGCTGAGAGTCCTGCTCTTGTCCTAGGAATAAGCAGCTGTAATGACAATCAATAAAAACAACTGCAGAGAAAGGACACAGTTGTCCCAAAGGTCTGGGGGACATGAACCCCAAGCTGTGGATCAAATCTAATCTCAGCACGTGGGAAAGTGAGGACTGGCTTACATGTTCCTCTCTTGGAGGAACTTAGAGCCATTCAGGATCTTTGGAAATTCCCATCCAGAATTAGACTGCACGCCAGGAGTCACAGTTTAAGCATATTTTTGGTTAGAAGACAAATTGCAGATGATGCAAACTCCCTTTAATAGTGGTGGTAATATCTTGCAGTGGCCTATGGTCCCTTTCAAAATAAAATCAGGGCCAGCCTGAATCTTGGCTCATCCTTTTCTCACTTTGAACTGTGGACTGCTCTTTGCCCTTTAAACTAGACTTGGTCTGCAAGAAATTATCTGGGGAAATGCTGGCAAGTGCTCGCTTTTTCACAGCCATTAATAAATCTGCTTTCCAAACAAACAGAAGCAAATTTCCTTTCCTCCTCTAATGAATCCCTGGAGGGAGTTGTGGATTCTGCATATAAATAGGCTTTGCTCAGGTTGTCTGTTTTTAAGTGTTGTGTGTTGTCCCTCTCCCTGCTCTGCTCAGCAAAAGTCCAGCTGTGGATAGTCCCAGACTCTGGACGACACTGGACCAGGCCCAAGTCGTGTTTCTTGACTACTCTTAAATGCAGCAATAGCCTCTGGCTCCACTTTTCATTCTGTTTCTTTGGAAGTCTCTGCTTGAGAATGGAATCCCTACAGGCAATTTGGTGACATCCTCATTTAGTTAAATGCTCAGGGTTCATTCCTTAGTGTAAAAATTGATGATTATTGACAATCAGTCAGGGCAAATGTTGCACAGCTTTAAAAGGATCATCCCATTTTCTTGAGTTCAGCAGCTTCAGTGTGACCAAGCCCTCGTGGATGCCCAGCTCCTTCAGGAGGGCAGTAGGAATCATCCCAGCAGTGCCTTCCACATGCCATAGGAGGTTCCTTGATGCAGTTGCTCTGAAAATGAGCTGACAAACAGCAGGTGCCACTGGATGGAAAATCAGAGGTTTGTAAAGCGTTCCTCCTTCCACCAGCTGGACACACCAACATGTCAGTTGTTAAATGGCTTTTTTTGCAGCTTGGTTTTCTGAACTGCAAAGTGGTTCAGATGAGAGTTTGTGGTACCATCTGAGGTAAGAAACAAGTAGGTTTTGTTTCCTTTCATTTGAGTTTGAGTCACTCTAATCTTTGGCAAAGAATTCAGTCTGTTGGTTGTATTTGGTGAATGTGTTTTGAATGTATACCTTGCATACCAGCATACCTTGATGGTTGGCTCCTCAGACTGAGAGACTGAGCTGGTGCTGAGGCTGGAGTTTTACATTTTCTTTCCCCTTTAAGTGAACTATCTAAGCTCCTGTTCTGCTGGTTAGTTATCCAGGCAAGGCAGAGGCACTGAGGTCACTCACTGCCCTTTCTATCCAAGCAGAGGAGGGCCATTGTGTCTGACAATAGCTGTTAACACTGAGCTGCAGCAGCTTATTTCCTTCTTAGTCATTTGTGGTGCTCATCCATCAACCCCACTAAGGCGAAATTAAAGAATAGAATTTATCAGTGATTTAATTCAGAGAGAGCCAGGGAGTGCATTAATGAGTCTATCATAATGGATGTTTTTACAATGCAGACAAAATATGGTTTAATATTAATAATGACAGGGAAGAAATCAAAGGCCAGATTTCAACAGTTTTAAGTGTACAAATAAGAAATTGCCTGAGAAAGTTGATGGGAGCTCCAGAGCCTGTGAGCCTTCAGGGAGGGCTGGGGAGGACCTGCTTTGTCCCAGCGTGGCACCTTGTGAAAGGATTTGCCTTGGTGGAGAAGAGCTTGGGATGCATCTACAGATAAGGAGGAAAATCAGTGGCATTTAGTGGCTCTTTGCTTTACATCACAAACTCACTGCTCAGAGAGAAAATCTGGCTTCTTGGTTTCAAGGAGTGTGTGAGGCCAGTATTCAAAAAAAGTAGAGGAATTTGTGGACCACATTTTGATGGTACATAATAGGCAGGGTAGTTATTGTTTGTTTTTAGTCACTCAGATCCTTCCTATTCCCTGCAAGAGCCACGAGATTTAAAATGGTTTGGATAATGTTGTTGTCAGCACTTATGCACTGCTGAAATTGGGTCTGATATGGGAAGTGGCAGTTGTTCTACACAACTCTTTCCCTGTGTGGGAAAACTGCAGTTTTTGTTCCTGATGCTGCTAGAAATGTATTCCTCAGGGAAGGAGCTGTTTGTTAAGAGTGAATCCAGGTAACTGGAAAAGCAGAAAGCCATAGGAGCTTCTAGAAGGAGTGTCATTGGGCAGGCAGAAATTCTGACTCCATCTCAAATGGATCAAAATATAAAATCTGAAATATCAAGATAAGAGATTTTTATTTCTTTTCTCTCTCTGTTTTTTTTCTGGGTGATCGTTTTCCTGTATCATGAGACATCACTGCCCCTCCTGGGCAGTGTATTCTTAGCCATCCAAACAAGCACTACTGCCCAGATATGGGATCATATAATTATTAAGGTTGGAAAAGACCTCCAAGATGCCAGATACCAGAGAGGCCTTAGCTGGGCAGGCAAGACAACATTATTGCACCTCAATGGCATTTAGGAAATCACAAACGAATGTTGGGGTGAACCTGAGCTTGCCAGGTAGGAAGTGTAACCTCATGTGGCATCCTCTGATCTCGGTGTGTTTGGGATGCTGCCCGCTCCTCCTGCCTCTCCATGCTGTCAGGGAGTTCAGATAATGAGGGGAAAAAACCCCCAAGCCCTGCAGCATTCTGGTTCCTGTGGCAGTAGGATGTGTTGCACAAGTTGGAGCCTGTGAAATGCTGCACTGGGGATTTGTTGGTGTCCTTATCTGTTTGTACACCCACAAAGTGTGAATGTCCCTCTCGTGGCACTTTAAACCTTCCATTCTTTAAGCTGTTTTTTCACTTATCATCCTCCTTTACATGTGCAGCAATTCAGTGCATGCCTGTCAGGACGGGTGTCACTATCTCACTTCTGGTGTGGTGCTGTTAATGTAGAGCTGGGAAAAAGAAATAAATCATGTAATAAGAGACCTTGGACTTGAGCAGCAGGTCGGTGTTGCTGAAGATCTGCCTGCAGGGAAAAGCAGGGAAGTGTTTCACGTGGTGCTTAGAGCCTGCAGCACACAAGGATGTTGTGGTGTCAAGGTTTTATGTGCTGTGTTGTGTTTGGGGTTTTTTTGGTTTGGTTTGTTTTTTTTTTTTTGTTTTGTTTGGTTTTTTTTTTTTTAAAAGATAACTTTAAGTGGGCATCATTACCAATGAGACAGAAGCCCTGTCCTGAGCTAGGCATCATCCCCAGCAGAGCCTTGCCTTCTGCACAGCCTCCTGTGCATTGGAGCCACGAACCACCCAAACAGAACCATGGAAGAGCAAGAAATCTTTGAGTTTTGGATTGGGTCTATTTCCAGAAAAGTCCTTTGTCCTCAGGCATTTCTTATGAGAGCTTGAGTTTGCTGCTCAGTGACAAGTTTAATAACTCACTTCTGCCATTTTGCTTCACTTCTGCTGTGGACTCGTGCCTGTTCATAACTGGTTCCATCAAAACTCAGTAAACTGCCCAAAGAGGAGCTGGCATAAAATCCTGTGTGCAGAGAACTGGGCCAGTTTGTCCAGGCTGGCACCACCTCCCATCTGCACAAACACCGTGTGGAGATGGCCCCAGGCAGAGCAGGGTGTGTGTCCCAGCTGGAATGAACACAACTCCTCTCCTCCTTGGTGACACTCCAGCCCTGCTCCCAGACCTTTCCCAACCCTCCCAGAGCAGGAGGACATCTGGCAGCTCTGGATCTGTCCCTGCAGTCCCTGCCTGCCACCAGCTCAGTTGTCTGCCTCCAGCTTACTTATTGTCCTTTGTAATTGTCTTTTCCCTAATTTCTTTGGTTATCTCTTGGAACATGTTAAATGAGAAATATGAAGGTGACTTGGCATAATTATTCTCTGGTGAGTTAAGAGGGCTCTTCAACATGAACTGAGTGATTATAAACATTAAGTCCAATTAGGAACACGGATAACTGTTCTGTGGAGAAATGGACTTGTACATTTTCTGAGCTGTGATGGATTTCCTCCCTTGCAGAGCTTGGTGTGTTCAGCTTTTCTGTATTTGTGCACCTCCTTGGAGGAAAAAATGCTCATAAATACTGGGAATCATCCATAGTACTGTAAGAAAAAAGGGTGTCTTTTGACTTTTTCAATCACTAGCCCTGTGAATTGCAACAGGATCTTCAAGGAGGAGTGGGAGAAATATATCAACCTCCAGGGAGGTGAAATGGAAAAAAACCGGAATTAATGAGGAATAGAGAAACTTGCAGACCCAAAAAAAAGCAAAAGCATTAATAATGGAAGGCTCTGGAGGGGATATAAGCAGCTGGTTCATGAGTGCAGGAGGCTGAAATTTGCTCCAAAGCAGGGTCAGGTCCAGCAAATCAGGAGGAGATGGTCACATGGGCTTTGGCTGAGGAGGTTTTGGGGAAGACACAAAACATGAAGAAGAGGGTCAGAATAGACTATTAAACGCTGATGTAGTGTTACAGTGCTCATCAGCCACCTAGATTTTGGGAATTGCATGGGATCTGAGCCGTACAATCTATGGATTTACTGGGGCTCTCTAGAGCCAGGACACTGGGGAGTCACCAGGGGAGGCCCCCCTGCACCGAGGTGAGGACAGAAGGGGACTCCAGCTGTGTTCCTGTGGTGGCAGATTGCTTTGCCTGACAGTCTATTTAATGCAGCATTTAATAACAAACCCCCTCACGCAGCCTCAGAACACAGGGCTGCTCAGGCCCTGAAAATCTCCGAGCCACTTTGCCTCTGGTTTTGTTTTATTGGCCCCAGCCATAAAAGCCTGCTGGCTGCTATGTATTGCTGGCTTCTGAAGTGCTTGGCATCTGTGGGCAAAAAGCACCAGACAGGAATAGACTGAAAAAAATCTGCTCAGTACTTTATTTGCAGTGTTTACCAAGAAATGGGCTACGAAAGTGATTATGTGCTTCGGATGGTGCAGCCTGCTATTGATGCAAAGGATGAGCTGTCAATGTCAAATATTGCAAAAGGTATAAATCTCACATACCACGAGTCTTTTTGATGTAAATGAGACAAAAAGGTCAGGAATGGGAAATGCACAGGGTCGTGTTCTGATAATTTTGCACAAAGCAGATGCTTCTGGCAGTAAGGGAGGCAAGACAGAGCTGTGAGATGGAGCTGATTTGCCTGCCAGGTGTCTGCAACCAAGGAAAATACTCTTTTCTCTGCCAGGCTGCCCCTGCTGAGGACATGGCTCCAGTTACTTGGTTAAACACTCTCCTGCATAGCTGGCTCGTGCCACTGGTGCAGGAAGGAGGGATCAAATGCTGTGAGCTGTGATGGGTCAGGTCAAGGTGCTGACCATAACATTTGCCTAGTAAACTGCTAAACTGAACAGAAGGTGTGAAGGGGGGTCCCAAGCCGGGCTTGGGGAGGTGAACCAACAGACAGCAGGTCATCTGGGCAGGGAAAATGCCAGGCTCTTAAATGGTCTGCTGGAAATACCTTCCTGGGGCAAGGACTTTGCAAAAATAAGCCTGGGCTCCAAAGCAAACGAGCTGAGGGAAAGGCTGGGGCTGGGCTGTGCCTGCCAGCTGCCTGTGAGGCGAGGGCAGGGCTCCTGCCAGAGCCCTCGCTGGTTTCCTTGGGAGGGGTGGAAGTGCTGATTGAGTTGTTGCATGGAAGGGATCAAATCCTGACCAGGAGAGGGTCTGTGAGTGTGGAGCAGCTGTGGACAGGCTGGGGTCCATCGTGTGCAGGCCAAATGCAGCTCCAAGGTGGATGAGCATCCAAAGGTTGTGCTGCTCTGAGGCCACCCCTCTGTGACATGGTGTTAGAGGTCAGAGGTGTACAAAGACGAAAGGTGTCTCCAGGGTAGGTGGGGAATGGGCACAAGCTCTCAGCTTTCATGGTAAGAAGGATTTAATAGCAGCATCTCTGTGGTCAGGGCTGCTCTGTCTGCGTGGCATTGACTGGGAGCAGTGCTGCAGGAAGCTGCTGCAGAGCAGGAACAGCTTCATTAAATCTGAGCTACAAATTGGAGCCAATGAGGCTCCTGATGAGTCACTTAAAGACAAAGGAAGAGCAAGGCTAGAAGTAGAAAGCATAAAAGGTAGAAAGCAACAGGCAGGTAGAAGATTGAAGCAAAATGCCCAAGAAATGTTCCTTGTCAGGCCCTGTCCCTGTAAGGGATCTTCCCATGGCTTCCTCACTGAAACTGCTGCACTGAAAATGAAATTCCCTCTCCACCAGTTCCTCTTGTAATTAAACAATTGGAAAGAATCCACGTGAAATCCCCTAACTGCATGGCTCCATTCGGCCTGCTCCCCTCCTGCACTGGTGACATGTCAGAAGGGTTTTTGGGAGTTGGCTGTGAGTTGACTCTGATTCATCAGACCTTGGCCAGAAGAGGCTGAGTCCGAGCCCAAACCACTAGCAGTCCATTGGAGATTAGTTTGGAAGGCTGTGCTTAATCAGAGCTTGGGCACAGGTGGTTATATTTTAGCCGGTCTCCAGAATAATTATCTTTTATTGGTTGTCTTTGATCTCAGCGCCCTGTACCGAAGTTGTTGTGCAGGAATGCAAATGTGGTTTGGCTTGGCTCGAGCTCCTCTCTCCACCTGAAATGTTCTGGGTTAATGCATCCCACTCTGTTTTCCTTTTCATTTCCTGCACCACCCTGCACCCCGGGGTGATGCCCATGCTGCTGTGTCCATCTCAGCCTGGAGTGGCACGTGTCACCTACACCTGCTGTGCCCATGTCCTGCTGCTGTGGCAGTGGTGTCCCACAGTGGGGGAAGCTCTGGGTCTGCCCAGGCTCCTCCAGTACCATTTCCCTCTGCATTTTTGGGGAGTGGCTGAACCATTGCCACGGGTTTAGCCCTGTCCACACAAAGTGTCTACAAAACAAGAGTCTGAGATGGAGAGGTCTGGCTCTGTCCTGGTTTTGAATGCTTGTGTGGTCTGGGAAAGGGACAAGGCTTTTATTCCCTGGGGAAAACCCATTATTAATTTCAGTTGTGATTCCTTTCCCAGCGTGGTAAATACTCTGTGGGGTTTGCACTGTAATCACAGAGCTGAGAGGGTTCCTGGGATCCGGCCCAATGTCACATTTTATCTTTGCTCTCTATCTCCTTGTTTTCTGGGAATGCTCCCTCTGGGAGCTATTTTGAGACAGAAGAGGCTGTGGCTGCCAGCCTGGGGCCGTGCAGTGCTGAGGGGCTGCTGGGCACAGGCTGCTCTTCCCTGGCACCTCCAGGCTGTGTCACATCAGGGTTTGTTAGAGAGGAGGTTTAATTTGAGCTTGCAGGGAGCTAATTCTGTCTTGTCTGGAGTTTTGGTTATGTCATGAGTTATGGCCCTGTTCATCCCCACTCTTCAAAGTGCCACCAAACTGTTTTTCAGCCTTTTCTATTTTCCATCTGGCTAGTCTTAAATGGTTTTGTTTTGGTTTTTTTTTACACCACTTCCCAGGCTGGTTTGATTCCTTGGATCTTGGTGGTGTTACATCAGGGCACAGAATAGCAACTGTGTTCAGAGTAACCAAAATAAAAGTGACAGAGGCTGTTAATCAAGAGAAGTCAACTGGGGTCAGGAAGAGTTTCCAGCCATTTTGCATGAGCCAGACGTGAGGTTTGAATCGTGCTGCTAAACAAGATGAAATGTGCCTGTGGCCTTCTCCACCATTCCTGTGTGAAAATGTTGAAAAATTGGGGCTTTTTTGCCTTAACTTTGTGAAGTGTGGCAGCCAAAGTCACTGACCAGAAGGTGCAGGATCCATTTTACCTGGGGTCCAAATGGCCACGGCGGCCGGGACTTAGTCCGTGTAGTTTCAGCTTCTGAAACTCTTGGTGTCTGGTCAAGGAAAGGAGAGACAAGCACTTCCAGAGGATACATCAAGGTTTGATTTATCCCTGGCCAGCACTGAATTTCTTGAGGTGAGTCCCAGTGACTGTGACCCAAAGCTCAGTGCTGTAGTTTGGATCTCAGAGCTGGGCAGGGTGAATGCAGATCTGCACAGCACACAGGCAGAAACCAGAGCTGAGGTGTATTAACCAAAAGAGTGGGTTTAAACTGATCTAGAACTGGAGCTTCAGCCTGAGATATTGTGTCCCTTTCTCTTTAGAATGAAATTCAAGAGGAAAAATACTGGAGGAAATGAAAAAGAAAGTATGGATTTTTAAAATGTTGGATGTCGTTGTCTCACGTCGTGCACATCCACCCAGTTAAAGCAAAATGCAGATGCTCTGTAGGCTCTTTGGCAAGCTGGATTTTGAAAGTGGGCGGTTCTGTCTGCCTGAAGTGGTGCCTTGGTGGCAAAATACCACTGACATCTGTGCAGTTCTGTGGGCCTGTGCTGTGTGTGGGAGTGTGGGCCTGGCTGGAAAACATGGAGAATGAAAGGCTTTCCTTGGTGATGTTACAGAGAAATGTCAGAGGAATAGAGCTGGTAGGGAATGCTGCTGGCTTTTACAGGGAGGTGAGGGGAAAAGATGTCAGTGGGAAAAAAATACAAATGCAATTTCCTGACTCAGCTACAGAGCTCGTGGGAGAACACGGTTCCCTGAAATAGATATATTTATTTATAGGGCTTTTTTTAGACCAGTTCTACTGCACCATGGCTGCAGAGACTTTGGTGTGTTTATTTGGTGCAGAGGGAGACTGGTTTTCCCAACACTGCTTTTTGGGATAGCAAGGAAAGAGGAGACTGCGACGCAGGAAGCCCCACCAAGGGATGACCAGCCAGAATGGCTTCAGGAAAACCCCAAAAGCAATGAAACTTCCCAGGCCTGAAACACTGCTTTGTGCTGATGACTGGATACCCTAATCTGCCACGTTTCCTCCTGGCCTTTGGGGCCACTGGGCTGGGCCAGGGTGGAAGTTCACTGGATGTGTCTTTGCTTCTCCAGTGCTCCCAAAATGTTTCACATCTGCACGTCTTTGAGCAGAGCCCGTTCAGGCCTCCCTCCCCTCCTCCAGTGTTTCCTTTGGCACTTCTGCTACTGATCACAGCCGTATCTTGTTTGACTGAGTTGTTCCTTCTCTGCTTTCCTCAGCTCTCCTCTCTCGGCCAAGTCGTAAATCTGGGTTTGTAGCTGATGTTGTTCCCAAGGAAGCAAACAGGGAAAGTGCAGACAGAAGGCTGTGACCTCCCTGAGGGATGCGATGGAGTGGAAGAATTGGCCTATCAGGTGGAATAGATCCAAAGTAGTAGTCTGAAAAATGGGACTAGTGACCCAATTTGGAAGGAAACCACCCCTGTTCTAAGTGCTGTCTTCAGGAGAAAGCTTTTAATCTCTGCATTCCCCTCCTCTGAGATCTCATGCTGGTTTGGGGGTTTGAGTCATGTCAGTTGTTTCATCATTTGTATTGCTTGTTTCATTTGTTTTTCATCAGATATTTTTTCCTTTGCCAAGTTGTTTATGAGAGTGAATTACAAAAAGTGATTTCCATGGGGCTGTCCCCACCTGAGATCTAAGTGGCCTCATACACAGGTCAGAGAGCTCTCAGAAATCCCACCAAGCCGGCACAGAAAACTTGTGACAAACAAAAGCAAGAGCATGAATTTCTGGTGCACCGTGTGGGTTTGGCTTGTTTGGGGTCAGGGATGCTGTTTTTGCTGTTGGAGAGGAGCAGCCTGAGGGATCAGTGGGGTAGTGGGACCATTCCCAACCTGCTCCAGGGTTATCCTGCCCCACTCTCTGGGCTTTAGACAAAGGCTGGCTAAGGGAGCTTTGGGGGGGAAGTAAGGCAGTTCAATCACAGCAAGAGGCTGTTTGCGTGTTTTTTAACACATACTGAAAAAACCTTCCAACGTGGCATATTGGAAGCTAATAATTCCACACTGCATTTGGCTTTTCGTTGGCGTGTGTGGATGTGTCACATTCAGTAGTGGAGGATCTCTAGGCTAGAGGAGTATCTTCACAGAATCACAGAATGGTTTGGGTTGGAAGGGACCTCAAAGAACATCTTTTTCCAATCTTCCCTCCATATGCAGAGCACCTTCCACTAGACCAGGCTGCTCAAAACCCCATCCGGCCTGGCCTTGAACACTTGCAGGGGTGGGATCTTGGTCAGTCATGACAAGGGAGAATGGGAGAGCTTCACTTTTTGCCCTGCTGCAAAAACCTTTGTCATTGCATGTGGCAGTGCTGCCCTTCCCCACCTGGGCACACCCTGCCTTCCTTCCTCCTCCTCTCCAATTAGGAATTGTCCCCGTCTCAGTCTAACTGAGCAGTGCCTGAACACAGTGATGCCTCAGGACTCTTACTGTTACACAAATGGCCACAATAAACGCTTTTATGCACATTTTGGATTCCTATCACCTGCTTGGGACAGGTAAGCTGCAGATCAGAGATCATGTATTGAGCATTCATTAAAGCTGTGATCAGCATGGACCAGTTCAGCTGTGCAGCCCTGTGCAGTAACTACTGTACCTTCCACTGCAGGAATGAAATAGTTGGAGGAAGAGGATGGTTAAATCTTCTTAATGAATCCTTCAAAATCCTTGGACATGATGCTATTTACCAAAAGGATCTTTTGACACTCCTTGCAGCTGTAGAAACATTTGTGTGCTGTTCAGGGGCTGTGCTGTTGGCAGCAGAGCGCTCAGAGTCGATGAAATAAAACCTGGCAGCACCTTTGAAGATGGTTTGGTGCTCAAGATCTCAGGGAACAGCCACTGCAAACAGCCTCTGGGTTAGTGTCCCAAAGGAGCAGAGAGAGGAGTCCCAGCCCTCTCTCCTGAGGAACAGGCCTGGAATCTCCACTCTCTGCATCTGGTGGGCATGAGCTAAAGAAATCTATCCTGCAGCCTGATGAGGAATTTAAGAGATTGCATGGATAGACCGGATTTACCACAGACATAAATAAATGCTCTCCTTTTGCTCCAGTTGCACTGTTTATTAGCTATTGCATTTTGATAATGATTATCATCCTATATCAAAGCCTTGGCTTAATTCCAATTTTCCTCCCCACAAATTAGGAACAGTTGCATTAAGGGCTGGTCTAGTGGCAAATAACAGAATGCAGGGGCCAAAGGGGGTGATGTTAAGCAAAGCACAGTGGCAAGGAGATCCAGCAACCCTGGGTACCTGCACTATGAATGAGCACCAAACCTCACCAGCAGCCACTGCAAGATACCAACAGCTCATCTTACCCTCGTTTCAAGGAGGAAAAAGCTTTTCTGATACAGAGAAGTGGTTTCCAAACTGTTGACCCCAAGTGGTTTCAGAAAGGGGGCTGCAGACCTGCCTGGTGCTTGATCTGTGACAACTTCTGAGGGTAGTTCTCTGGCCAGAAGTATTTGGGAATTTGTTGCCCTGTGTTTACATAAGAGGTTCCCACTGCTGTAGCCACAAACAATGCTACAGGTGAGGCTGGAACTAATCCAGAGTGCAAATTTGCCCACTATTCGGTAAATTTCTTGACTTATGGTCTGTTTGCAAAGCCATGGGAGCAATTACTTTGGCCAAAAATTTTCTATGATGAGTTTCTCCCCATTGCAGTGAATTATCCATGAGCAGTTTAAAATTTGATGACACATGTATATAATTTAAAGTAGTTCTGACACTTGCACATAATTTAAAGGAGTTCACAAAATAACTTCTGGTTTATAAATTGGAGCATCCAGTGCAGGAGCACATATGGAAAAGCTGAGCTTGGATCCCCACTGATTAGTGCTGGCACTGCAGACACAGCCTGCTCTTTGTGCAGTTTGGACTGTGACCAGTTCAAACTTTTTACAGCAGAAAGAGTTTTCTAGAGCAGCTTTAAAGTGAATGTCAAAAGATCATTAGTTGATATGCAAATAAAGAAATTATCTCTCATAGAAAAGACATCTTCCTTCCTACTGAGGAATTGAAATTTGTTTTGCCAGTTAGAACAATCTCATCTCCAAGCCCTGCTTGTGTTACTTGGCAAGGGCTGCCCAAATCTGATAACCTTGGCAGAGTGCTGCTTTGAGATTCTCTGTTTTGTAAGATGGCATTTGCAGAGCTGCTGTTGAAATCCCAGCTGAAGGAAGTAACAGTCTCATCGCTCCACTGCCCAATAAAACATCTCAGTGAGAGGAGGACAACAGCTGGCAGATTGAGGTGAAGCCTGATTGCTTCAGCCCGTCCTCCTGGCCTGCAAAGCAGCTTTCCAAAGTAGGAGGGATTTTGAATGGGGTTAGTGGGAGCTGGGAACATGATGTTTGGATGTGCCTGATGAACACTTTTGTGGCAACTCTGTCCCATCTGGCAGGGCCACACATGTGATGGTGGTGGCCACGAAAGCTGCAGTGAGTTACAGCTGAGCTCTAGGACCAGACCAGAGTCTGTTCTTTCAGCAGCCTCAGCTAAGAATGGCTTTTACTGCCTCTTCTGCAGCACTGGGTCCTTTGAGAGCCCATGGCAGAGGACAGCAGGACCGTGTTGTGCTGTGGGTGTCTCTGAGCAGTTGTCTCTGGACTTGCTTGTGGCTCTCTTGTCCTTCCCAGCCACAGGGTATCAGCAGTGTCTGCTCTGCTGAGAGCTGAGGGGAGGTTCACCCCCCCTAATCCAGCACTGTAAAGCCAGATGGGCAGTCAGTGGGACGGCTGGGACACCTGAGCCTGTGAGGAGAGGCTGCCTCCTTCCTCTGCACATCTGGCTCAGGGCTGGGTGACTCACCCAGGGCTGGGGCACCACTGGAGACTGCACTCCATTTTAAGGTAGCTGTAAAATTACTAGAAATAATATTTTACAAATGTGGCCATTGCCCCAGAGCTGACACTCCTGGGAGCCACCAGCCAGCCCTGAGGCCACTGTCCCCTGTTCCTGCTGCCCCCAGTAAACACTCGTAGAGTGACCAAGCCATGTGTGCTGATGAACAGGTACTGGCTCCTTTCAGTCTCAATTTCTTCACAGACCTGAGCCCCAGGTTTGTTTTTGGACCCAGCCCAGGTGAAGGCCAAAGGCTTCCCTGTGCACAGCAGTGGTTCTGTTGAAGCAGACTTGAGCACGGTGAGACCTTGCTGGCCTGTGGTTTACTCTCCTGTTTGGTTCCTTGGGAGGGTTCTGCAGCTCCATAATAAAAACCAGCTCTACAGTCCCCTGGTGCAAGGGGGACTCATGGTGATGGAGAACCTTTTCCTGGGGGAGTGCAGGTCTGTCTTGGGGGAGATTTCACTACGATTTATACGAGTCCAAAACCTGGTATCAGCTGTAGAAGAAACTATTGGTAAAGACATTCTTCAGGCACCTTCTGCTCCTGTGACTCTTGCCTGCTGTATCCCCCTGTATCAAAGTCAGCATTAGTGGAGATTCCAGCTCTGTTGCATCTGCCTGCCACTCCTGCATGGCTATTTATCTCCACACAGCTGCTACTGAGGTTTATGAACTTTGTTTAGTCCCTGAGCCTGCCCTCAGCTCTGATGATGTCGAGGATTTTTGTGCAGTTTGTAAAATTGCCCATTCATTTAAAAGTGTCTGAATCGTTTCCATGGAACACCTGCTCCACACGGGGAAATATGATTTGCCTTTATGAATAAATATGAAACCTTGCTACCTTGGAGAGCCTGGGCTGGAAAAGGAATGGCTGCTGGCTAAGAAATAGTGCATGAGAGGCCAGCACAAGCCCTGTGTCAGCACAGCCAGCAGCAAGGCCAATGCCTGGGGGAGAAAAGTCTCAGAGCTGAGCTCAGTCTGAACCCTCAGGTGCAGCTTGGAGCAGGATTCCTGGTGGTGTGAGAAGATTTTGACTTTTCATTTACTGAGTGAGAGTCACCGAGGTGTCACAGGTCTTACTGTCACTGCAGTGCTACCTGGGGTGGGTCCTTGTGAGCAGCTGCTCTTCCATGGGGAGAGCACGAAGGTCTGAGGTGAAGGTTTTTCAGTTCTGTGGCATTTCATAAAACCAGCCTGTGCCTGGAGGAAGCAGCTCTGGAGATGGAGGGGAAAAAGGGCATGGTGTCCTTTTAGTATGGAGGGAGGCAGGTGAGGAGCTTCCCCTGCAGCTGGAGCCCGTGCTGGCAATGAAGCAACTTTTAAATTATTTTGTTTAAGCTTTATGTTGGAGAGGATTAAATACAGAAGTGAAAACTTCAGGAAGGTCTTGTTTTTTCCTTTAGAGGATAAAGAAGCCGTCTTTTCAACCCTCCCATAAAGGGCACAGGAGCACTTAAATTCAAGTATCTTCCTCCACATGCCAACCAGGCAGCCTGTTCAGCTGGTCCCCCTTACAGCCAACTGCATCCATGACCTGGGTTAGGTGCAACTCTTGTCACAACGATAAGCTCAGAGTTTAATTTTGTCAATTCATTCCTGTTTGCAAGTGTTCAGCCATTACTAACTTTTCTGTTAGCAGAGTGTTCAGTTGGTGTGTTTTGAATCACAAAGCAGCCAAAAAAGGATGGGATTAACCTTGAGGTTTTGTTTGTTTGTTTGGATTTTTTTCTTGGTTTTGTTATTCTGAACATTAGCATGTCCCAGAGACTTCTCCCAGAGTTGTGCCTGTGGAGATCTCTGCAGCAGAAGCTCAATATACAGCATAGCTGTGATCTTTAGAGTCCCCTTGGGAACAGTGGAATTAGAAAGCTGGAAATATGAAGTAAAAGGCAGCTGTAAATGTACAGGACCAACTCTATTCCTGCTGTATCCCTTCATGGCAGGGTTGCAGCTGCCTCTGAGCGTTGGTCATGGGGTAAGGGACTCATTTTCTGGTCACTTTTGAGGGCATTGTGTTCTTTGTATTTTCCTTGGCCTCCTTCTCTGACTGTCTCGTGTTTTATCCATTTTAATACTGCTCTTTTTTTCTCTCTCAGCTCAGTGCTGTAGCTCTGTCTCAGCCTCTCTGCTTGTCCTGCTATTTGTCACGTTGATTCCATGGTGCTTGGCACCTTCTGAGAGAACTCAGCTAATCCTGCTCCCAGTCCTCAGTCAGAGCCTGTGTGGAGTGATATTTTTCAGGCTTTACTTATTTCAGAGAGTATTAATCTTGGAGATGAGGGCTGAAAACAGAGCTGAGGAACACAGCACACGGCAGTACATTTGTTACCGAGCATCCACGCTAAAGCAGGATAAATGATTGTAGACTGCCTGCTGCTTTTAATGAAGCCTGTATTTCCAAAGGGGATGCTCATGTGAGCAGGAGGGATGTGCAGAGGAGCACACCCTGGTAGGTCTAAGCAGCAGAGGCCAGCAGAGGGATCCCTGGACTGCTGCTTTCCTCCTTCTGGCTTCGCTGAGAAATCCCCGGTGTGACAGAAGTAAAAATGCCAAGTGATGGGACAGCATCCGGTGCCTGCTGGGGCATCCGGGCCGTGGGAAGCATCTGAGTCTGATCTCCTTCTGCCCTGACCCCCACCCCTCGGTGCTCAGCATGCTTGTGCCTGCTGCCTGCTCCTAGCAGGTCAAGCTGGGATTGATTTTCCAGGAGGAGGGAAAGGCTCCCGAAGTCAGTGTCTGTATCCCTGACGCCGCCGGAGCTGGTGTGGTGCCCACATGCCACGGATACCGCGCAAGAATGGAGAGCGAGGGTCATTTCTGAAAAATGGAGTTTTATTTTCCGTCTCTTCTCAACACAGAAGAATTACAGTAACACGAGTCCTTCCGAGTGCCAGCAGAGCCCTCTTCTGTGCCCGTGGGCTGGGTACCAAGTTCCTGCTCTGGAGCCGTGGAAGGGCTGGAATTAGTGGGTGAAGGCACGAACTGTTCCCTCAGCTCTGTCTGCAGCACAATTTTCACAAAGGTCAGCACTGTGATGCCAGCCCGGCTCCCTTTCTCTCGGCTGCAATCACCGCTGATGGCTCAGGGGGTGAAGCTTCCTGGAAGGTTGGTTGACTCACTGGTGCCCTTTGAAGCTGGATCCTTCTGCTTTCCTTTGAATTATCTTCCAGACAGGAACCTCCTCATGCTCCATCCCCCTCGGTGGTGACAGAATGACCAAGTGTGTCGCACGCTGTGCCGCGCTGGGGTGACACCGGTGACACGTGCGTGGCCTGTGTACCGCGTGTCACGCTCGGCCGGTGGCTTTCCTGTTGGGTGGCACCCCGGGTGTGCTGCAGTTTTACACCCCCAAGGGCAAAGGGTTTGCTTTGGTGTGAGGGGTGCCCTGAGCACCAGCTCAAGGCCACTCTCTGGTGTTTATCTCAAGGTGTGAGGAGGTCCCCACCGTACTCCTCACGGCCACGTGTCCCTGAGTCCTGACCATGACACCACCTCCCTTCTCTGCCTTCCTTGCCTGAGAGGAGCCGGCTCTCAGCCCAGAAATACTGAACTTTTAATCCCAACCTGCTGATTTTCACCATTTTCTCTCTCTGCCTTCTTACCGTGTCTCCTCCTGATGTCCCTCATCCCGCAAGGAGAGGTCTGGGCAGCAGATGCAGCCAGCTTCTGCTTCCTGCAGCCTTTTGTTTGCACTCTTTGCCTTTGAGATGTTAACAACTCCGAATGTTTTACACCTCTTCCACCCTTTCTAGGACAGCCATCTCAGAGGGAGTTTCATAAAATGGCTCCACAAACCCTGATCTCTAACAACCGAGCGCCGTTTTCCTTCTGTGGTGGCGTGACTTTGTCAGGAATGGCTTGCAAACCCTCAAAGTTTCTCTTGAAAAGCCATCAACAACCAGCCTGTCTCACCCTGACATCCTGAAGACCACAGGCTGCTTAACATTTGATGCATTTTGGCCCCCTGACTGGTTTGTGGCCATTTTTTTCGTGTGTTATTTAAGATGTGTTTTGGCAACGTGACTACTTTGTGGCTGGTTTTCTGTGTGTTATTTGAACTTGGGTATGAAAATGTCTGTGATCTATTCCCAGCCAAGGCCAGAGACAGACCAATAGCCTGATTTATTGTCTCCCAGAACTAGAAAACAGCTTCTGTCTCTGTACAGGCTTATCTCCCATCGAGTATCTTAAATTCTTCCATCTAATAACAATTAAATATATCTTTGAGAGCATCTTTTATCTTAAAACTTGTGGGGTTTAAGCCCTGGAGAGTAGTTTGACACTTCCAGTAAAAGCTGCACAGCTCTAAAGCAACCAGGTCTGTGTTATTCAGAAGGGGTGATTTTTAATATTAGAGCACATTTTCAGGTTTCTCTGTGATAGAAGCACATTCATTTGCAAGCAGGGAATTTTCTATCCATCTGAAATAGTTTTAAATTCATTTATATAAGGTAAGAAGATCATCTGGGCCATCACTATATTAGGAGGGGTTTAAAATCTTGTAGGACCAATTAAAGTGCATGTAGGTACAGCCAATAAATGATTTGACACAGGTTTTTGCAACAGCTTTGGAATAGCCAAGGTTTTGCTGTTCCATTTTTCTTCTGTAGCTCACAGAGGCTCTGAGTCACTTTATCAGTGACTGTTGCAGCAATCTGCTCTTGGCAGGGTGAAAAAAAATAATGCCCCAGTGGAATTTCTTGGCTGTTTTTAACCCTGAGGCCAAATCTTCAAAGGCAAATGCCTTTGTGCTTGCTGAACAAGGAAGGCAAAGGTGGTGGGCAGGGATGGAGCTCATTTAAGGATGATTTACAGTGAGCCAGGGTGTGCCCTGCCACCGTATTTTGGGGGAATTTGGCTTATTTTGCCCTGCTCTGCTGGTGAAGTGCTTTCTTGACCGTAGGAATGTTTCTGTTGAGCAATGCAGAGCTGCTGCTGGGATGAATAATTCACGGAGAAATCAGCCGTGGAAGGAACTTTCAACATTCAATCAGATTTTTGTTTTCTTTTTAAATTCAGGCTATTGCTGACCTAATTTATCTCGAGGATGAGTTTAGCTGATCTGGACAGACAGGGATTAATTTAACATTAGAAGTGGCGGGGAATGATGGCATAATGAAATATTAAACCCTTTTGCCACTCGATGCTCTCCCCCTCCCAGCGAGGGCACATCCTGTGCTGGCTGTTCCTGCTGCCATCTGGCACCTGGATGAACATGTGGCTCTGGACCTGGAGTGTTGGACCAGGACTCAGGGATTTGGGATTTGGACACTTTTCAGCTTTGCCTCTGCCCCGTTGAGTGAGTGTGGAGAAGTTGCTTCCCCTTCCCGTGTCTGTGCCACTGCCTGCGGGGGATTGCTGTGGCAGTGGGAAAACACAATGAAGGTTTGCTCTGGGAGCACGTGCAGGGACCTCAGCAATGTGGTTATTCCCAGGTGATGGAGATGTCCTCAGTGCTGGGAGCTACTGATGCCTTGGGTTTTAACTTCTGTGTTTTCTAAATCCTGTACTGCCCAGTAGCTTCTTGTAGCCTGTTCACTTCTGCTCTCTCATGCTCAGATAGACATAACAGCACCTCTCTGAGCTTGTTATTCAAGGACACCCAGACTGTCCCAGGCCCAAAAGGTGTAAACCAGGGCCTCTAGAGAGGTGGAGACATTGTAGAAATGACATCAGTAGCTAAAGTTTTAATTCATGAATTTATGCTGATATACAAATGGACCAAACCTATAAAAGTGTGAAGAACTCGTGACCTGGGGTCCATCTTGGGGTCCTTTTTGGATGCAGCCTTTGGCTCCCCAGGGTGTACCTCTGAAGGCCTTTCAAATAAATATCTAACTTTATTCCCTTACTCCTGTCTAGTCTCTGTTTCTAGGTGGCCTCTCAAGGCATCAGTACTGCAGCTTCACTTGGGAAATTATTTCTGGTGGTTTCATTGTTCTTTTTGCCGCCGCTCTTGTTTTCCGGTGTTTGGATTTGTTTTCTTCCTCTGGTAGACTGGAATATGCAAAGCAGGGCCTGATTTCAGAGCGAGAGGAGGGCTCTGAGGAATGAGCATCGAGTCAGAGGCAGCCAAGAAAACCTGTGGTGCAGGATGACAAAGCAAGGCAGCCTCACTTTTCCTTATTATTTCCAGGGTTTCCTTCAGTGCACCTTTCACTGTGTACTGTGTGATCAGCAGCTTCAGTGATATTTTCTTTAACTCCTCAATTGCTTCTGAATAAAACATTCCCCCTTTGTAAGACATGAAAGAAGACAGTATGTGTGACTCAAGGAGCTGCTGGACCTTTTCATACTCTAAGACCAAGGAAGCATCAGCAAGTGCCAGCAGAGAGCTCAGCAATATCTGCAGCAATATCACACTTTAACCTTGTTTGTGGTGGGGTGTTGGCCTGGCAGCTTTGAGAAATAAACATGCAATTTTGAAGAAATTAGAAAAAGCAGAATTACTGAAAAATATGTGGGGTTTTTTGGTACTATTGGAACAAGGGTTGAGATACAATCCCCTGCAGCTGGTGGTGTGATGTTTGCTGAGCATGCTGGTAATTCTGGATCTCAAGAGTTGATGCTTTTACTGATTGAGTGCATTGGGTTGCTCAGGGGGTTTCTCTATGTGACTTTCAGCCAGTATTGACACTGCTGCTCACGCTGCTGCTGTGTGTCCTTATCCTGTGATTTATCTGGAGGTACAGTGTGTTTTCTTGCCTACTGCACATCTCTGCTCTGCCTTATCCTCCTGTGATCGCTCAGGAGTCAGTGCTGGATGTGAGAACAGCTTCATTGCCACATCCCCTCCAAGAGAAGTGATTTCTGTGAGTCCTGCAGGTCACGCGCATTCCCCCTCAGAGCTTGTAGTGGGCACCACAAGCTTTATAGACAGTCAGAACTTCCTCAGGCTGGCACTGGTGTTTTTCCAGCCCCAGCTGCAGACCCTGCTGCACTCAGAGTGCTGCCCTCCAGCTTCATTTCCCATTATCGTTGTGCTTCCCATTGTCCTGAGATGGTGCTCAGCATGCTCAGCAATTCTGCCTCGACTCATTAGGTGTTCCTAAAAGTGAGATGAGCTTCACAGGAGAACAAGTTCAGACTTTAGTTACCGAGATTAAAGCGTGAAGAACTTGACGCTTTTGCTGTAAACCTGGAAACAAGCAATTATAAAAACAATAATTCCTAGATAATTGGGGTTTTTTTGTTGTTTTGCGCCATCCTCTCCAATTCAAGGCCTTCTGATTTGTGCTGTGGGCTGAAGAGGTTTTCACATGCTGCTTGCTCTTGGCATGGAGCCTGGGAGCTGAGGCATTTTATTCTTCAGTGCTGTGTCTGGAGCTGAGAATGGAGTTCACATCTCCTGCCTGTAATTGTCTTTTAAATTGCTTCTGCCCTGATTTGACTGAGATGGCTTAATAGATATTCCTGAGCTCTTGATAGAGTAACTGTTGTTTTTTGCACTGGCAGGAAAGAAGAAGAGATTAATTATAAAAGCTTTCTGTGAAGCTTGGGAAGTGCAAGGCATTAATTAACCGAAGCTCTGTGGAGAGAGGCTGGGACACCTTTTGGTCCATTATCAACACAGTTAACAAGGTGCTTTATCTGGATGTGTCTGTGTGAGCAAACACACCCATCCCAGAGCCTGTGCTGGGACCTTGTGTGCTGCTAACTCCCTAATCAGGCAAGAACTGGCAAAAAATCTGAGATGGTGGGTGCTGAAGGGCTTGGCTGGGAACACGAGGGCTTGAGGGATGGCTGTTGTGGCTGTGTCAGGGGAGACCAGCCAGAGATGGCCTTGGAAGCTTGGTTATCTCCCAATAGCTGAGAGAGAATCCAGTGGGTGAGGGAAGCAGGGATAGCAGACAGGATGGTGAACAGCAGGAACAGGGTGTTCACCCCTGCCGAGCTTGGGGACAGGACTGGCTGAGCTGTGTGTGTTGCCGTGCTCCTGCCTGGAAGGATGATCCCACGTGAAGTTATTTTTACAGTGGGAACAGTGCACAAAGGGTCACAGGACATTATATCCAGCCTCGCTAAGCCAGTCTTGGTCTAATGATAGCAGTCATTGGCCTCCTCCCAAAATCATGGTGATCATCACAGAGGAATCCCTCACCCCAGGCTAACCCTAGCAGACCTTTACTTCCAAGGACAAGTGAAGTTTAAGTGCCGGGTGAAACCTCAGGTCTTGGTGCCCACTGCACCCTGAGGGAGTTTCCCAAGGCGTGCTGTGACATCTGGGTGCTGTGGAGCACCAGGGGCTGGCACAGAACTTCTGACTGCTCTGGCTCAGCCAGGCCCTGCCTGCAGAGAAAGACTGGCCCTCTGTCAGGAGCAGGGTGAGAAATGGGCGAGTCCCGGGCTGTCCTGGACAGGGACCCTGCTCAGGGGGCAGTGATGAGGAGTTACAGCCCCAGGTCACGCTGTGTCTCCTCCGTGGGGTGGTTCCTGGTGAGGGGTCCTGAGGAGAGTGAGAGTGGGTGTCACTACTCAGGGTAAACTCTTGAGCCACCTCGCCTGTTTAATGAATTTGTTTGAGAATCCTTTTCCAGTTAGAAACCAGAACTAGCAGTAGAGATAAAATTTGACTCATCTCTCTCGTCACGTCAGAGGAGGAGGAAGACAAATATCTTGTGTGAGAAAATGCCTTGAGCTTTCATTTGAAGTGACTTTGATGGTTCCATTGAGCTGACATCCCACTCTGATGCATTTCTACACTTGCACATTTGAGTCATGTTACGGCAGTTAATCAAAACTACCTCTACTACTAATGCTGTTCCCCTGAACAGGCTGATAAAACCCACGAGAAGCCCTAAGGTTGCTTAGTTTACAGCACAAATTATTACCGAGCTCAGTTTTTATGACCTGTGCTGCTGTCCTGCTTTATTTTCGTGCTCCTTGCTGCTCAGTGCAGCTGCCAGCTGAAGCACACCCCAAATCATAGGAATTTGACATCAATATGGTTATGGCAAGTATAGCTGGATGGCTGATGTGGAGCCACAGCATCCCAAAGCCTTCTAAAACCAACTTGGCTTTTGCTGGTGCTGCTACAATCACATCTCTGCTCCCACACCCTCATCCCAGCCCCTCTCCCTTTGCAGTCCTCAGCTGGGGGCTGGGGAGGCCAAGGGAATCTGGGGAGAGAAACCCTGAGTACAGGCTCAAAAACACCATCGTGTTTTGTAACTCCTCCTTCTCCTTGAGGAGGTCTGGGGACACATTCAGAGCTACAGCCACGCTGAACATCTCTTCCCCAGAGTGCAGCTGAGCACTTCTGATCTATGGGAGAGCTCAAGTCTGTCCACAGCTTAACATGAGACTTCATTTTTTATGCAAGTGTTACAAGCCAGGCTTGTTTCTGTGCTTTGGGGCTTTGTTTCAATGAGGGATATTAAAAGTTAATTCCAGAAGCATCCTGCGAGTGGTAGTTGATGTCTTTTGGAGTGACTACAGCCAGATAAGACACTGCACAGTACTTTTTTTTAAAGCTTTTGGCACCAAAACCCTGTGAATCGAACAAATCCCTGCGTGATCTGTCCTAGAAATCTAATTTGTTTTGTACCTTTTTATCTTTGTTATATATCTACGCATAGATCAGTGGAATTATTTATATAGAGGAGATCAAGCTTCTACTGCAGTTTTCCTAAAACAGCTGTGAGCAAGTCCTGTGCTCTTCTGGTCAGTCATAAACTTTCCAGCTCAAATCCATCTTTGGTCACATCATTAAAGTCCCTTTCAGTGGGTTACAACCTCCAGCTCAGCTGGAGGCAATTATTATCTGATATGTACCCTGAGTAGGACATAATTATACTTGTCACTAAGTGGCACTGTGTAAATTATGCTTTAATTGCTGCACATCAAATGAGCAGCTACCCAGTCATTTTTCTGAGAGATAAAGAGTTCCAGCATTAGCTCCATCGCTGTGGCTTCTGCCTTCACCCAGTTTCTCGTTTGTTCTCTTTGGTGCTTAAGATGCATTTTCTGTGATGAGACCTTCTTAACATATTTGGCTTTTGCCCTGTGAACCCTCTTTGGTCTTAAAAATGGTGGTAGAGAGCTTAACATTAAAAACAAAGGGAGTAATGGAGAAGTTGTGTCCTTCAAGTGCTGCTGTTAAGATATAATTATTGCACATCGTCTGGGGCCAGAAACCCTTTCCTGGCTGGTATGTTGATAAAAAGGGGCCATCCCAGGGGCTGAGGAATGCAACCCTTTAGCATGATTTAGTTGGGCTCTGCTTTGGGGTTTTTTTTTTGCCTTAACGTGGGGTGGATCACTGTGTCTGAACCCCATTACTGTGCGTGAACTTCAGCCCTCTTAACTCTTGATAAGTTGGGAGTTAATAGAGGGGAGGAAAATCTGATTGCTGTGGTGCAAAGCTCTCTATCTTATCTGGCAACATCTGGAGGCCAAGCCTTGGACCAGACTGCTTCCCTTGGCTGCATTCCCGTGCACTGGCTGTGTTTGGGATGGATGGACACGTGTCCTGCTTGTTCCTGCTGCTGAGGCTGGGGCAGGCACGCTCACGGTCCACGCACTGCCCTGCTCTCGGCTCCTGGGGAGCCTTCCCCAAACCACTCAGAGTGGCAGTTCTGAGCATTTCTCACCCAAAACAGCCTTGCTTGCTTTCCACACCAATGCTGGTGGATCAAGGAGCCATTTCAAGAGGCTCAGGTCTATGGCACCGGGGCTAAATCCAGATGTGGATGGAAACCTGAGGAGGGTGTAATTGCTGGAGGAGGTGTTTTGTCCCTGTGCTGCTTTTGGCTGTCGACACTCCAAAATGGGGGTTCTATTCTCCCCTCTCTTGTGGCACAAAGCAAACAGTGCTGGTTGGTGGGGTGGGGTGGATGGCTGCTGGAGCCAGGTGTTTGCTTTTTTATGCTCCTGTCCCTCTTTCTCTTGCCGACACCAGATACCCTTTGGCAGAGAGGCCTGGAGGAGCAGCCAGGGCCCCCAGCCAGCCCGGCCTGGGTTTACATTCCAGGCTGTAATTTCTAAAGCAGTTTACGCCGTGAAGTGTGGACAGACTGTTCAGAATAACAGAAGGAACGTTTCCAGTCAGAGAAAACCTCAGCACTGTGCTGATGTGAAGCCCTTCCAGTCCTCTGCCTCAGCGAGCAGGGTCCGTGGCCAGAGCAGTTCCTGTCCTGGGAAGGGGCTGCTGCCCTGGCCCAGAGCTCAGGCATTAAATTCAAAGAGTTATTCATTCAAAGTTATCTACCAATATGTTGTCATCAACATATAAGTGCAGTCAAAAGCCAACTTTTCAAATTCCTTGCAGCCTGCGAGCCTCCCATCACGAGGTTTTGATTTGGGTCCTTTATGGTGGTCCTTTATGGTGGTCCCTTCTCCAGAAATTCTGTCTGACTGAGGAAATGCTGCATCAGGAAGACCCCAAAAGGCCTTTTTAGTTTGTTCTGCTTCACTATCTTCATCCTGCCCTCGTCTCTGGCACAAGACTTTCCCAGGATGTATGTGCCAGGTCAGTGCAGTGAATCCATGGGTGCTGGGTAGCAGGAGCATTATTAGCCTTGAGCTGAGCCAGAATTCTGGCTGGGACTGACTTAGGTAGCACAGGATAGTATGAAAAAATAGACCTGGGTTTCTCTTGGTCTTCTTTGTCACACCTGTGAGCTAATCTGAGGGGCTAGAAACTAAACTGTATATTTTTTTTTAAAGTAAGGTGATGTTTTCCAACAGTTCAGGGATTTCAGGAACCAGAGTGTTTTAAAAAAAAATCACTTTACATATGAAACTGAATAGAAAACTGTGGGAGCTGGTGGCACAATGTCCTGTTGTAAGCTTGATAGGGCAATGACAAATCTGGTTTTAAAAGTCCTTGATTTCCATCTCTGTGGAGTCATAATTTCTGCCTTGTGTGTACACTGAAAAACATAGATGGACTTGGACATTTATTTTTCATATATTTGGTTCATTGAGATCTCAGTCGGGGTGCTGTTTAAGAGATGAATTTACTGTTATACAACACTGGGGAAATTCAGGGCTGCGGCAAGGACTCTTGTGGTTTAGAGCTGTAGATGTTTGCCCTAGACACCCTATCCCTAAATGAGACCTCAACACCCTGTCTTCAGTACATTCCAGCCCTGAAAATCATCGCAGGCTGACCACACAACTGTGCACTGCTAATGAGAAGTCTTGGCAGTGCCTTCGATAATGGGCTGCTTCTCTCTGCCCCATGGAAATAAATCAAAATGTGGCTGCTGGTTCCCAGCTCCGATGGCTTTTCCTGCTCACCAGGGTGGTTTGCTGCAGCAAGGCTCTTCTGCCACCTCTGCCTCCTCCAAGGGAGGGATTGCTTTGTTCCATCCTAACCAAACACTTCATTTCCCCCGTGGGTGTCGATCCTACACTCTCCATCCACAGACGATGTAACATTTCTCTTTTTTTGACTCCTGTGGGCTGAGATCTCCAGGACACAGTGAAACTTCTGGAACTATAACAGACACAAATCTCTGTAATTGCATAAACCAATTTTCCCAGGCTACCCTTTGAGAGGTTTCTCACTGTCATCCGTGACAAGTAAATCTGTGAGCTCCCTCAGCCTGGTGCCTTTCAAAACCTGCCATGCTCTCCCTTCAGGCTGCTGCCAGACTTACTGATGGGTCAACGTTTATCAAACACAGACTTCCGTAGCCTACAGCTGGCAAAATTTGTCCTTAAGGCCTGCCTGGGAGTTTGGCAGGGCTTTTGGTGGCTGGCTGCATAAGGTAGATTTTACTCAAGGTAAATTTAGTTTCCCCCAAAGAATACTGATGATTTCCTTTCATTCAGGCTTTCTAAATTAAACAGGCATGCAAGGAGTATAATTTCTATGGGATGGCTGCCACAGGGGCTGGGTGCTGGTGTTTTTTCGGGAAATATTTGTCAAATTAAATTTTGCGTTTGCTTCTGCTGTTTTTTGTGCCCTTGTTTGTGGTGAAATCCCCAAATACCTGAGCTGATGCATTTGCTGTCAGGAATGCCTTTGGGAAAAGTCCCTGTGAGTGGTTTGCAGGAAGCAAATGCGTCAATTTGCAAGTGTGAAAATTTTCATCAGAAATCCAGGTCTGTGAGTCTGCTGCATCTGGTTGAAATCTCATCTGACACTCGTGTCCAGTCCAAACTGAGCGACAAAAAAATCAGCATTCTCTGAAGAAAGACCTGCTGGAGATGAATCCAGTGGAGTAAATGATAATGGGGTCTTTTTAAATCAAGAGAGGAGAAGAAGGAAAATTGAAGAAATTATCATCTTTGGTTCACTGTGAGACATGGCTCTGGCCACCTTGCAGTTGCTGGTTAGTTATGTGGGCATCAAAGGGGTGTAGAGCATCTCTTCTGGATGCAAAGGAGCTGTGTCACAGGATGCACAGCCGGGCTCAGGAACCAGTTAATGGCATCATGACAGGTACTTTCATGGTCTGTTTTATTATGGCAAATGGGGACCATCTCCACTGCCTGAATCCTTGGAACTTGTCACTTCTAATGCACTGTTAATGCATCATTTGCCCAGAGCATGAAGGTGATTGCTGTATCCACAGTGGAACCTGGAAACTGTTCCCATATTTGCCCTTTTTTTCTTCCCCATACTCATGAACTGAGGGGCAAAAAGTGTTGTGGGGCAAATGCATTATGCTGGTAGTTTAATGAGTTTTTGACTTCTGTTCCATAGTGCAGAACAACTGATTTAGGGAAGGCCAGGAGAGGGGAAAGCGTGCCTGTGGCTTTAGTGCTTCAGCATAAAGTACAATTCCTTTCATCTACCCAAGGGAAGTAAATCCTACAGCCAGGCAGCTCAGATTACAGTGAGAAATACAGCTGCTGATTTCTCTTTATGTTTTGATCATCTCCAGAGCTGATGTGAAACTCATTCACATCATTCCTATGAAGCTCATACTCATTCCTGTGAAACTGTTTGATCTGTTTCAACTGGGACCAGCAGAGGAAAAGCTGATCTTTAATAAATAAATAACTGGGTAATAAATAAATATTAACAAAGAAATACTGGATAAAAGAATATAGATGCCCCTGGTTGTGTTTATGTACTGCAGTTTGGGGGATGGTGTGTGTGTGTGCTTTCCAAGTCCTTCACATACATGGAGGGAATTATTTTGGAATGACCAAATGTCTGGGTTTGGCTGGGGCAGTCACGGAATATGGATCCCTGTCTTCCTACCAGAGGTTTCTCCAGTACACTCTCATTCATGATTTTGGTTTTGGCCACAGGATTTTCCTGTTCCCCCTTCAGCTTATGACTTTAGCAATTTACCTATTCCCAAGCTGTGGCACTGGACAAAGAGACCAGTGGCACATGCTTGTAGGAAACCTGGTACGAGGTGTGTGCCTGCTGAATATCCCAGGCCAGGTCACAGGCAGAGTGCTGCAGAGCCCTTTGGTCCAGGTTTAATTTGCTGCATTTGCAGGATGTGATTCAGACGCCTTTTGCCCGCTGTCAGCACAGGCTGAGTTTTACCTGCTGGGAGTAACAAGGCTTATGCACTGGTAAGGCCATGGAATAGCAGGAGTGGGAGTGCTCTTACCCTGCAGGATACCTTCTCCCAGCATTCCCAGCCCTGTCAGCGGTCCCACTCCATCAATTAAAATTTCCTCGTGCTGGAGAGAAGCAGTGCCAGGCTCTGCAGTGTGCCATCCTGCTGGCACCAGCAGCCCTGGCAGTGGTTTGTGCAAGGGCAGCGTGGTGCCTGTGTGCCCACACGGTGTGAGCAGCACTCCAGACCACAGCTGCTGGCCCTGCCGAGGGTCCTGCTGCTGGACACCAGCCCTTCCCTCAGCGGGAGCATCGGGGCTCTCTGGGCTGAGATTGCTCCTGTCCCGCTGCACTGGGTGCTGCATGACACTGAACAACACTGGGGGGGGCTCAGGACAGATGTAATCAGGTCCCTGCTGCCCAAGGGATGCCTGGCTCCATCCCTGATCTCTGCAGCATATCCCGAATTCTGCTGGGGTGGGGTCTGACCGATGAAGGTGAGGTAGGGACAGCATCTCTCAGTGCCAGTTACTGCTGCCTTTTGATATTCTTATTTTCTGCAGGGCCTGTAGCACTTCCCTGCTCTTTACTGGGGAGCTCAGACTCACCAGCACCTCAGGGCCAGCAGACCATGCTGACCTGAGGAAGGAGGGAACCTGAGTGAGCCCAAACCTCTGCAGAGACACGGGGGTCCCGTTCAGTGTCACCCCGTGAAGTCCTGCCCCTCGATTCAGGTCACCTCCTGGGGAGGGGGACTGCCACATTCGAGCCAGTGAAGATGACTTTTAAATTGCCATAAAACAGCTGGACACAGAAGTCATGAGGGCTTTAACCATCCTGACCCTGCAACGTGAGATACAAACCAGAGTTTGTTCTTCTTGCTGGGCACGTAGAGATCAGAATTCCTGGATGCAAATCATGCTGGAGTGCTTTGGATAGCTGCTGCTGCTGGGAGAAAATGATACCAAGACACTGAATTCTTTCAAATGTCCACTCAGCATGACATCAGTGCTGGCACTAAGATGTCTGTGTGTTCTCTCTCCCACCACTGTCTGCTTTCTCACTCTGCTTTTTGCAGTCCAAAAGCCACTAGAGTTGCTGCTGATTGGAATAAACAAAATGCAGAGTCCCATTGGAGACTTAGGATTACTTAGAGGAGAAAAAGAAAAAAGAGAAAGAAAACAAAAGCCTGGAATAAATTTCAGTGCTTGTGGGAGATGAAACCAAGAGCCTTCTCCAGAGCAGGCGCTGTGTGAGTATGGGTTTCTCCCAGTCTCAGTGCTGGGCCAAGCCCTCCTCCTCACACTCTGCAGGGATTTCAGTCTGTGCTCTGTCTTGGATAGAGAGAGAGGTTAAAACCCCTGGTGACTTCAGAAGGTGGAAAAGTGTCCACTTGTGAGAAAGTTTACACCACCAAGCCCTTCTGAAAAGGCCCCGTATTGGATGCCAAGGCAATGTTTCCGTGAAATGTGGCACTGCAGGATGACTCCTAGCTAAAAAATCAGTGATGGTAACATCCATTCCCCTCGGGAAGGATACAGATTCCTCTCTTGCCTGATGTGTATGGTCTGGATTTCTAAACATCTGTCTCCTTAATTTGTTGTCATAGCTGTAGTAGCACCAGCAGCCAAAGAGTTTGCTCTCCATCTCTTGACACCATGCCTTGAAATGGTAATTTGTTCCTCAGGCCTCAAAAAAGGCAGGACCTGGATGCTTTCCTCATCCCAGTGTCCTGGAGCCAGCTGGTCCTGCTGGCAGCAGGGAGGACTTAATTCCTCCTGTGTCTAGTCCAGTGCTGCTGGTGGGTGTCTGAGCCTGCTGTCACAGCCCCAGCTTTGCAGGAAGGCTTTCCTCAAAGTGATTATAGGAATTTGACTGATTGGTGATGATTTTTAAGGTCATTCTTCATGTAAATGCAGCTGCCCAAGGAAGTGGGAACCAATTCCCTTCCTTTTCCTTTGGGCAATGCTGGAAAAAAATTCGAGTTATTTTGCAATTTGTCAAATTAGAGGTTGACTTCTCAGGCTTGGGATGTGCTTCCATACCTTGAGCATGAAGTGATTCTTTCTGCTGTCCTTTTGAGGCAAACCTGTGCAGGTAAACACCTTGGTTTGATGAGAAGAGCAAGGGGCTGGGAATTAGGCAGATGAGTGAATGTGTGTGGGACTGCAAATAAAGAAGCACACTTGTGGTGATGTACCCAGAATTTTTGCTCAAACTGCGGTGCTGAGGAGGAGGGAGGAGCTGGGTGTGTAATGGGACAAACAGTGTTTTCAAAGTGCTTTGGGGGAGAGTGTAAATCCACAGAGAAATGTGTTTTGCACCCAGCATGGCTATGAGATAGAGCACAGATTTCTGTTGTGCCTGTGTGAGCAGAAAAGACTCCGTCAGTCCTGCCAGCTATTAATGTGCCATTATCTAAGTGGCTTCAGATACAACATTGTTATCTAACTATTGATTTTAAAGTGCTTATTTGAAAGCTTTCCCGCCCGTGTGCACACCTGCTGCTTCTCCCTATAGCAGCTTCTTTAATTTCTCATGTACTGAATGCCATGGGATTGTAACAGAAAGCACTAGCAGTCAGGACAGGGGGAAAGAAAAAAGAAAGATTTCCTCCTTCCTGTGTGCTGTCTCCTTTCCCTGCCTGTATCTCTGCCAGAATGGGCAGCACTCATTTCCCCCCCAGCTGAACTGGGGCTCTGAGGGATGTGTCCGTGTGCTGCAGAACGTGGGCAAGGGCTGGAGGCAGCAGTGCTCAGTCCCCCAGGGGCAGCGGGGGTCAGCAGGGTGCTCGTGCCCATCTGCAGCACCCTTTGAGCTGCTGCCATATTTATAGCACTTCAAATAACAGTGATTTGCTGTAGGGCCTCAGAGCACTCAACTGCAGAGTTATATGAAGCTCTTTGTGGTTTGGTCCAGCAAGATACAATTTTCTGCAGGATAACCACAGGCCTTACAATGCCAATTACACTGATTTTCTGCTGCTGTCACACAGTGACTAAGAGCATTCAGGCCCCACCAGTTACAGAGGGTGGGGGAGCTCTTGCCATACTGGTCTGCAGAGCCAGCCACATCTTCTGTGACCCCTGTGCTATCCATGAAATTATCAATCAAATGGAAGGATCAGATGTGTTGATCTCTGACTCCAGCGTGATGCAGCTCTATCCCAGAGCTCTGTGTGGGGATTCCCATTAGGTCTAGCCCCAACTGAGAGGGAAATCCCCCCAGGATGGAGAGACATGTGGAGGCTGTAGGAGGGCATGGACACTGAGGTCACCTGCTTGAAGCTGGGATGGGGTCTCTGGCTGTTAAGAGACTGAGCTTCTGGGCCACACTGGATCTGTCCCTGGGCAGTATTTACATCCATTTGTGCATTATAGGTGTAATAAACTGCTTGCAAGTGCTGCTTTCCCCCCCTGGTGTGTGCAGAACCCAGCCCTCGTTCCCTTCTTGCTCGAGCCGGGTTTGCTGGCTGTGATGTGCTCCTGACAAGCTGCTGCTGCTGAGGTTTTTCCAATGAAATGGGTGCAGAGGAAATAGAAATTCGCTGTAGCCCAATACATCTTTCTGTTTCAGGAGTGATGAAGGGCAAATTGTTCCTCCCCGTGGGGGTTTTAGGTGCTGTTATTACCAGGCTCTTGTGTTCTCCTGGCTTGGCTGAGCTGGTTTGGCACAGGAGGTGCTTAGAGGCTGGGGAGGTGATGCTAAGCAGATGTGATACAGACCTCTGGGAAAGTCTTGGAAAATTCCTTGGATGAAAATCAGTGCTAGTGGGTTTTGATTGTCTCCAGTGACCCTTTACCCAAAGAATACATTTACTCTTTCCAGGACTGAAAGACAGCTCTGTTATCTCTGTGGTTGATCCACCAGGAATGTTAACACAGCGGGTTAGGAGGAATATGGTGTTTTTGCTCATGTGCACACCCCACTCACCTGCCTCTGTCAAGCACAAAAGGACAGTCCAGTTGCTCTTCCAAACACTTCCATGCTGACATGACCACACTCACATGCCCATAGCTCTGCATCCACTCTCCCACAGGGTTACTCTGCTCTCCACAGACAGTTCTGGGTTCCCCCTCAGTGGGCATTGTGAGCCCTTTCACCCTACACCCTGCCAAGCCCTGAATGAGACCTCCACACTCACAAAAAGTACATAAATAAATAGAATGGAGACAGAGAAACCTCCACAGGAGCGGAGCTGCCTTGGACAGTGCCAGAACAATCCTGTTCCGCGTCCCCGGCCAAACTTCACTCTAAGGAAATGTCTGCCATTTGATTCAGCGTGGGTATGTTTTTCTTCCATTTAAAAGAGCACCCTTATAAACATCACTTCAGCTCGGGGGAGGCGTGCCAAGGATAACTCAGCGCTGTCGGGAGCGGCGGAGGGCTGAGCAGTGTTCCCACTTCAGCAGCGTTCCCATTTCAGCTCAGGACAGCCTTTTCCTCAGCCTCTCCCAGGCCCCACAGCCAGGAGAAGCCAAACCTCTGGGGGCTGAAGCTGTCGTGCACTTTGCCAGGCAGATGATTTTGGCTCACGTGGCCTTGGGCAGAGCTCTCAGGTCTCCCTGCTTGCACCCAAATGTTTCTCGCTCCCTTTCCCAACCAGCCTGGCAGATCCTCTCTCTTCTTGGCAATTATTTTGCTCAGAAATAAAGAAAACACAGAGCTGTGTGTTAGTTTCTGCCAAAGAGAAGATCCAAGAGGTATAGGGCATACTGTTGTTTCCTCCATTGATCTCAAAGGACTCCAGGAAGGAAGACAAACGTTGTGAGCTTTTCTTTGTCTACAGGGATGTGGCAATACTGGTTCAAGGTCCAGACCTGGGGGTGGAGCTCACCTTCCCTCAGGAGAGGCAGAGGGGACACCCTGCCACAGAGCTCCTCCTGTCTGGAGCTAAGCAGTCTGAGATTCTGGAGGAGTTTGCCAACCCCCAGGAGACACATCCACAGCCCTTCTCCATCCTGGTCTGGCAGACTGTTACCCCCAAACTCCTTCCCTCTGTGCACACCAACTTGTTGCTCTGTTTCTCAGCTGTGTGGGGAGATTTGGTCTCTCTGAGGTTCCCAGGTATTCTGCCATTTGCTGAGCTTCAGCACAGCACACCCAGGAGCTCACGGGCTTGTGTGGAGAAGCCCCAGAAAAGCCAATTTCTGTGGTTTCCGAATCCTTCAAAGCCAGTTTTGAGGTGCAGTTTGCTGGCTGGGCTGTGGGCAGCTGCAGTGGGTGTCAGTGCAGCTCTGGGTAGTGCTGTGCATGACTCGAGCTCCCAAAGCTGCAAATTCAGCAGCTCCTCTAAGGAGAAACAACTGCACTTAACTAATCCTGGGGTCATCTGACAGTAGCTTGCTTTCCTCGCTTACGCCTTTCCTGCAAGCTGATAGCTGGTCCCTTTGGGCAGCATTTTTGCATGTCACTGATGGATTTACCTGACCAGTCAGAGCAGCTCTAAATATGCCAGTGCAGCTCTTCCATAAGCACATATCCAGAGATACCCATTCTTTTCACAGCGGGGCAGAAAGGCTGCTTTATTACTCAATGGAAAAAAAAGAAGGAAAAAACCGAAAAAAAGATATTTGCTGCAATGACTCTGGAGGCAGCTGCACAACCTGGCTCAGGAAGGGCAGAGCCATCTCACAGAGGTGGTAACAGGCACAGGGTGAGGTCTGTTCTGCTGCAGAGCCATGTCCTGTCCCTTCCTTGCTCAGGAGCACGGATGGTGGGTGCTGTCCAGGTGTGGGCATCTAGCACAGCACCAGCTTTGTACAGGATTAAAGCTCTGTCTAGTCAATACCTCTGCTTTTACCATTAACAGCTGAAATTGGCTGTTTGTGTCACACTGATTTTGAAGTCACTGGTTACATTTGTGGCCCCAAAATTTGGGTGTACTGAACATCTGCACAGGCTTGGCAAGAGGTAGTCGGTGTCCTGGGGAGTTTGTTTCCTAAATAGAGGAGAGGGACAAAACTGGAGGAAAGAAAAGGCAGGTTAGTGATGAGAGAATCTCACACACAGAAAAATTAATTGACTGGCCGGGGTTCACATGAAAGTCTGTGTTGGAGCCAGTTTCACCAAAACTTCTTCAGTTTCAGCCAAGTGTCTTCAGCACATCTCCATTGCTCCCCTCCATGCCACGGGGATGTGGATTTCCTCATGTGGGAAGGGGACAATAACCACCTCCTGCTCCTGGGAAGGGTGTTTTGTTCTTCAGGTGTTGGGATATAGGCTGGGCTTTTGCTTTTCATCACATTTAAGATGGTTCTTTTCCTCCAAGAAAACGTTTAAAGGAGGTATTTGTGATCCCTAAACTGTGCAAGATCATCCTCAACCACTGCACACCTGGGTTTGGGAGCCTGTGGGTTTCTCTTTTTAGTCAAGAATTTTAATATTCTGGTGTTCCTGGAGAATGGGAGAAGGAGCTTTTAGGCCTCTGCTGGCTGAGCACAGCTGCTCCATGCACTGCAGTCATTTTTCTCTTTAACCTGGACAGGGCATCTGAGGGTGGGAGCTCCATGGGTGGGATGGAGCCCTCTCCCAGCTGGGCATGGATGTGCCCAACCTCCCTGGGCAAGACAACCATAAAGAACAACTTCAGTGGGGTCTGCACGAGCGTCCAAAACCCTGCTGGTGCTGGTTGTTTTCTCTTAGAGGTAATTACGTTTCAGCTCCACCCATTGATCAGGGATAGCATAAATTAAAGCTCCTTCCTTGCTGCAGTGCAGGAGTGTGGCAGCATTTGGGGTTTGCCTCAGGGTTTGCTCTGGTGCAGGCTGGCCCACCAGCAGATCATTCCAGGCACAGGTTTCAAAGCAAGGAAGAAGTTTTAGGCAGCAGAAAGCAAATCAAGCCCCAGCACCTTACAAAGATGTTTTCTTCCTTAATTAGCTAAACTAAATCTTAATCAACCCACCAGTTAGCTTGATAAATGCCCAAAGGGAAACTGCTTTTACTATTTTTGGTCCATCAAAAAGAAGCTGGCGATGATGGTCTAATGAAGCCAGATGGCCAAAGCTGCTGTACTGAAACCCAGCCATGGAGGAGGAGGCTGGAACAGCACAGGCTGCCCTTAAAGAGAGGAAATTTACCATTTTCTGATACTCCAGTGACTGGGAAACTTTGGAAATTCCACCTCGGATCACATGGTTTTGCACAGCTTCTGTGTGATGGGGTAGGTCTCACTTTTGAATACTTCAAGTCCCAGTAAATGGAGTCCCTTGTCATTCATGGGATCATCTGGTATCTTGACTGTTACTGATGTGGGCAGGTGAAATGCAGGTTTCCTGGAGTCAGAGGGTCAAAAATGTCTGGGGTGTTCTTGGGTTTGAGTTTGGGTTGGTTTTTTTCTTCCTTGTAAACTGGTACAACTGCATTGACTCCAGTGGAAACAAACCTGCTTTTATTGTTTAGAGACTTGTGGCTTTTCCTTGGAAAGCTTAATTTGCATGAAATAAGAAATTAATAGCCTCACTTGAAAACATAGGATAGGCAGGCTCTGTGCACAATGAAACATGTATTTCTTCCAGAAATCTCAGCCTGAACGTGTCAGTCCTGGGCTCCCTGCGTGGTTTGGCCCATATTCCTCACATTCAGGCTTTCTTTTCCTTGGGCTACCTGCACATTCCAGCCAATGCCAGCTGGGCCCCACCTGCTGCTCTGCTCCTGCCTTGCTCCTCTCCAGGTTTTGCCAGGTGTTGCCAAACTCCCTGAGTATTTTTTCCTCACTAGACTTCCGTGGAGATGCTGCTCTCAGGTGGTGGGATCCATCATCTCCCAGGTGGAGTGGCTGGAATGGTGAACCTCTGACCCCCAGGGAGGGGGTCCTGGGAGGGCAGCAGGGTGAGAGGCTGCTGGGGCTGGTGGCACCCTGTGCCTTGTGCTCAGAACTGAGCTCTCTACAGTCCCTGTGCTGGATACTGAGGGAAATTCTCCTCTGAGGATACCAGAGAGGACCAGGGACTCAAGGATCCACATAAACATTTTGCAGTTCACATAAACATGGAGCAATTCCGTTTGTGGAACATTTGCAGTTAATGAATTAATTATGTTACACTCTCCTGTGAGCAGCAAGCCATAAACTAAACTAAGCAATCAGCAGGAGGCTCTGCTGCCTGTGTTTCCTGCTGTGCTTCAAATAAACACAAACACAGAAAAAGCCAAAGTGCACTTCTGCTGCCCAGCGTGCTCAGATTTGGGCACCAAATTCAACATGGAAAGGAAAACCTTGAAAGTAGGGTTGCCATTAATTCCCAAAGCATGTGGGAATACCTGTTGCCACTGGGGTATGGATGAAACCTCCCTCCTTTTAAGATATTTTTCCCCCTTTGTGAAATAGTGATTAAGAATTAGAAATCTTTGTCATAATATTTGATTCTTATGTTCGTAGGGATCAAAGAACTTCCTTACTGATGCTCACACCTCACTCCTGGCATTGCCTTTCTTTCCCACAAGGATTAATTAATTTTGAGGATCTGTCCATTGGTGGGTGCACCCCTTGTGCTGCCTTTGGCACATCTGAAAAAACATCAGGTCTTGGATGTTTTGTGGCTGGAACTGCAGTTGATGCCAATGAATTAACTCTGTTGTGGGAGTTCCAGGATGTCTGTGAAAGGGGGATGCCAGAACTGGCCAGGGATGGTAGAAAGAGTCAGAGCTGGTGTGGCAAATCCTGTCCTGTCTGCTCCTGTGCCTGTGGATCTTCCACTCTATCACTGAGGCAGGTTATTTCACTGATTTTTGTCATATATTTCCTCTTATTCAGCTATTTTATCATCTTCCCAGACAGCTTTAAACTAACAACAGCAGCCACTTGACATGTAATTAAAGCTAATAACAGTTGAAATTAGGCATGCTTGAGTGGTTTGGTCTTTGAAACACAAATTGTGATATTTGCACTTTCTCTTTTGGCAAAAACACGTGCTTTCCTCGTGGACAGATGGCTTCACAGGTGATAAATGTTTGGGAAGAGTGGATTTAGCAGCAAGCCATCAGTGTGCAGAGAAAATCTGACTTTTTGACAGGTGGATTCCCTGGTCTTTAAGTACCTTGGTGGGATGTTTGTTCCTGGGAAGCCAGAATAAAAGTGAGCTGCTTTGTTACTACCAGCAATGGATTTATCTGCTGCTCAGCTTTCACTCACAGATGTGGGATTTTTTTTTTCCTGCAATGTTTTTAGTGAGTTTTCATTTTTACTACACTGAAAAATTGGGAGTCAGCAACAAATCACCTGCTTTTGCTCCACCTTGCCATTTCCAGCCCACTGTCAAATACCCCTCTATATTCTGGCAGCATCATTTATTCTCTGCCACTGCACTGTCTCCTTGATTACCTTGATTCCACCACACTTCTGATGTGCCTGGATCAGCATCCTCAGCTAAAAATCAAGTCTAAGCAGGACTTGCAGATAAGATACTGATTTTGGAGGTGCAGAAGGGGTCAGAATCATTTAGAACTGACACTGTTTTCCAGGATATGGCAGCTCATGCAGTAAATAGATGGCAAAGATCCCCCTGCAGAGCTGGCCTGGGTCCAGGGGTGCACAGGACAATATTCAGTGTGCCCAGGTGTCACTTTAAAGCAAAGCTGCCAAACACAAGGCAGGGCCTGATATTTTTCTCCCAATGAATTCTTCACTGTTGCACTGGAGACAGCTGGAGTTTGATCTGGAGAAGGAGTGGTGGCCGTGTGGAGGTCCCAGGATTTAATTGTGTGTTTTGGGAAAGAAAAACCCCAAAGCAGCCAGCGTGAGTGTCCTGCTCAGACGTGGCTGGGGCAGATCATTTCAGTGGAGACATCATCCTGGTGCCACAGCAGGTGCCAGTGGGGCAGCACTGGCAACAGGAATGTTTTTTCTAGGCAGCTCTGCCAAGGTGTGGATTTGCTCTCCAAGCTCTGCTCAGCCTTTGGCCTCTCCTCTTAATGCCCTGAAGCAAACGCTGAATTGAGAAGTTTCTGAGCAAACACCTTAGAGACATGAAAGGAATCACCTGACAATCTGGAAATTGTCACACGTGCCACCCCTTGTCCCCTGGCCCTGTGAGGTAATCACTGAGCTGGTGACCAGGAGCCAAAGAGCTCCTTAAATCCCACCTGCTCACCCAGCCAGCCTGGCCCATCTTGAGCTGTAAGTGAAGCAAAATGTGCAGAACATTGCCCAGATCCTCTCTGGGAGCCTGTGCTGAGGGTTTTCTGGGTGCCTGGGGGCCAAAGAGCTCCTGGGCTGGCCGTGTCCCAGCAGGTGAGGTGGGACACTCACAGGAGGAGAGAGCCTCGGTCACTGGGCTGCAGGAACAAGGAGGGGGCTCAAACTGGACGTGGGGCTGTTGGTGAACTTAAATCAGGCTCCATCAGCAGGTGAGGAGGGAGGTTTGTGCTGTGATTGCTGTGGCACGAGGGAATTGGGCAGGGGGTGGCCGTTTGGTGGGTACCACCCTGTCCAGGCAGGGTTTGGACAGAGGGATGCACAGCTGCTCTCTGCTTTCCTACTTGGACCACAGGGCTTTTGTAAGAGTCCTGTGGTTTGAACAAAATGGAAAAAGGCTTTTTTAAATTAAGTGTAAGCAAACTGATGGGTAAAGCTTCATCTTGAAGTGAGAAATTGTGCTGTTTTGCCTCCTAAAGGCTGAAACGAGACAATTCAGAATTTGGAAAAAGAAGAAATAAAAGAGTTTCCAGAAGGATTCTTAAATTTCTGGGTGGATTTGCAAATAGTTTGAGTAAACACGGACGTCATCCTTTTCTGGCAGAGACCATATCCAGCTGAGAACACTGCCTGGCCCCAGCTGTACTTTGCTGCCTTTTTCAGCCACCAGAGTGGGTACCTGGCCTTTCCTAGCTGTAGGAGCACTGATCCTTGCCCTGGCCCTTTTGGAAAACCCTGGTGTATTTACAACTGTACTTTCTATGAGTTTTGAGACATTGTTAATGCTTCCTGGCTTAAATGGGCAAAAAACTTGGTGTTTTGGCTTCCACTATCTGGAGTTCAGCTGGTGATTCCAGTCTGTGGGGCACCAAATACCACAGAGATGGGGGGACTTAAGGATTCAGGATCATGAAAAAACTCCTGGCCTCATCCCACAGGAGGAAACTAACAAATAGAGTCAGGTCTGAGCTATGCAAGCACACAGCCACATGTATACACACTTCCCCTCCACACCAATTTCAGATTTTATTTATGCAAAGGCCCGCTCTTGGGTCTTTGACTGATGATAGGTTTGTGCAAGGAGGAATAAATAGGGCACAATAATTTTATAGCTGTCATTAAACACACAATTAATCAATGTCTTGGAGGAGGCAGTTCCTTCTTTGGCTCTCACTGGCAGCTCCTGCTCCTCCATTAATATTCAGCAGGCTCTCGGGGCTGAGTTGCTGTTTGGTTTCAGGCAGAGAACAGCTCCCTGATGTTTTGTACCTGAGGGTGGCTGGTGCCCTGTAAAGTCAGTTTGGGATGCAGGGCTGGGACTGATGCTGCTTGGGAAGTGCTCGGAGCCTTGCTTGTACCTGCAGGCTTGAAATCACATTCCCTTATTGTTGCCCGAGCTGAGTGCTGAAGGATGTGAGTGCTTGAAGGAGCAAAAACCAGCTCCAGCCTGGGGTGGGAAGGGAAAGGCTTGAATGAGACATCTCATGGTTCAGAGATGACCCAGCAGTGACAGGAGCTGACTTGGGGGTGCCTTTTCTCTTGGCTCTGTTGTGCTGATTTGACAATTGATCACGAGCCCCTGCTGAGACAGCACAAGCTTCAAATGAGGAAGGAGACTGTGCAGCCCAGGGCTGAGGCTGTGTGTCCTTCCAGGGAAACAGGGAATCCCAGCTCCTTTCCCTGGATACGGGGCATGGCCTCGTGCCCTCAACACGCTGCTCACGCTGCTTTCAGGGCGCTCCCTGCACTGGCAAGGCCATGAAAGGCGTTTTGCAGCTCTTTTCTGTGAGATGGATTGCTTGGGGAGAGTTTGGAGAAGACAATCAGAGCAGAGCTGCTGAGGTTGAAGGGGTCAGACTGAATAATTGAAGGCAGATGTGCTCCAATATCTTTCAGTAGCTTCTGCACTGTCTGCATTGGTGTGTGACGCCTGGATGAGCTGAGATTTGCAAACCCCCTTTCATTTTGACTGTTTGATTTCAGGCAAGAGGGACTGTGCTTTCTAAAGGCTCAGGCTGCAGTAGCTTTCCTTCACAACCATGGGAACTGCTCGTCCTGAGCTTGTCTGGTTCTTCCTGAGCAAGGAAGAGCTAAAACTGCCATTTGAAAGGAAAAAAAAGGAGGTTAAACTTCTCATTGTGACTCCTGATAAACACCTGACTATATGAGTGGAAAACAGGTTCAGGAATTTAGATTGGATATTAGGAAAAATTCTTCCATGAAGGGGTGGTCAGGCATTGGAACAGGCTGCCCAAGGAAGTGTGGAATCACCATCCCTGGAAGTGTTCCAAATGTGTGTGTTTGTGGCACTGGGGGACATGGGGTGAACGAGGTGGTGCTGGTGTGATGGTTGGACTCGGCCTTGAAGGTCTCTTCCAATCTTTACGATTCCATAACAAACCTCTTCACCTCCACCCATGGGCTCTGCTGCGTGCAGAGCTTGCCCTGTTCCTGTGAGCAACGACCATTTAAGCACCTTGAAGGGAAATAGATGGTTAAATCCTGAATTCAGGCTCGGTCTAAGCAAGCAGAGCTCACTGCCAAAGGGATTTCACACTGCAGCTCTGAGTTCACTGCTCAGCATTCATTTGGTTCTAATTCTGTACCTTGGTTGTGTTGGCACTGCATCCTCATATCCCTGCTAATGAGGTAGCAGGGCTGATGCAAGCACAGGGCTCCTGTGTGGATGTTGGCAGCATCCCAGGGAAGGTACTTTTAGACTCCCTGGGGAAGTGCCAGACATCAGGGATTATATATTTATACTAATGATGCCTGATCATTGCTGAAAGCCAGGACAGGCAATGTGTTCTTGGTGTAGGCAGGACTCAGTTTGCTTTTTGTAGCAGAAAGGCCAAATCCCCTCCAGTGAAGGGAACAAGCTGTCTCCCTAACTGAGAACCAGCACTTTTATAATTGGGAGTATTGAGCACTTCAGAGAACATTGCTTTGCCCAGGGAAAATCACATCTCCTCAGCCCCCTCCTCTCCCTCTGTCATTTCCTCCTAGACTTGGTAGTGGAGGTCTGGTGCTTCAGGGTGGATGTTGCAGTTTGCCAGTGGATGCCCTGAGGACAGCAACTTCAGAGGTTCCCAATTCCCCCTTGGAGGAGGGCAGAGGGTGGATATGCTCGTCCAGGACAGATGCTGCTGCTCCATGTGGGTGTTTGGGTCAGGGCAACAGGGGATGCTGAGTGTTCCCTGCCCGTGGCACTGTCATGGGAAGCCTGTGCTGCTGACACAGACCGTGGTGTAACTCCACTGCACACACCTGTGTGACTGGAGAATCCAGCCCAGTGCACACCAAGAGTGAAGAATACACATGAGTATGACCCAAACCAGGAAAAGCAGCCCTGGATATGCCTCATCCACATCGTCCAGTCCTACCCCAAATGCAAACTGCATGGCGTGTCACAAACTCAGCTGCTTTTTCTTTATTTCATTGTTTTCAGTCCTCATACAACTACAAATTTAGCACTACTGCTGGAGAAAAAAAAGAGCAAACTACAGCCATTCATGGGGTAACATAATTTTAAATGTTGTGAGACAGCTGATACTATTAAAAATCATGGCCCTATTATAGGCTTTCATTATTGATGGCTACTTGAGGAGACATACACTATAAAATATAAAGATAAAAAGTGAAAGGCTATTTAGATAGATGTTCAGCTGAGTGCTGCTAGCATCAAATCAGTGGCACTGGGGAAATGAGAACAGACACATGGCACAGCCTCTGGACTAAATGTGTGCACATTATGGGTCTGCCACGGCTTCACCTGTACAATGTACACTTTAAATCAAAGCAACATTGAAGTCAATATTGATTGTTCTAGGAGACATATTTTACCTTCAGGCACTGCTGTTTCCCAGAGGAGCATGAGCAAGGACATAAGTCTCTGTGCAGTGCTGGCTGCTCGTGGACAGGGATCTCCCTGAAATCCTCTGAAAACGATTCCTCCTCTGGAAGTACCCACTGCTGCTGCTGAGGGACCGCTGCCTGTTCTTCAGGTACTCCCGGTAGTTTTTGGTGAGCAGGGTGTAGAGGAAGGGGTTGATGCAGCTGTTGCTGTAGGTCAGGCAGGTTGTCAAGTAATTAATGTTCTTCATCACCTTGGGAGATAAAGGGAAGGATTCATAATACTGGAAGAGGAGTTGCCATGTCCAGAAAGGCAAGAAGCAGGCCCAGAAGACCAGCACTATGGTGAAGATTAAATAGAGCACCTTCTGGTTGGGCAGCCGCTTGGTCTGCTTGAAGGACGCAGTCTGTGACACCCAGTAAATCCTAGCCAGGCGGATGTAAAGGTAGCCAATGATCACCCCTGGGCCCACGATGCTGGTGCCAAAAAGGATGGTGAGATAGACTTTGTAGGACAGCTTGCTCCAGGTGGGCAGGCAGATGCTTTTGTTGTCCCTTTGCACCAGCTGGATCATGATGAGCATGGGGAGGGTGAGCAGCAGCGACACCAGCCAGATCACCACAGCAATGGCCTTGCGGTAGCTCTTGGACCTCTTCACCGTGTCCAGGGGCTTCAGCACGGCGAAGTAGCGCTCCGTGCTCATGACCGTGAGGGTGAAGATGCTGGCGTGCATGGTGAGGAAGTCCAGGCTGAAGAGGATGCGACAGCCAACGTCCCCAAAGTACCACTTCTGGATGAAGTAGGTCCCAACGATGAAGGGGATGGTGAGGAGGTAGAGCAGGTCGGCCAGGGCCAGGTTGATGATGTAGATGTACATGGAGGCAGAGGATCGCAGGTAGTGGCACATCACCAGCAGGGTGTAGACGTTGCCTGTCACCCCAACCACGCACATGAGCGAGAGGATGGCCCCGATGGTGCAGATGGCAATCATGTCCTCCCCGGAACCCGCGGCCCACGCGCCATCCCCGGTGGCATTGGCGGAGACGTTGGGCCTGATTCTGAACAGGTTGTCCTCACTTGTGCCGGGCACCATGTAGGGGGTGGCAGAGAAGTGGCTCTCCAGCTCGTCAGTTAGGGACATCCTCCTGGGTTTAAATGCCAGAGGCTTTGCTCATGTCACGGGGGTCTGAGGGGCTTCTTTCTGCTCGGAGAAACGCGGCTGCAGGGAGATGTTGAACCATTTCTTGGTGGGCTCTCATCCAAGGGCCATCTGCATTCTCCACTAGAGGAAAGACATCAAAACCAACATATTAGAAATCTGAAAGAGCAACACAAAAGATCATTTAGAAGTTACCTGTCCCTGAGCACGCATCTGCACCGCCTGAATGTACCAAAGGTCTTTGGCACTGAGGCCACTCGTGTAGGGCTCATGCTCTCATTACAAGAGCCCAGCTGTGAGGTGTGTCCATGGAGAAGAGACAAAAAAGGTTGTGTGGATCACTGGAACCACTTACTGCAGTCCTTAGTTTGGGGTTGGAGGAAAAAACATCCTTCCTAAATTCGTAACAATGATTTACAGAGCTATCAGCATGATTGCTTAAACCTCTTTGCTACATTCTTTACTCTGAAGGAGCGGAAGACCCCTAAAAAGGGAAAAAAACCTTCCGATTTATCATTTGCAGCCAAATTGTCTGTTCTGTGTTAGTGGTGCACTCAAAGTCCTGCCCAGCATTCCTGCAGTGTTCTCACAGAGCAGCTTCCCTTGAATGAGAAGCTCCTCCTCTGTCTTGCAGTTTCCAACAGTATTTGAGTGACGGAGAAAAAGGCACTTCACAAAGCAAAGTGTAGTTTCCCTGTGGGATTTCTAGGTCTGTAAACACAGCTTTTTTCATGCTCTCTGTCCAGTGTGGCACCAGAGATTTCCGTGTGCCTGTAAAACAGATCTATTTCAGCCAGAGCTGGGTGTGAACCTGCCTGAACAGCCTTGAGCAGCGAGGTGCGAGGTTGCTCTGCAACGTGCGAGGCAACTCTGGACGTGGGAGCCTCTGCTTAGCTCAGACTCAGGGCTGCGCAAATCAGGGCTATGTTGCTTTGAATTCATTCTGGGCATAGGCAAAAGGAGAGCAAACCTACCTCAGGGAAATGCTGAAGAAGGAGCTAAAATGCCCAGATTTTAAGGCATTCCAAAAGCCTGTGCCATCCTGAAGGTCACTGCATACGGAAGTGCATCTGCACTGTGTGTTTTACAGCACTCAGATTGTCTCTTTTTCTTTGGAAAATGCTGAGGGGAGGGGTGCTGGACTGCCTTGTCCTTGTAGGGCTCAGCAGGCAAAGACTCCCCTCTGCCTTGTTCCGCTGGGCAGGTTGGATTTGTTTTATCCTGGGAATTCACAGCTTTTCCCAGTGAGTTAGGTGTCCCTTTGCCTCCTCGCCAGCTCTGACTCCTTTGCCTCTTTCCTCCCACTATCTCCTTGGCAGGAGGATTACAGTCCCAGGCCCTCCCCTGCTGCCCCGGTGTCACCCTGACAGTGACCTCTGTGGCACTGGAGGATGAACAATTTCCATCCTCTCCGTGACTTGCCCTCACCTCCTCCCCATTCCCACCTGCTGAGGATGACAGGTGCTACAGAGATGTCACAAAACACTCTGCATTAGAGAGGACAATCCAGTACAGAGGGAGATTTCCCCTCACTGAGCAATTGGGATAGAAGTGCAAAACAAAGAGAAACACACAGAGCCCATCTCCCACCCCAGTCCCTGGAGTTCAGGCATCCAAGTGGGAGAGATGAACATGGTTCTGCAGTGCTCAGTGCTCCTTTGGGACAGCGCTGCTCTGGGCTGGTCCCCAGCAGCTTCACCAGCACCAAGATCCATTTCTTGGACCTTGCAACCCCAAATCTTTCTCGTCCTGCTCCCGCTGTGCTGTGCAGTGCCCTCCTGCTGTAGGGCAGGTGTAGCCAGTCTGTCCTGCTCCCTCGCTGTCCCCTTGATCGATGTTGGTGTCCGAGCTGTGCTGGCACTGAAGGTGTCTCCCATGAAGGAGACGCGGCTGCTCCAGGAGCTGTGGCTGCTCCTCTGCCTCACAATCAGCAGCACCCTTGGTCAGAAATGAACAGCTCTGCCTGGGATGCTCCAGCTGAGCCCGGAGCTGGTCCCACACGCAGCTCTCAGCTCGGTGTCAGTGATAGCTCATTTTCAGGAGCATATTTCCATGGCTCAGGTGCTGCCTCCTTGCAGCTGCCTCACTTGGTATCCCAAGGACTTGTAGCAGATTTGTGCCAGGCTGGTGCCTGTCTGTGCAGTTCCCTGGAGTGACAGCTCCTGCCGGAGAGAGCCGAGCCCACTGCATCTCCCTGCTCTGCTCCTCTGCTGCCAAACCTGCCTTTTGCTCCATTCATAAAATTCCTGCAGCACCAATTCCATTCAGACACTTCACCTATCTCCAGACAGAGCCAGAGGAGAAAAATTAAGCCAGATAGGGAACCCTTGCATCATTTTAAAGTTCCCATCACCGCTGCACTCGTACACAAACACACACACATGCACACACAATAGAGAGCTTGTTATTCCAAGCAGCCATTCAAGCACCTTACAGTCCAGGCGATTTTCCCAGCCAATCTTGCCTTTCCCTCTACGATCTCATCCCACAGGAGTACCACGCACATTCACCGCCGTAAACAGAAATTAATTGCTCCTGCTCAAACCTTGCTTTTAAATCCAGCAGATGAAGTTTCCTACGAGAAAGAAAATTTTAAAAAATCGATTTCATAGTATCAAAGCTGAAAGTTAAAGAAAGAAAAACAGAAAAAGAGGAAAAAAAGAAAGAGGAGAATCCTTCTTCATGGGTGGAGAGTGAGAGATCCCGGTGCTCCATCGCATCGGGAGCGGCAGGGGCAGGAAGGGAGCGTGCTGCCAAGCCAAGTATGTTTGAAATCTGGGCGCTCTTAATACTCACATTCCCCTCCCTCCACTCGTGCCGGCTATTTTTGCTCCCTGGTGACGTTAGGCATAGCGTGGCTTTGACTGCAGCCAGTGAAGAGCTGTTTAAAGAAGCAGGGTTTGATAACCATGGCTCGTTCAGCTGCCTCCCCCTGCCCGGATGGGGATGAGAGAGGTTCAGGTTGTTTCATCCCAGGACCGGTGAAAGGCAAAGCACCCTCTGTACACCACACAGGAGAGGGCAAATTCCTAAATTCCCAATGCTGCCTGAGCAAAACCAGCACGGCTGGGGAAGGAGAGTGGGCCAGGGAGGGTTAAAATCCTGCGGGAGGGTCAGATTCCTGCGGGAGGGTGGGCTGCCCAGGGAAACAGCAGAGCTCCTTGATTTGGAGATCAATTCCAAAGTGAAGCTGAAGTTTATTTGGGTTGGATGGCGTATGAACAGATGAATCTGTGCGGTGGTATCACACACTACAGCTTCTGAGACAGTTCAGGCTGGCAGTAACAAAATATTACCTGAGTTATTTGGGGATTGGATGGTTCCTTTTCCCCAGAAAGGCAGAGTGAGATCAACCCAGCACCTTGAAACAGAGCAGTGTTTGGATGGGGCTGGTGCTGGGAAATGCTGAAGCTGAGCTCTCGATTGTTTTGTGAGCAGCTGAACGTTTTGCTGGTTGCTCACACACAATGGGATTGTTCTTGCTCCCAGTCTCCTGCTTTATCTCTGTGGACTGCGGGGAATTGCTCCTGATTTGTGCCAGTGGGAAGTGAGGAGCACTCACCTCTCCCAGGCGTCTCCTGCAGGACACAGGTGTGTGGGAGTGCCATGCTTCACTGGCTGGCACTGGGCACCTACAGTGAGCTGGTGATGCTTCCCAGCACTGGGCTCCTGGGAGAAACTGGCCCTGGCACATCCATCCTGCACCGCTGCTACCGAGTGCTGCTCCCTCCTCTGCCTCTTTCCCTGGATATTTGTATCACTGCTTCCATGTTCTCAGCCCTCCACACTCTGCAGTCTGGGTGCCTTGAGGTACATCTTGTGTCTAAGGTCTTGTCCTCCTGCAGTGGGACCCCAGTTTGGCTGTGGTAGCACCTGGACACCTCGGTGAGCTCTGGCTGTGCCTGTCCCCACAGTGGGGCAGCTGGTGGGCAAAGCAGGGCCCTGCTCAGGGACAGGCTTTTGAGTGGGGTGGGGGCTTGGCTTAAGAGCAAATCTGTGTGGAAGCTGGATTTTACAGTAAAAATAGATCTTATGTTAGCAAGGGTTGGCTGAGAAACCCCAGCCCGAACACTCTCAAATGTACACGTTTTGCTCTAACTTTGCATTTTGTGTTTGGCCCCTAGAAATCTTTGGAAGAGTGTGGGATGGGAGCTGCTTCTCAGGCTGTCTTCTGAGGAAGATCCAACTTCCCATTGCCTGTGTGACTCCAGGGAGCAGAGCAGTCCCTGGGTGAGCCCTGAGAGTGAAGCCATAGGCAAAGTGCTTTATTTGCTCCCACGGGGAGTGAGAAGGTCATGGGTGTGGCAGTGTCCTCCTCCCAGGCAGAGCAGGGACAACCTGCTGCTGGCCTTGAATCCCTTTCCTACTGCCTGCTTGTGGCCCAAAGGGCTGGGGATGCTGATGGGGACATGAGTTTCTCTGCTCAGCATCTCCAGCACGTGGTAGGTCTCTCTCCAGGCATTTACCTGGGAGCTGCCACCCTCCTGTCACTCCCCCCAAAAGGGCCACTCGGGTTGGTGTTGACCCATCTCAGGGAAAGGAAGGAGTAATGGGATGGAGGAAGGGTAATCCACCTCGGTAATCCATCGGTTTTCCAGGCCTGTGCATCCCAACTTGATACTTCCTTTGGTGGCACTTAAACCTTTTGAAAAACATGAAACCGGTGATTTCATCTGTCGGGAAATCTCGGTGCCCACGGGGCTGCCATTGGGGGCAGCTGGGCTCCCACGTGTCTGTGTCCTGCTGCAGTCATCAGAGGAGGTCTGGAGAGGTGGCTGGGGGCAGTGGGGACAGTGTCAGGTTCACAGCCCTGGCTCACAGGGCTGCTGGTGGTCGTAGCTTTGCTGCTTCTGTTCCCCTTATTTCCTCCTCTTTGTGTCACTGTACTCGCTCGTCTCTCACAGCTCTGACTTTCAGGGGTTTTAATGTTTGTCTGATGCTGTCAGAGCTACAGACAGGGGTGGCAGCCCCTGTGATCTTGTGTAACAGGAGTAGGAGCTGCACACTCAATGCTGGGTGAAGACAGGAGTCATCTAAAGGATGAGATCTGTTTAATCATTCAGACAACATCCACGGCTACAGGGCTGGAGTTGTGCACAGGAGCCTTCTGAGGTTACTGCACAGGCAATAACCATAATTATTCTATTAAATACAGGGCAAAAGAGACTCTTTCTTCCCTTTGATGTGAGGACTTATGCCACTGCTATGGGAATTTAATTGTGTTTGGTTATTCAAATCTCATGGAAACAGTAAAATTTCTGGTGTGTCTTAAACTGAGCTGTGCCCCACCAGCTGTGCCCCCATCAGCTGTCTGCTGCCTTCCCAGGTCTCTGCAGGGCCCTTTGGCATATTCCACTTCTGCTGGGGCAGTTTTGAGTCCAGGTTTGCCAGCAGCCGAGGGCTTCCTTCTGCTCCGAGCTGGACATATAAGTTTGTCTAGATATCACGTCTTAAAAATCTAATAAGTGCTGCTCCCTCTTTCTACAGAAAAATGTGTACAAATGCAGCCAAAACTGACAAAAGAAAAGAATCTCATGAATGTGTCTGTATTCTTGGTCTGGGTCAGGTCTAGAGACATGTGCAGGCTCGGGATAAGATGTGATTCCCGTTTGCCTGACTTGGGTTACTCATCTCCAGCCACTGTAACACCCACAAGCAGTCGCAGATGAAGTTTCCTATGAGAAAGAAAATTTTAAAAATCGATCTAGTACTGTCAAAGCTGGAACTTAAAGAAAGAAAAGCAGAAAAAGAGGAAAAAAAGAAAGAACAACTTCCATCTTTGGAGTCTCCACTGCCAGTGTTCTCGTGGTCACACAGAAATTCCAATCAGCTTCTTGAGAAGCTTCCCCGACTTTGGGATCAGCCCAGAGGGGAGCAAGGATTTGCAGTGTCGTGCTGAGCTCAAGTCCTCCTGAAGCTGTGCTGGTGGCCAGGAACACACAGGAATGGCAGCAGCTCCTGGGGAAGAGCATTGGTGAGACCTGGCAGCCCCTTGTTCCTAGGAAAGTTGCATTTAAATCCCTCTGTTCCAACACTCGTGGTCTTGGACACATGCAAATGCGATATTCAAATTCCCAGCTGGTCCCCAGTTGCTTTCTCCACTCTTCCCACTGTCTGTTCCCACCGCTGAAGGAGCCACCCAAACTCAGCCAACGCATTTGGAGGCTTCACTGAGGTTTTTTGAATCTTGGTCTCCTTTCTTCCTGGTTTTCTTTTTTTTTTTGCAATATGAGACTCCAGTTGTCCTTCTGGAGTTGGTGTGGTTTTGCACTTGGCTGCTTTGTGTTGAAGTGAAACTCTGGGGCCTGAAATCTCCAGTTTGCTTTCCCTCCTCCAGGATCCTTTACACAGATCTGGGATTTAAACCTGCTCTGCTTTCCCCCTGCACAGTGGGAATTCCATGGACAGTTCAAGGGGTGGTGCTGGAAGGGGATGGAGAGGGTCAGTCCCAGGTTGTTGGTCACCATTTCTATGGTTTTTCTGGCCCAAGGAGTGCCACTGTCCAGGGCAGGGGAAGCAACCCAGATATTCCCACCTTGTTGTTGCAGGGATGCTCTGAAGGATCCCACAGATCACCTCTGCTCTTACACAAGTTACAGTTTCTGGACTCCTATGAGATCCAACTCTTGCTGTAGGGTGTTGGGAGGTGCTCTGGGGTCCATATGGGAGTGTGGTGGGGCACAGGGGGCCAAACTGCACCCCCACACTGGTGTGGGCAGGGGCTGGGCCCCCTTTGAGGCTGAGGTCCCTGCTTTCCCAGGGAGGTGTGTGATGGGGGCTCATCCCACGCCCATCGGGGATGGGGTGAATTGGGGTGAGGGGGGCACTTTGTGAGGTGATGCTGGGACAGAGAGCAGCAAGGCTGAGCTGCCCCAGTGCTCCCCAAGGCCCTGCACAGCTGGGAGTGGGGAGGGACCACGGCTCATTCCTGGGGAGGGCAGGTACAGGGGCAGCTCAGGGAACATCTGCCCTGGGTGTTCTGCTCTGCCCCGATTGTCCCACCCCACCCAGAGCACTCCAGGCTGTGGTCAGGCTGGACACCCTGGACAGACAAACCACGTTAGGACTGGATATTATTCCACCTCTGCAGCTGATCTGACTCCAGCCCCGAGCTCTGCACAGCAGGCAGGATGGCATTTGTCTTCCTGTGTGACGTGCATGAGTGGGCTCACTTGGCCCCCGTTTGGGCAGCCTCAACATTTGCAGATGGGTCTGAGTCTCTGCAGATCTCCTGGTGCTGGCCTGGGGGCCAGGAGCACTCCCAGGGCTGTGCCAGGGACCCCAGGAGTTTGTGTTTTCAGAAACTTCCCCCCAAAATGATTACATTGATGTGCAAGCTTTAGAACTTCTTTATTCTGCTCTTTTTTTTTTTCCCTCCTGACCAATCTCTCAGGTCTTCCACCACCACTAAAAATTCTCACACAACTGCTCGAGTCCTGGATCTGAGATGTCAGGAAAAGACCAAGCATCCAGGAGCTGCTGAGGAGAAGTTTCCCTCATTTCTTCTCCACTGCTGTAGGGTTGCTCTTTGGGGTTTTTGGCAGAGGCCAGAGACAAAGGATGCTGAAATCTTTGCTAATGAGCCTGTGCTTTGTACAAGTATAGAGAGCCATGATTAGCAGTGAGGGCTTTTATATCTCCCAGCAGTGATTAATGTGTCTGCTTATAGATTTGTCACAGTCAAACGTGTCCCCAGCCAGGTGCTGTTGTCTGTGGGGGCAGAGTGGGTGCTGCCTGTGATGGCTCTGCTGTCACAAGCCCGGCTTAGTCTCAGGTGGTTTTAGGAGAGGTTTGAGCAGGGCTAAAGCTCTTCTATAGCTGGGTGCTGCTAATTCACATTCGCTGGTGGCTTTCTGGCAGCCTTTTGCATCCTACAGTGTGGCCAGCGTGGCACAGCTGCCTCATTAAACTTTAAATCAAGCCATCCTGCCAGGTACGCCACGATTTTGTGGAGACAGTTGCCCTCTCAGTCTCGCGGCAGCCATTTACTCTTTTATTCGTAAGGTCTGAGATGTGATACTTGATCTTCTTCATCCTTTGACCTCCCCACCTTCTCTCCAGTTCCTGGAAGAGCTGCAGTGAGTGCAATCACCAGGGGGAAGGCAGGCAGGCTGTGGGAGGCAGCAGAGGTCATCGCTTCCCTCCATATGCTAAGAAAAGCTTCCCTCTCACAAATGTCTGTTGGGGAACCTCTTCAGGAACAGGACTTGGCCTGGGTAAGATGTCACATTTTCCTCTCTGTCACTTAAAACCTGATCATCTCTTTGGCAATAGTTTGTGAGTGCTGGGACAAGGGTCACAAGCAAATGTTACTGAATTCTCTTTCTTGCAAAGAATTTGAGATCAACGACAAAAAAAATCGCGGCAGAATTCTCCTGGAAATCCTTCAAATCATCAGGAAAGCCATGGGGAGTGCAGACAAACTGAGACACACCTCCCATGGGCCAGAAGCTGTTGCTAGACTAGAGACAGAAGCCTCTTTGCCATTATTTTCTATCCCATTTCTATCCTGTGCAGCACCTCCGTGCTCTGATCTGCCTGGTGCTGACCACACCATCCCTTTGCAGTTTGGTTCCCTGTCCTCAGCCTCTCTTCCTCTCCAGCTGCCCTGTTTCCTCCTGGGAGACTGTTCTGTATTTCGCAGCCTGGTTCCTCTTAGCTGGGAACTGGAAGATTCAGGAAAGTTCTCTGGGGCTAGAAGACCTTTAGGGAAAAAACCAGGCTGCCAAAATTTCCAGCTAAAGCTCCTGCTGCTGATCCCAGGTGTTTTCTCAGCACGGAGGGCAGCGCACATCCTCAGCCTGGCAGCAAAGATTTCTGCTGGAGCTCTCAAAACCCTCTCACAGGAGACAAGAGGCAAGAGATGAAGTGTGAAAAGTTGTCTGGCAGCGCACAAAGAGCAGCAAATGTCACTGCACTGAGCTGATGCCACTGTGGACTTGGTGGTGGCATTTGCCATCCTGCACACAGTGGGCTAGAGCTGGGAGAGGCTGGGGATGGTGACAGCTGGTGCTGGTGTGGGTCACCTCTCTGCAGCAGCACATGATAATTCAAATTCTCCTTCAAAAAGCTGCTTTTCTGCAGTAAATTCCACTCCCACAGAATACACATCCTTGCTTACTCTGATGGGTAACTTCCATTCCCCGTGCTGGTGGCTCAGTGCTGACTTCCAGTGCCTGTCCTCACTTCGCTGGGACGACAGTAAAGGAGCAGTAAACGAGCAGTAAAGGAGACAGTAAAGACCTTTTTTCCCCCTTGTGGCAGCTTCACCAAACTGAGCCAGAGTCCTCCTGATGCCATGTCAGCCTCTCTGGGGCTGCAGCCCCTTTCTGCCCTGCACTGTGTCCCCTCGAGTCCTTTAGGGCATCAGAAGCATCCAGCATGTGGTGCCAGGGGCAGTTTGGGGGTCACCAAGCCGGGTCAGGGCTGTGCCCCCCTCCCTAAGCCATCCCAGCGTGGCTGGGCTGTAGAGGGGATGCCCCAGGCCGTGGGCAGCCCCAGCTGATGCAGCTGCCCGTCCCCTGGCCGGGGTTTGTCCCCGTGGCTCAGTCTGTGGCATGTGGGGCCATCCCGGTCACACGGGATGGGTCAGGCTGGCAGGGACCACCGTGGCTCATCTGGTGCCACCTCCCTGCTCCAGCAGGGCCATCCCAGAGCACAGGGCACAGGAATTTCTGGTCCAGGTTCTGGAATTTCTCCAGTGAGGGAGACCCCACAGCCTCTCTGGGCAATCCCGTGCTCGGTCACTGCACAGGGAAGTTCGTCCAAGTGAGGTTTCTGCCTGTTCCTCTTGTCCCATTGCTGGGCCCCCTGGAGCAGAGCCTGGTCCGTGCTCTGAGCCCTCCCTGCAGACACTGACAGCCAGGGATGAGGTCCCCAGGTCCCCTCAGTCATCTCTTCTCGAGGCTAGTTGATGGAGGTGTTCCTGCCATCCAGTGAGGGTGGTGGCACTGGGTGCCAACCTGTGGTTAGAGAGGGCTGCAGGACAGGCTGGGTCACCCACTGCCTGGGTGATTTGGGTCAGATGAACCCTTGCTTCTCCTCGAAATCCAGCAGCTGAGTCTCTCTCCTCAGGGATTTGCTCAGGAACCTCCTGTGCCCCGTGCACTGCTGTGAGCTCCCTACCAAGGCAGGTGGGAACAGCTCTGCCCAGGGGCCTTGAAAAAGAAAGACTTTGAGCTAAAAGCACAGCCAAAAATGACAGGTGCTGGTTAAAAGACTCAAAAGTGTGTGCCAGTTTTTAAATAGAACATTTTGCCCTCCATGGGTTGCTGCCTGGGATGAAGAACAGGGAGCAGATGCCTCATCTGTGCCAGTCAGACAGTCCCTCTCTGCAGGGACATCTGTGTCACCAGCACAAGGCCTGGGCAGCAGCAAAAGACCCTGCAGGGCACAGGGGAGGTGGCTGGGCAGCGTTCGTTCCTCTGTTGGCACTTTGGATGTGGGAACAGGCTGGAGGATGTTGGCTGAAGTGAGCCGTGGATGTGGCACTTCACCTGTGCCACACTCTCTCGTGGTTTCTTCTTTCCTTTCCCTTCTCCCAGGGTGCAGCACTCCCCTGCCCACTGCCCCTTCCCACCATTGCTTGCTCCTGCATTTTGAAAACCCTCCCTGAGAGGGATGTGGCCGCTGGCATTTTGTGTCAGAGGGAAATTCCCCTGGAAATGGCTCTAATGTAGAAAAAGTGGCTTAATTCCCTGGTCAAAAGCAGTGGGAAGACTGAGCAGATGCCTGGTTCCACAGCTGGAAAGCATGTTTGATTGTCTCAAAATGCCTTTCCTTGCCTTGGTTTGGTCCAGAGTAACACTTGATGGAGGCTTTTTTGTTTCCAGCTGCTGCCCCACTGAATGGGAAGGGGCTGCTCGCAGCAGATGGGGGGACTGAGGGTGGGCTTGGGGTTGCTGGGGGCTCACCCCAGCTCTGGTGTGAGAGGGGGGTGCAGACAAGCCCATGAAACTGCCCATTTGCAGCCCAGGCAATGCCCTTCTGCCCCATCAGACTGACTGGTCTGGGGTAACTCAGTTTATCTTGAGTTTGCATGGCTGTGGTGGCCGAGGCCACGCCGAGGGAAACGCCCGACCTGCCCCAGCTGTGCTGCTCCCACCCTGCCTCCCTTCCTGCTCTCACCCACGCTGAGCTGCTCTGACAGTGCCCTCTGGCATCACGAGATTGTTTCCCTCTTATCCCTCAAGCACTTGGTACCACTCAAAGCTCCTCTCACCTCCCTCTGCGTGTGGACACAGCACCTTGCCCGGGTGGGACTCACTGCAAGTATTTTATTCTCTCTGCTGATTTCTGAGCTGTGGCACAGAAGAGCTTGTGGCAGTAGCCACAAAAAATCACCACGAAGATGCTGGATGAAAGTTACCATGAAGCTGCAGCATAAAATACCCTGGTGGCTTCAGAAAATGTTTATTGTGCCAGTGCTGCACACTTGGAGGTCTTGTAAAATGTTAACATTTGAAACAGACTGTCCCCGGTGGGCTGGGAGCTGCCTTTGCAGTGTGCCATGGCCTTTGGGTGCTGCACATGGCTGAAGATGGGGAGGGGTTTGGGTTTTGGAAGGGGTGTCAAAGCTGTTTTATTGGTGAGGCAAAGGGAGCAGCATCCCTCGTTTTCCAGACTGGTCAAAATGTACAAACACCTGTAATAACGAAAAAACACCCCAAAGGATAAAAAAAACCCCACTCAGTGCAGAAATCAGCAGTAGTTTGAAGTTCTCTTCTGTGTCTGCAGACCCCGAGCATGTCACCTCTCCACTCCCTTCAGGGTCTGTGGGATGCAGCTCCTGACCCCATGACTGAGCTGTTGTCTCTGGAAGTGGCTGCTCCAGCTGCACTGGCTTTCTGCTGTGTAATCCCCCTGTTTTGCACCCTGTCTCACGCTGCAGCATCCCAGGGCTGTGCAGATGAAGAGATCCAGGTGAAACTCAGTGCATCATTTCACGTGCTCGCACACCGTGGCTGTGCTCAAAGCCACCCTGACTCCACCGTGAGTGCTGCTCCCTGTGTGGGCAGGGAGGGAATGCTGCCTCTGAGGAGAGTGCTCGGAGCTGCAGGGAGGCTTCCCACGCATCTTCTGGGCTCTGAGTGCCTCAGGCTGGTCTGGTCCCCCCTGAGCCCCCGGCAGAGGGGAGCCTGTCTCATCCCTGCCACCACCATTCCTTGCTAGCCCGCATCCTGGCTATTCCCGTGTTGCCAGCACGATTTTAGCAGGGTTGAAAAGCCAGCACTGTCTTCAGCAGGCTGTTTGGAGTGAGATGGTTCTCCAGGCTGGGGCACTGCAGGTGAGGAACACAGGCGGGCTCAGGGGCTGGGGCTGGCAGGGTGCCTGGAAGCACTTCCCACCTTGCCAGTCGGCTGTGTCCAACACAAATGAGAGAGGCTGGGCACCTGCTGCACGGGAGGATGGTTGTTGTGAGCCTTTAAACACCTCCAGTGCTAAGTGCAAGCAAAACATTCAAGGATTTGGGTGGCTTGGAGCTCCTTTTGCCAGCCTGAGTTAGCAGCGAGCGACTCAATTCGGCAATGACTGCAATTAGATATCCCACAACTTTTTGCAAAGAGGCTCTGGGTGACCTGTGCTGGCCTTGGCTGAGTTCCTGTCCCCTTGGGACAATCTCCAAGTGATGGTCCAGGACTCTGTGCCAGTGCCACATCTGGCTGTGCCTCCTCCTCGCAGCACAGCCACGAGAAATCCCTCGGCTGCGCACGGAAAGCCACGGGAGCTGACAGCGCTTCACTGGGGCAGAAGGGAAGGGCAGAGTTTTGCCTTTGCTACCTGTGCCACCTCTGCCCAGCAGTTTGAAGCATTTCCCCTTCAGATTCTCATTGCCAGACCTTCCCACGAGCTGCCCTTGCCATGGCTGTGCCTCGGCAGCCCCAGAGCCGTTCCCGGGGCACAGGGCAGGGACCCGCCTGGCTGTTCCGTGGGCTGACATGGATGACATTGCAAGGGCTTGTCATGGCCTTTGTAAGCACATTAATTACACTGCAAGGGCTTGTCACGGTCTGTGTGAGCACACGGGAGCCTTTGCTGCTGGAGCCCTGCTGGGAGTGCAGCCCTAGCTGGGAGACTCAGGTATGATCAGGATCAAGAAGCAAACAAGTTTAATGTTTCAGCTGGACTTTATCTTCCCTCTCCAGAATCTCTCTGCCTCAGCAGCAAACTTGGTCATTTTTGCCTTCTTTCCTTTTTTTTTGCCTGCTCACTTAGGGAGGTACTGGATGGACACCACAGGTGATCATCTCCTCTGAAAATTGGCCATTTACCCCCACACTTTGTTTCCTAACTTTTAACCAGTTATTTATTTGTCTGATGACCTCTGCTCTTGGCTCATGGAAGATTAGCTGGTGGAGGACCTTGCTGGCTGCTTTCTGACAATCCAAACAAACAGCTGGAATTATATTTCTGTACCCTCATGAGCTCCTTGAGAGAGCTCCAGTCTATTCCTGAGGCAGAGCTTTTCTTTCAAGCACCTGAGCTGCCTTTTCCCCACTGTTTATTCAAGTGCCTGTTCACTCTCTTTACTCCAGTTCCTCCTAAATCACCATCCCTACTGCTCCATAGTCCCTTTACCCATCACTGAAACCTTCTTTGGAAAACTGGCACCATGTTCACCACTTTCTAGTTATTCACTACACAGAACTTGAAGCAAGAAACAACACTCCAGAGTGAAAGCTGAAGCTGTTTCATCCCTGGCCTTCTTCATAGCTCATGGGTGAATACAGTTCTGGCATCCTTGAAATGAGCTCAAACAGCAGGAGAGATCATAGTCAGGTGTGTTTATTTTATTTCATCGATTTTCTGGCCTTTAACCCACGGTATAAAAAGAAATCTGTTTTAAGGCATGTGGTGCTTACACTGAGTTAAGAATACTTGGACTGGAAATGCTGCTTTTAAAAAACCATTTGAAAGTATCAAGTCTGGACTTCTGACCCCAGGTCCTTTCAGAAGGGATAAAGGAGCTGTTAAATGCACCAGAGAGCATTCTTTGACATCTGCAGCCCTTAATACATAACCCCTGGGGTTTTCTGGAGGGATTTCGAAAGAAAAGGAACAATGAACAGGAAGAAAAATAATAATAAAAATCATCTTTCTATGGTACAGAACAAATTCCTCCATGCAAGGGCTGGTTGTGCCCAGGCTCTTGCTGTTCCAGGCTGCCTTCACAGCTCCCTTTGATCATAGATCTTGTCATGAATCTGTGTTTCAGTGTTTTTACACATCCCTAGAGGCATTTTCTGTCAATTTTGCACAGATGAATCTGGAAAACAAGTCCACATGGGGCATGTTAATGCAAATTGGTGTGTTTAAGTTGAGGGAGCTTGGGGAGCTGTTTGCTCAGGCCTAAGAGCACCCAGTGTCCCACCAGGGTGGCCAGCCTGCCCCTTCTCTCCTGTTTAGCACATCCAGCTGGAGGGAAGACAGCTCCAGCCTGGTCCTTCAGCAGCTCCCTGTGCTGGGAAATCCCTTCTTTGTCTCCCTGCAGGGAAGTTGTTTTGCCCAAAGACGCAATCCTCTTTTCCCTCGCATAGTCTGTACCTGTCTCCAGGTGATTATGTGGCGTGTGCAGCCTCCTGAATGCTGAAGTGCTTCAGCCTCTCCCTTCTGAGTCATCTTTGTGCTTCAGGCTTTCTGCATTTGTCATTTCTGCTCGTCAGTATTTTCTCATTCTCTTCTTTCAGGGTAAGATAAAGTTGACCCCACAGTTTTTTCTTCTGATCCATCTCCTGTAGAAGTGCAGCCCTCCATCTCCTGCTGCCGTGGCTCAGACTGGGACAAAGCAGACCAAAATGCAGGGGATGCTGGTTATGTCAGGGGTGCCTGGATTTGGGATTTAAAGCTGGTGGGCTGTCCATGCCCTTGGTCTGACAGCAAACCTGCTGTGCCTCTGCTGGCTCAGCTTCCCCCACGTCTGGGAGATGCTGAGATGGGGAAGGCTCCTGTGACTCCTCCTGAGCAGAGTAGGTGAAAGAGCCTGGTGAAAACACATCCCCTCCCAAACTGGAGCTGGTGCTCTCCTCTCCTTCCCAGCCAGATGAGGCTGGAACAAGGGACGTGCACAGATTTGTGTCTCTTTCCCTCAAGAGCATCCTATGTGAACACTTTGCCAAAGGAACAAGTAAACTTCACTCTTGGAGCCTTTCCCAAGAGTTGCACTGGATGTTCCCCGGAGCTGTAACTCACCCTGAACAACACAGACCTTTTCCATCAGGATGATTTTTCAAGACTTTAAAATATATCGTGGGAGAAGCGTAAGGAAATGGGTTTTCTCCCGTTCTGACAAGAGCTCCTGCCTTCTCCCTCCAAACTGGCAGCATGTTGTACAAAAATATCCCAGCTCTCACTGGTCAGCACTCCTTGATAAAGCTTCTTGTCAGGACACTTGGTGAGTTTTGATGTGGTTTCTGCTGGTGTGTGCCAGCACCTGGCAGGCAGCATCTCTCAAACTCTCTCATCTTTATCACTCTTTCCTCTCTCCTGTGCCAGATTCCCACCTCACCTCTTTATCTCTCGTCTCACACAGCCCTTGCCTTGTGCCAAACTTCTCCGTCTCTGCCACTGCTCCTTTTCTGCCTGTATCCCTGTGCTCCTGGTGAGCAAACCCCAAATGTACTCGTGGGTGGGTATCTGTGGATGCTGAAAGCTGGGTTGCAGAGAGATTTTCCAGCCTTCTGCCTCTGTCTCTGAGAAAGTCTTTACTTTCTCATGGACGCTGGCTGAAAGACAGTTGGGAGTTTCTGTAAACTATCCTCTTTATCGTGCAGGTGCAGGTTGTTGTCATACAGACCAGAGAAATGTTTTGAAGTGGGTCCTGTGGGATCTAACCAATCATTCTAAGGAGGTGGATGGTCAGGGACCAATGGCCTTGTGCCGTTCAAGAGAACTAACATATAAAACCAGTTTATAAATTAAATAAAGGATTCCTTTTCTCCGGGAACTGGAATCAGTGTCGTTTCTTGCCGATCCTGATACAACAGCGACAGGTATCAGTAAGTGTGCAGCACACACGGTGTCTGAGCCTCCCAGGCCACCCTTTGTGTGCATCTTTGGGCACTGTGAATTCGGAGCTGGCCTGTCCCTTCAGCCCACAGCTCGGTGTTGCTCCACTCCGGTGTTACCAGCCCAAGCTCCCGGCTGTGGGAAGCATAATTTGCCCAAATCCTCCTGCCACTTCTCCTTTGGCCACACCGTGGCAGTGACAGCTGTGCTGACATCCCACATCCCCTTCTGCCGCTGCTCAGGTTAATGAACCCAGGTCTCAGCCCTGTGTGCACTGAATAACAGAACAACCACAGGCTAATCCTTCGCAGACAGTTCTCTTGCATTATTTATGGATGAGGAGTAACTCACTGTCCACGAGGGAAACACATGGACACTTGGCTGTCAGCATGTCACACAGCTCCTGTTTGGCAGCAGCCTGTACTCAGGTATCTCTTTTTTCCATCTCCTCTTTCCAGTAAAGTTGGCTAAAAAAAAAAAAAAAAAGGCCAAAAACCGAAGAGCTAAAAATGTAGCTAATAAGACTTTGACTTGAGAAAGACAAGCCCTTGTCCCACTGGTATTGACTTAGCAACTCACAGCTACCTGTGCTGTCGATGTTCCCTCAGCCTGAAACCCTCCCTGTGGTTACACAGAAATCCCCTCAGCAGAGCAGTCCGCACACCTCAACTTGTCTTCTTGCTGTAATTCCTGCCTACAGATGATGTAGAGATGACACAAGTGCCCTGTTGAAATGCTCCTTTCCAGCCCCGAGATTTCACAGCTCGGAGCTCTCCTGCAGCGTTAATCAGGAATTCATCTTCCAAAATCCCAGCCTTCTCCAAAGCCTCTTAAAACCACAGATGAGTAATGCCAGAGAAAAGAGACTTCTGGAATTCAAAAATGTGCTTCCACTGATATTTTCCATGGTAAATATTAATTGGGACAAGAACTTTTTAAAGCTTTTTTTCCTGTTGCTTCATCTGAAGCCTAAGCGTGTTAATATTTAGCAAAATACTGTGATTCTATTGAAAAGAAATACTTAATTTCAATCTTTCTCATCCAGGGCTCCCTGATATCTCATTTTCCAGTTCATGAGAGACCTCAGCATCTCAGCTTTCCATTCTTGTTTGGAATTGAAAGTAATTTCAAATATCTAAACTCCTGGTTTAAATTCCTTTTCAGGCCTAAGTGATGATTTTCCTCATAAAAGATTTCTACTCTCTTTTCTGCTTGGTTTTAACTGGTGAGTGTGTGCAAGCATTTCTCTTGATAATCTAAAGAAAATCAGTATCTACAAGAAAATTAATGTTCTTCCTTTTATCCTGTGCAGCTTTAATTTCACCCAGCACCAGCTTCTGCCTCGTGCTTCCCACTGGGAATTCTGTTGGCGAGGCTAGTGGTTTTCTCAGCATTAGCTCAAACCAGGGGAATGATCCTATAAAAACAAATTGGTTGATTTAATAGCCTTAATCATATTTTTATGTGTAGAGAGATATTTATGTCACTTGGAAAAGACAAATGCTGCCCAACACAGATCTCCTCTTCCTCCTGCACCTGGAGCCTGACTGATGGATGGTACCTGAAACGCTGGAAAATTGCTGTGGTCTGCAGTCAGAGCCTGTCTGGGGCAGCACTGACAGCAATCCAGTCCCCTGGTATTGAATTCAGGTCTGCAGGCATGCTCCCTGTTCCATCAGGAATTCTCTCTTCCCAGTTCTCCGTGTGCACAGCGTTCAGTTCCTGGAGGCATCACCTGCCCCATAAAGCAAAGTGGCACCGTGGGGACCTCACTTCTGGGAACAGCTCCCCCAGTCCAGGTGCTCTGAGACTCTGGTTTGCTCTGGTATCTGTCGGGTGGTTTTATTCTGGCAGCTGGATGGGCTCTCTGCCCACTCTGCTGCGTTGGGCTGGGCTCTGTCCGGCTGCTTTTCTCTTTGAAGCAGAGGTGAGACCATGGCCAAGTGAGGTTTTGTCTGGCTCCTATAGGGAAAACATCTCGGCACTGACCCACGTCCAAGGGAACATGGAGAGATGACAAAAGCTTGTGCTCTCCAGGCTCCCATCAGCAGAGAAAGAAGGAAAAAAAATGGCACTTAAAAACTCTCCTACTATAATTTTCTGCTTTAGGGGATTAACAGCTGTTGGACCTTGCTGTTGCTCAGAGCAATTTATGGAGAATTGTTGTCTGACAGAAGTTGTAAGCTTCTGGGTTGCTCAGCTCCCCCAGATTCTGTCTCTGTGTCCGTGTTTTGGAAACTGCAACTGCTTTGGACAGCCTTTTTTCTGTGCTTGCACTCTGAGGGTGAAGCAGTTTGTCTGTTCCTTCTGGAGGTGCTGCCCTGCTTGCCCAGGAGCTGGGAAGGCAGATCCGAGGGGCTGTGATCCTGCAGGCTGGGCCAGCTGCTGACAGCGCCCTGGGAGCTTCCCAAAGGCTTTTCCTGGGTGTCAGTGTGGGTGGAAGTATCAGAGGGCAGCCAGTGAATGCCCCGGAGTGATGTGCCTCCTCTTTGCCTCACAGCCAGCAGTCCAGAAGTCAAATTTTATCTCTCTCAACAGTCTTTCAAAACAAAGCCCTTGCTAACTTGCAGCAGTCCGACAGCAGCACCTCATGGGGCTTCTCACGGGGCACATTTGTCCTCTCCAAAAAGGCCACACTGCATTGCAAGGGCACTGCTCTTTCCTCACAGGTCCCCTGCAGATCTGTCAGCTTTGGTACCAGCTGCTGGGATCTGGGTTTATTGTTCTAATGGGAATGACCAGGGAAGGGGAAGAGGAGGATGGGTTTTGCTTTAATTTATTTTTTTCTGTTCCCCCCCCCAGTTTCTCATGACACTTGGGCTGGCAGAGCAAGGAATAGCTGGGGAGAGGTTGAGCATCGTGTGGAGCAGCTGTTCCTGCTGCTGAGGTGGCTGCAAGGCTGGCTCAGGAGCCAGGCACAGGTGAGGATGCTCAGACTCCCTCCTTTCCAATTTCACAGTTCATTTGGATGCACAGACAGGAGAGGAGGATTACTGCAAAGCCAGCCCTCGTCTCTCCTGACTGCAGAATCAGAATGGAAATGGAAATCTCTGAACCCTGAACTGGCTCACTGAAACCTTCTCAGGGTGAAGGACCTGGAGGTATTCCCTGTTCTGCCTCTTCTGGGAAAGCTCTTGAAGAGGGGATGTCTCTTTCACTTGGAAAAGACAAAGATTTTTGAATATTATGCTGGGGGTTTAGCTGCAGCTGTGTCTTAAATGATTTTGGGATAAAGAGCTGACTATGTAGAGTGAGAATCTGCAATCTGAGCAGGTGGAGGGAGGGTGAAGCGTGGCCATCTCCCTTGAGGGGATTAGGGAAGCTTTCCTGGCTTTATCCTGGCTGTGGAGCAGAGACTGGAAGGACGGCTGGGAGCTGCTGATCCACGTTGCAAGGAGGGCAAGGCAAGGCACGGAAAAATATGAACAGACAGACTGTGTTAGCTGATAAATGTATGAGTAGGTGACAGTTTAAGGGTCCCTGGGACATTCCTGCCTCCCAGAGCACTGCCCAGAGGGGGCTGTAGGCTCCGAGTGGGAGCTGTGCCCATGGCTGAGGTTGATGGGTTCACAGCAGCAGCTGTGTGGCTTGGTGTCCCCACTGCAGCAGTGCCCCAACAGCCCTGCTGGGTGGGGATGGGCTCTGTGCCCACCGAGGGGGCTTTGTCTTGGCCAGAGGTGTCTGCCAGGTCCTTGCAGATGTGTCAGGTGCTGTGTCCTGGCTCACCAGCAGCTTCCAAGGGCCTGAGCAGGGGCTGTGATATCTCTGCAGGCAGTAGCTGGGCTGTGATGCTTTGCTCTGTGAGTAACTTTTGGAGGAGTTGCTGCATTTTCCTGCTGCAGATCCTGGGAGTGTTTTGGATCAGGGAGTGCTCCTGGCTGGGAGGAACCTCAGGGCTGCAAATGAGAGCAGCCTGGGGTCGGTACCCTCTGCCCACTATCACATCCCAGATCACTTCCCTGCCCTGGAATTGCCATCCCAAGAGGATCAGCAGTGCCCAGAGCCAGACCCAGACCTGGCACTGGGTGTAACATCCATGGAGAATGGCTGTGATTGCTCCTTTCTCACAGCTCCAAAAGAGTTTGGAGATATCTCCTCATCTGGAGCTCATCTCTGGCTCTGAATCTTGGCACGTTTGACTGAGTAATTCCCTTCCTAAACTGGAAAACATCAATCCAACAGGGCAGAGGAGTGTGGTAGGGAGAGGAATGTGGGGTTGGGGGGCTTTGGGGTTTGTTTGGTGGGCTGGAGTTTTTTGTTTGGTTTTTTTCCCCCCACGCTTTTCTGTGTTATCAGCACGTGCCCAGCAGTGGTACTTGCTTGAGCAGCTATAATTTCCTCATTCCTTCCAGTGTAAACCTGCCCAGCATCTCAATGCTGCCACTGGATGTTTCCTCTGAAGTGTGAGAGGCAGCAGCAGTGAAAAAATCATCCTTTATATTGGTGGACCTGTTAGTCAGGATTATGGTATAATCAATTCTTTATTTATCTCTGCCACCTCTTCCAAGGTCAGGATTTATACTGATTTTTTTTTCCTGTTTTTTCCCCTCTTTGGTAGCCCTGTCTCTGCTTTACAAAGCCTTGCCAGCATGTTATAGCCAGTTTCACTTTGGAAGGTGCTGAATTTGAAGCAGCAGACTGAAGGCACCAAGATATTAATTTCCCTATTTCTATGCAGTTATGAATTGGTTGTCCGAAACCTCAAGAAATGCAAACCAGGCTGCTTTTTTTGATGCTTGTGAGCATCAAGAGGCAAAGATGCTGTGCTGCCAGCCTGGAACCATCCCCCAGCCTTGCACCCCCAGGGAACAGGCTGTGGTACTTCATCTCAGCTGGGCAAACATTTGTGGGGTAAAGGAAAAGACCCCACGGGGTTGTTGGTGTTACAGCCACCCTTGGGATGATGCACTGAGGGCCAAGGCTCTGTGACTTTGACTAGCAAAGGATTGTAAGGAGGGATAGAAATTGCTCCCCTAGTTTTTGGAGGATTTCCTTTATTTTGATATTTTTTTAGTGTTTTGCAGTGGCTGCTGCCCACCGAGCTTGGTAGGAGCCTGCAGGGGCAGCCGGGTCTAAGGTGGGGGATTTGAGGGCTGTAGGGAAAGGGCAGGGCTGTCCCTGCCTCCTGCACATCCATCTGCTGGGGGGTGGGGTGGGATGGGA
>VWZW01002363.1:549184-672275 GCA_013397115.1 Edolisoma coerulescens
TGGGGTGGGATGGGATGGGATGGGATGGGATGGGATGGGATGGGATGGGATGGCATGGCATGGGATGGGATGGGATGGCATGGCATGGGATGGCATGGGATGGCATGGGATGGGCTTCAGGCAGGACGTTTGGGTGCCACAGTTTTTGTCGGATCGCAGCTCCCAGCTCAAAGCAGCCGGAATCTGAGCCTGGTGCTCTGAAGTCTCTCACTGAGTTTCTGTGTGAATACAGGTTCAGTCACAGGTAGGCAACTCTTGGGTGATTGGAATTTACCTCAATGGCAACTCTGGATGCTGTAACAACAATCTTTATCTATAGATGGGATATTGGGAAAAAATCCTTCCCTGTGAGGGTGGCGAGGCCCTGGCACAGGGTGCCCAGAGAAGCTGTGGCTGCCCCTGGATCCCTGGAAGTGTCCAAGGCCAGGCTGGACGGGGCTTGGAGCAGCCTGGGATAGTGGAAGGCGTCCCTGCCCATGGCAGGGGTGGAACTGGATGAGCTTTAAGGTCCCTTCTAATCCAAACCCTTTTGTGATTCTGTGATATTCCTAAACAGACAGAGATGAAGATGACAGATTGGATTCATGACTTCACCAATTTTGGTTCACTCCATCCAGCAGCCCTGCCCTGCTCCACCTCAGTTTCAGTGTTCCTGCTCTCAGCGGTGCTCTGTTGCTCTAACCCTGCCTCTCTTGCAGTCTCTTCTATTAATTAACCCAGCATCTGGGAGGGAGGGGAAATTTCAAAACTGAATTATCTTTTTTTTTCTAATATAGGAGACACTTGTTCAGGAGGGACTGTTTTTTCTCTTGCAGCAGAGGGCAATTTATGTGGCTTTGTGCAGTGGTGAAATAAAGCCTCAAATTCAGTGTTTCCCGTGCAACATTGCTAATGTTTCTATCTGCTAAAATAGGTTTAATTTGACTGACAAAAATTTCTTAACTGTTGTTAGACAGTGAGTTGACAGTGGCAAAGTAATCCATAACTAAATCCTAGTGGATTAGTTCTGCATTCTGGATGCGGGCACTCTTTGTATTACTATTTTTACTTTTCCTTTTTTCTGAAGATTTTTATGACTGCAGAGAATGCAAGAGGCTGACGTTGTGAACGAAGCACCGAGTTGAGACTCCCGAGGTCTGTGTGAGGTCTGTGTTCAGCTTCCAGCTCGGTTAATCCTTCTGTAAGCCTTCTTGAAAAGGATTCAGCCCCTTTAAATTGCCTTTGCAAGAGCTCCAGGTCGAGTCGGAGCCTTCAGGCTTTATCCGTGAGCTGGGAGGGGAGAGTTTAACACCTAATTGGGGAAAGTAGGGAGCTCTGCGTTTGAAAAGTGTCAGGCTGCAAATACGTGGCTGGGAGGCAGCCAAGCGTTCCCTGAGGAATGGTGGGACTTGCATCTCCCTGGGAAAAGGGTCACTCTGGGGTGCTGATCCATGCCTCAGCCCTGACATAGCTGTTCCCCTATCTGCAGCCCCCCAGAAGCTCCGGCTGACCCATGTGGTGGTGATTTCTATTTTGGGGGCATTGCTTGAGGGGTGGCTGCTCTGTCTGGCAGCTGGGCTGGGGCAGAGTCACTGGGGAACTGGGTGGGTGCTTAAACAGGAGTTTAAATTGTGAGATTCAGTAGGAAAGTCGCATAAATAAATAAAATCTCATGAAAAACGGAGCAGTGACCTTGCCAGCAAGAAGCAATCCAACCTGCTCAGTGAATAAACTTCACAGGTTCGCATTTCCCTTTCCGAGAAAGGTGAGGGCTACTTAAGAGTCCTCCTCCCTGGCAAAGTCCTTGGCTGTTCACTGGAGCCTTTTGGGTACGTGGAGTTTCCCGCAGCTGAGGGGAATCCCCAGAGCAGCACTGCTCATCCCAAGGGGGAAGGAGGAGCAGGCTCGGATGCCCCCTCTGCAGCCCTCACTGTGAATAAAGGACAAGAACTTTGAGACAAAGGCTGAGGCTGCAGTGAGCCAAACGGGCTGTCAGTCTTCCCGAGAGCTGCCAAAGGGAAAGGGAAGGAAGGTCCAGATTGTGTGATGAGGCTCTTCCTGTGAGGCTCTGCTGGTTCCTGGGGAAGGAACTGGGTCTATGCCAGGGTTTGAGTCACCTCCTTCTCTCAGCTGTGGTGACGTTCACTCTGCATGTGGGTGACTTCCCAGAGAGATGGAAACACTTGGAATCTTGTCCGGGCAGGGGTCATTAGATTCTTATCAACCAGAACTGCCCTGTGGCCCTGAGATGGAAGGCAGAGAGCAGAAAGGAGGAGAAGGCACCGCCTGCAATGTGGAGGCAGTAATGGGGATAACGGGAAATAATGGGGTGTCTTTCCTTACAAACTCGTGAGGCTACAAATAAATCTGTCCTTTCCTTGCCCTCTGCAGAGCAGCCAGACCTTCCCCTGCACAGGGCCCCAGGTCCTGTCTCCCCCTGGTTTCTGTGGCACTGCCAGAGCACAGGGGCTCGTCTGGGAGGGATGTCCCCAAAGAGCCACATCTGCCCCTGCTCCCTGTAGGGCAGCTCCGGATGAGTTTGTTTGCTCCTGCTGCTGTGTTATGATGAGCTGGGCTGTGGGGATGGGTCTTGCATCACTGGTGACTCAACATCCCACTGAGTCATGGCATTAATATTCCGGAGTGAATTAGCACATGGGTAGGAGTGTGTGCCCCAGCCAGGAGAAAGTTACTCAGCAGTGATAGTGTAAAGGAAGTGCTCTCATTAGCAGCACAGTGTAAACATCATTTTCACATTCAGGGGACTACTGAAGTATTTCTGTGGGCCCGAAGGAAAAGCCTGCTGCAGAATAAAAATACAAAATTAACTGCAAGGCATTTGGGTCTTCTAGCATGAAGTACAGCAGTCCTGATCTGTGATTGTAATGATTATGAGTGCAAGTTATTAAAATAGTTTTAATTTAAAAATAAATTGCATTTATCACAGAGGGAACCCTTGGCTGGAGAAGATAAAAGTGTCCGTGTTCAATATACATCAGCTGCAATTGTTGAAACATTTTTGAGGACCACTCAAGATTTAGGGTGCTTGAAATGCTGCTCCTCCATTACAAGTATTTCTACAAAGGCTTGTGCAGCTCTGAGTTTGTGTGTGTGCAAAATCCTTTGGTGGTTTTTGTGACTCACGTTTGAGTCATCAACCTGAGCACCTGCTTCAGTTCTGAGGAGAGCTCAGATGCATTCGTACCTTTTACAGAAACCCTGGTGGCCAGATGAAGTGAGGTCATCAGTGAGAACGTGCTCGACTCTGAGAGGATGTGTTATCCTTGTTAGCCTTTTGGATTAGTTACTCTCTCCTCAGAGCATATCACCCCATTTTTTCCAGTTGAATGTCCTTCTTATTCATTTTAATCGCGTTTAAAGTGTTTGTTTTGTATTCCTGCCCCTCACAGGGGTGTTGCATTGTGCCATTTGTGCTTTCGATAATTTGCTGTCCTGTCCTTAATCTCTCTTCTTCCTCAGCCTCTGAATTTGGGATGAAACAAACCTTTAAATATTAGGTGGTTAAGAAAATGAATTGGTCTCCACAGATTCACCTGTTCTTGTAAAGCCTTAGCTTTGCTTTCTGAAAGTTATCTGATCAAGAGTATTTTTTTCTTTGGGATAATAATTACCTCATGTCTTGCAGAAGTTTGCAGATTAATGCTTACAAAGTCATAATGCAAGGAAGTGATTTTGATCTCTTGTGACTAACGTGCTGAATTATTTTTATTTTTTTCTTTGTACATGACTCAGTACAGGCATGGTGATGCTCTGCTAGAAAGAATTGCAAACACAGGTGGTTTCCCTGCATTTCATGGTAATGGTATGGTTCAAATTAGAAAGGTTTGGGTTGGAAGGGACCCTAAAACTCATCCAGTTCCACCCCCTGCTGTGGGCAGGGACACCTTCCACTTTCCCAGGTTGCTCCAAGCCCTGTCCATCCTGGCCTTGGACATTTCCAGGGATCCAGGGGCAGCCACAGCTTCTCTGGGTAACCTGTGCCAGGGCCTCGCCACCCTCAGAGGAGCATTGCCCTGGTCACCCCGATGGTCCTTGGCAGGTCCCTCCTGGTGGCATTTACCTTGTCTTGCCTTGGCGTAGGAAAGAACAAACTCTTCTTTCACTGCCCTCCCCGTGTGCTGTGCCCAGCAGAGCAGCTGTTTGCAGGCATGAGGGGCTGCCTCCTTGGCCAGCTCTTCAGGAGTTCTCTGTGACTTTGAAGTGCTGTATTTGGGAATCAGCAGCGTGGATTTCCCCGTTCCTTCCTGGTTCAGAGCAGTTAAAGGCTCTGAGATTTCAAACACCACACTCAGCCCTTATCTACTGGATTCCCAGAGGGCAAGAGCTACCTACTGGAGCTTCAGGTGAAGGCCAGACCCTTCTACAGGATCACTGCTTCAACAGGACCACTTCATCAGCACTGCTACCACCACCCTCACTAATAGGGTGTCAGGCTGTATCCTGACTCTGTCAGTGCTCTTGTACTACTGCATTTATTTTAATTTTCCTATTAAATTATAATTCTGACTTGCGATCTCCCACTGGTTTGTTTTCAAACTACTGCACAAGGTCAGGAGCTGCAATTGTCAACAGACACATTATCCTGGATTGCGCTGATGAAAGGGAGCAGAGGCTGCAATAAATGCTGGGGGAGGCTGCCAAGGCTGAGAAACCTCTCTGAATCCCCTAGCCAGGATCCTCCCAGTTGAGCCCAGCTCGTGCAAACTGGAGATGCTCCCCATGAGTTTTGGAAAGGCTCTGCTGTCCCAGCTGCCAGCAGTGCTGCCACAGAAATGAGTGGCATCTTCCCTGGCTGAGCCAGCCAGCTGCTCTGTGGACACAAGCATTCCTTTTATGTTACACCCCTGCTCGGAGTGGGGGGTTTCTGCCTGTCACTGCCAAAATGTTGAGGGGAACAGGGGAAGTGAGGGAAATGGCTCAAGCTTTCAAAGCCCAAAGCAGCACATGCTGAATCCTGCTCAGCTCTGCTGGGAAGTGTTTACTTGGAAAGCCTTTAGAAAGCACAAGAAGGCAAAAAAATAAATGCACAAACACAAACTGTTTTCTTCCCAGCAATAATCTAATAATCAAAAAGGGAATTCTCATTTCAGTGATTCCTCAGGCTGGGGAAGTGCAGATAAAGCCAAAGCTGGTTAAAACAGCACGACTTATGTTTCCTCTAACAGCCGCTTCTAATTTCACCTCCTGTCTTCCCTGGAAAGCAAGGAGAGTCTTGTTTCTTTTGGACATGATGAGTTTGGGGGATGCCAAAATATTTTTATTTTTCACTTTTCTATGCTGTTTAAATGTGGAAGCAGTGCTGTTACATGGTGGGAGATGCTTCACCGTCACAGTTGGTGACTGAAGCACGTGGGGCTGGATGATCTTTGGCAAAATTTTTGGCTGAGTTGTTGGACAAGGAGTGAGCTGTGGAGCTGGAGGGGTATTTGATTTTAGTTCATGTCACCCCAATGCACACTGTCATGGGCTGTGGTTTCACAGGTGTTGGTGTGCTCATGGATGTGCTCCTCCTGAACCAAAATCCTGCTGGTTTAAAGACAACTTCTCAAAACTCTCACAGCAGGCAGGCTCCCATGGTATCTGGCAGTGCTTCTGGGGTTTTCTCTATGGTTGAAGTTGCAGCCTCTCTCACCTGCCTGGCCTGTCCTACTGGCATCTCTGCAGGGCACTGGCTGGGGACAGAGGGAATAAGAGACACAAGGCAAACTCTGAAGGAGCTGGAGGGCTTTGGCCTGTCCTTTGCAGGATGTCTGAGATGAAGGTTAGTCCCATGAGCCAGACGCCCCCACTGCCCTTGCTGGAGAGCAGAGCCCGTGGAGATACAAGGTGATGGTTCTGGTGATCAGCAGAGGTGGCAGTTCGTCCCCAGAGCCAGTTGATTTGGGAGTATGCTCCTATTTTAAAATGGCTGTTTCCTGTGGAAATATCCCTCCTGCCTCTCATGCTGCCAAGTGATTGCATTACTGTGAACCTCTGCTGTAGCCAGTGGAGCGAGGAAATGTTCGAGTTCCCCCTCGATCTTCTCACACTCGCTGTGAAAAGCAGCAGAGCAGCTTTAGCTGGGTGAGTGCTCTGTGTTAGCCCCTCACACCAATGTCAGATACACCTGCTGCAGAAGATGTTTAAACAAACATCAGTGGTTCTGCAAGAAACCTGACATAGCCGTACTGCTGAGGTTTAGCTGTATCAACACCGGGATTAAAAGGAAAGTTAAACAAAGCAAAAAACCTGAAACTCCTTCATAGATGGGTTGCAGCCCAGTTAGCTGGAGCTGTGCAGAAAATGAGTTGTGCAGCAGAAAGCCATGGGATGAAGTGTTGTGGTTTCAGGATTGTGTTGCAGAAAGTCTTTAAGCAGATGAAGCTGCTTTGATGGTGCCTTTTTTTTTCAGTCCCCTTTTCTCCCCCCACTATCCTGTACACACGGGGTGAAAGCATGGCTGGGCTTTATTCAGCTGCTCTCAGCTGGTCGTGAGAAACATGAGAAAGATTCATTACACCATGAGGATCCTGGAGATGACAAACCATTTAATGAGGAGTTAAAAAACTCAAACTGTGAAGCAAAACTTCATTTTTCCTTTTTGTCCCCTTCTTTTTAGTGAGACAGCCTATGCCTGTAAGAAGGAGAACTTCCATTCCTTCCAAAATCAATGGCTTTTCAAAACCTGTACTTTCATGAGCAGTGGATATTTTTAAGAATGTGTATGAATATTTCACCTCAGCTCCTCAGCAGCTACTGGTGGGCACTTACCCTGCATCCCTCTGCTTCACCCACCTGCAGACATCTCCTCTCTGGTTGTTTCACACTCCAGGCAAGGGGAGCAGCCATCCCTCTTCCAGCAGCTCTCAGGAGTTTAACATCTCTAATGTGCTATAGCACTCAACATGCTGCCCAGGTTTTTAATTACATCATGGTGATTAGCAGTCCAGAAAATCACTTGAAACCAATTAAATAATGTGCACCTAGCTGAAGACTGCTGCAGGCTCTGGGGGCTGCTTCAGAGCAGTCGCAGTTGATAGGGTTTTAAACAGGCCCTCTCCCCCTCCCCGTAAATTATTTACCTACTTCATTATTTTTCAGCTCCAACAGTAATTGTTTTTTAGGGGTTTAGTAAAGCTGCTATTATTAGTGGTAGCAGTAAAATTTCCTCCTGTATGTGCTCCCCCACGTCTGGGTCGAGACCCTAAAGTGAGCTGTGGCTTTTCTGAGCCCTGAATTACTGCCTGTGATTTTAATGCTCTTACGTAGAAGTACCACAGGTTCTGCTGCTCAACCTCCCCCCGAGTAAATCAGCCCTACAGCCCAATCTGGCCTTGTAATGGAGCAGCAGTGGATGATGCACTTGAGGTCATTACTAATAAATATCCAAACCTCTCCAGAAGCAATGGGATTGAGAAGGGCTGAGAGCAAACGATGTTTTTCTCCTCCAATCATTTTTCAACGTGTAACTACATTTACATGGAAGAAGGTCCCTCCAGGGCTGGTTCCCTCTGTCCCTGACCAAGGGGGCTGAGAGCAGATGTGATGCCCAAGGAGAGTCTGTTCCCTCCCAGCCTGCAGCTGCCCCATGAGCTGGCTTGGCTGCTCCTGCAGCCTTGGGGAGCCCCAGCTGAGAGCAGCCAGAATACCCTCCTGGTCACCTCCCTGTACAGAACCACTGGAATGGTGGCTTGTCCCAGGGCCTGCATTTATTCTGCCACACAGAAAAAAATCAAGGTGAGGGGACACCAGGTGTTCAGGGGGGGATCTGCTCATCCCTAGTGGGTCCTCTGCACAAGGCCTCGAGGGGCTGCTCCCAGCACCAGTGTCCAGCTGTCCCTCCTCTGTCCTTGCAGCTTGGTGGAGAATGTGCTGGAGGGCAAAACCAAAAGCCTCCTCTCTGTGTGTTTCTCAAGTGTCTTCTGGCTTCCCCCAGAAAGGGAAATGCCCCACTCAGGCGCTTCCCTCTACATCAAGGTAAGTGCTGGGTGAGCTCCAGCAGCCTCCAGTCCCTCTGGGCTGCTCCTTGGTCACCCTGTGCTGCCCTGTGACTCCTAAGGGTGCAAGGAGGCTGATGGAGGGGTGCTGCAGGGACCAGGGGGCAAACTGGGGCCAGTTTCCCCTTCAGCACCCCAGTGCACCTTCTGATGTGCTCTAGAGGTCCCAGTTTGCCCCTGGTCCCTGCAGCACCTGCACCAGCTGTGGCTGCTCAGCTGGGCTGGACCAGAGGACAACAGCTCCCAGCACGATGGGGACCACGGCCCTCAGAGCTTTATCCTGGTGGTTGCCATCCCTTCACTCCTACAGCCCCCCCCAGGAGAGGTCGGGCTCTGCAGTATCCTGAAAGGAAAGGGATGTCCTGAAGGCACATGGGAGTGTGTGAACACGGGGCTCTGGGATGCATGGGAGGGCACCAGGGACGTCCTGAGGGGATGTGAGGGCAAAGGGGGGTCGGGAGGCACTCTGAAAGCACCCAGCTGCCCAGTGCTGAGCCAGGCCTGTGTCCTGGGGGACACCCTGCCCTTCCCTGCCTGGGTGGTTGTCATTTATAGACTCATTGCGTTGGCTTTTGCATGATTAATTGAGAGTTAAATGATTAAGAGTTAAAACTGTTGTTAATTAAAGTTAAAAGAGTGTTTGCTGTAAAGTTCTGTAATTCCCCAAAAGTTTGTATTATTCCCCAGTTGTTTGTCCCCTTTTGGTGTTAAAGGAAGTTGAACAAGTTAAGTGTTGAAAAGGCAGCTGTAAGGTAGGATAAGTCCCTCAGAAACCTCGAGTTTCTAAAGCCAACCACCCGACCCCCACAGGGGAACCAGGCACCTCAGGCTATTTTTACCTGTCAGCAGCCAGGCTCGTAGCTTACAACCACGGCAACAAGAAGTTTAATAAAGGGTCTTTCCTGCCTTTCTGGAGAGCTTACATCACCCCTGGACACCAGAGGAGCCATTGGTGGGTAGACATGGCTTCACCACCAGAAACTGCAATCGTGAGGGCCAGAGAGGCGGACCTGTGGGCGGGCCAGGGAGGGGCCAGAGGCTTTAAAAGCTGCTGCACAGGCTGAGGAGCTGCCTTTCCTGCCTGGATCTAGCCTTGGTGGGAGCTCAGCACTGCAGTAAAGGGTCTGTTCCTCTTACAAGAGACTGAGTAAATTTATTCAACTTGGGATTAGCCTAAGTTAGCCCAGTGCCGTACACCTCCGCTCTGGGTTTTTCCTACCCTTTTCCTTTTTTTGGGTTCTGGACAGGTCTTTGATCCCTGCGTTCCCAGACTTCTCTTTGTACTTATTTTCAAATTGCAGTTGATTATATTTTTCCCAAAGTTGATTTTGGTCAAATAAATGATTTTTCTTTCACTTTTAAAAATTAGTCTGCCTCGTTTTTGACAGTGGTGGGTCACTGGGACCCGTTGCTGAGGACAGGTTCCATGTCAACGAGCACTGGGACCCGTTGCTGGGGACAGGTTCCATGTCAACGAGCACTGGGACCCGTTGTTGGGGACAGGTTCCATGTCAACGAGCACTGGGACCCGTTGCTGGGGACAGGTTCCATGTCAATGACCACTGGGACCCGTTGCTAGAGACGGGTGCTGTGTCACAGTGGGGTCCGTAGTGGCATCCCACTGCAGCACGTGTGGTCAGCACTCTTGCTGCCCACAGTGGATGGTGACAGGCAGGAGCCTGGAGCTGAGAAGGAGCGCCCGAGTGGACCCGGTTGTTGCGTGTTGACACTGGTTAAGCGCCAGGTACCCACAAAAAAACCCCATCTACTTATTTTCCTCTGCTATAGCTAAGCAGAGGAGGGGAAATAATTTTCATGAGTTGAGATAAGGATTATCGAAAAAAACTTTAAGGCAAAACAGGTTCAAAACTTAAACAGTATAAAGAAGATTTATTATTGACAGAATTAAAAGTAAAAAGGGTAATGAGAACCAAAGCAAACTTTCAGAACACCTTTCTTCCCCAGTCCCTCTCTCTTTTTACCAACCGCGCAAGGAAACAAACATGGGGTTTTGGTCGGCCATGCAGTCCCGGCCTAGGGAAGGCCCCGGCCGTGCGGTCCCGGCCTAGGGAGGGTCCTGGCTGTGCAGCCCCTGGTGGCCCCCACCACGATGGGCCCCGGAGGCCGCCTCACCACCCGTCGGGGGAAGAATGAGAGCTTCTTGTGGTTTTTCCTTTCTTAAATATGTCATCACAGAGGCGTTATCAACTTGTCTAATCGGGCTAGTAACCTGCCCATCGTCAGAGCCTTCAGCGACTGGCTCTGTGCCCGGCATTGAAGTTTCGAGTAGCTTTTCTGCTGCCCCCACTAAAAACATGCTGTGTTAATCCAATGCACCCATGTCTTACCCTACCACCCCGGCAGCCCTGTGGGGCTGAAGTGTTTTCCTGAAGCTTCCCATGACACCACCCCAACACCCACCTCAGCATCCCCCATATTGTCTGTCCTAAAGGATGGAGAAGAGACCCCCTGCCTCCCCCAGGGAGGCCTGGACGGAGGACAGCTCTTCCCAGGAGAGCACCTCATTACACTTCCAGTCCTTCTCCTTCTACGACGCGACCACACTGCAGCCACTGCAGCTTGGTGAGTGAGGGGCCCCGTGGGGCTGGGCAGGGCTGGGGCCCACAAGCACACCCTGCACGAGGCCAGGATCACATTCTCCTGGCACGATGACAACAGCAGTTCTGGGGGACAGATACATCCCGGTTTTTCTCCCAAGAAAAAACAGCAGAGGGGCTCCAGGGTGTGGGCAGTGAGGGGCAGTGGGACTCTGGACCTTTCCTACCCATCAGCCCAGGGCACTGGGGCCTTCCCAGCTCCAGCAGAGCAGCTCCTCAGCCGGTCACCTCCAGCCACAAGCTGCACAGGAAAAAGGCTGTGCCAGGGGCATGGGCAAGGGGCTGGGTGGAGGGTAGGTCTCCTTGGCTCTCTCCTGCGGCCAGAGCCTCTGTAGCCCTCCCTGCTCTTCCCCTCTGGCAGATTCCAGCTGGTTGCCTATATATGAAGAAGCAGAGGAAGCCGTGGAGTTCATCATGGCCTTTGTCACCAGCCTTGAAAAGGTAACTGTGGCCAGTTGGACAGTGGCTGTGCTGGCGTTTGCTGGCAAGGGCTTTGCTGGTCTGTGGAGGGGTGCTGGCTGGGCAGAGCTGCCTTTCTCACAGGGCAGTGCTCTGGTCCTGCTGGCCGTGTCCACCCTCCCACACTCCCCGTTTGTGTCTCTGTCCCGTGGTTGCCAGGACACCTACAAGTTCACATTTCTGAAGAGTGTCTACGTCCTGTGCAAAACCGCCTTGAAACGTGGCTTGACCCAGGGCCTGGATTTATTCTGCCAAACGTGTGAAGTGGTGGAGAATATCAGGGTGAGGGGACACCTGGTGTTCTGGGGATGGGGACAAGCACCCCTGGCACTGGCACCCCATGTGGGCAGTGCTCGGGTGGGTCAGGGGCTGGAGGCACTGGGTGCTAGCAGCTGCCAGGTCCCATCCCGGTCGTGTTCTGCAGGACATCCTGGAGAAGGAGCCAAGGCACCGTCTGTCCTCACAGGTCCGGTATCTCGCCATGATTGCCATCGACGAATTAAGGTGGGACCCTGCCCCAGAGCTCTGAGGCCACCTGCACAAGGCCTCGAGGGGCTGCTCCCAGCACCAGTGTCCAACTGGCCCTCCTCTGTCCTTGCAGCTTGGTGGAGAATGTGCTGGAGGGCAAAACCAAAAGCCTCCTCTCTGTGTGTTTCTCAAGTGTCTTCTGGCTTCCCCCAGAAAGGGAAATGCCCCACTCAGGCGCTTCCCTCTACATCAAGGTAAGTGCTGGGTGAGCTCCAGCAGCCTCCAGTCCCTCTGGGCTGCTCCTTGGTCACCCTGTGCTGCCCTGTGACCAGAGATCTGAGGCAGCGTGAGGTCTTGGTGTTGCTTTCCCACCCTCGTGGCTCTGTCCCCTTCCCATGGGCCTGGCTGCTCTGTCCCCAGCAGTTTGTGTATGCCAGTGTCTCTCCTAGGCAGTTCAGGTGTCCTCCTCAGGCACTGAGAGTTCAGATCAGTCTCCTGGGCATGGGGGAAAGAACAGCAGAATCCCAGGCACTGCTCTCTGTCCTCTTTGCAGACCCTGAAGGCCATGGACACAATGCTGAGGACACTGGTGCTCAGCTTTCCTGTCTCCAGTGTCAACCAGGAGCTGCAGGACATCTTTGAGGTCTGGCACAGGCAGAGTGGGGGTCCCAGGGCTGTTCCTCACCCTGGAGGGGAGGAGTTGCCCAGTCCAGTGCTGAGCGGGCAGAGCGTGCTGTGGGGAGGGTGTTCACCTCCCATGAGGAAGCAGGGGCTGGCACCAGGCTCCTCTGAAGCACAGTGGCTGCAGAGGGTGGCACCTTCCTGGCAAAAAGGTTGTCCTGGGACCTTTGCCCAGGCCTGTGAGGGACCCCAGGGACAGGCACCCCACTGCAGGCTTTGTGTGAGGTCAGAGGAAGCCTTGAGGGATGGTACAAGTCTGGCCCAGGAGCAGAGCTGTGTTTGCTTTTGGTGCTCACCAGCAGCTTCTCTTGTCCCAGATGCTGCTGGACTTCACCACATCCGAGAGACAAGTTGTGCAGGAGAGGGCTTTGGGGAGGATTGCTGTCCTTACCTATTTGATGTCCAACTATTCCAGTCTGAAGGTAAGGACCAGGCACCCTCCAGCCAGACCATCTCCCCTCCCTGCCACTCTCCATGCCAGGGCTGCTGCCCAGCTGGTTGCTCCAAGAGATGGGGCCATAGAGCCCCACAAAGCCCAGATTCACCGGGAATCCAGCCTCGGGCACACTCTTGGGTACAGGTCTCCGGGACCAACTTCCTTCTCTTAGCCCTTCTTCTCATGCCTCCCTCATCCAGGCCTCTGTCAGCTTTAGAAGAGACAGTTTTGGACCTGTCAGCCCTAAAGACATCTCAATCCCAGTCATGGGAAAGCTGCTGGGACGTCTCATTCTTCTCCGATATTCCAGCGAACAATTAAGCTACACAGCTTTCCATGCTCTTTTTTCCCTTGCTGGATTCCTCTGTAAGTAAAAAAGCCACAGCAGCTGTGGCCTTCATCCCTGTGCACACATCTCTTGACAGATCTGCTTCCTGACCTCCTTTGCTCCTCCCAGCTGCTTCCCGTAGCATCCCAGCTCTCACTTTGCTGCAGAAGCTGAGTGCTCACCTCAAGTCTGGGATCTGTTTGTTACTGCTCTCCTTCCTCCCCTTCCTTTCAGGACCTTGAACCCCACTGGCCTGTGGCCCCCACAGCCAAAGCTACAATTGACTTGCAGGTCCCAAAGCCAAGCCTTCCCCGTTAGAGAAGAGCAGATCCACCACCCTGGCTGGTCCCTCTTGCCTGTAGCAAGAAGCTATTCCTGACGCCCTCCAGAAATCTTGACTGATTCTGTCCTGCTGTCTTGCAAGCAGATCTCAGGGTGGTTTGATGACCTTACTGACTTTTCTGTGTTTGTCCTGCTGTTTAGACAAGTCAAGGTCAGTGGACGGCTCAGACCAACTTGTTTGGGAAGCTGTGACCACCGCCTCGCTGTGTTCCCTGAGCACCAAGGACTGTACCCAGGTAATGAGCCTCCCCCCTCCTTGCTGGGACTCTTGTCCATGGCGTCAGCAGGGCATTTGTGTGAGCAGAGGGACCCGTGGGGCCTCACTGCCCTGGCAAGAATGTTCCTGCCATCCCTGAGCACAGAAAGCACACGGGCTGCACTCCGGTGTCCCAGCAGCAGCTCCAGCCCCAGCAGGAGCTCCAGCCCTCCTGGCCCCCAGCAAGACCCTGGTTCTCTGTAGGGCCAGCACGCCATGCCCATGAGCCCTCCTCCCTGATGCAGAGGGCCCTCTCTCCTCACCCTCTCCCACGCAGGGACTGCAGGCACTGCTGCCAGCTTTCCTGCGGCATCTGCTGCCAGCACTGCCAGGAACCTCTGCCCAGCCAAGCAGCACCACCAGGGCACTGAGTGGCATGTCTTCCTTCCTTCCTGCTGTAGGCCTTTGGAAGATATCTCCACTCTAGCGAGAAAAGAGACGTTGTCCTTGAGGCCATCAAGGCGATGAGAGATGACAGCATCCTTGACAAGCAGGTGCCCAGCAGCATGCTGGATGTGGCCATGAAAGACCCGGAGCTCTGGCTGATGGATGTAAGTGCCCTGGGGCTGGACTGCCCTGATCTTCAGCCCTGTCAGGCCTTGTTCCTCCCTCCATCCCTTCCTCACAAATCCAGGGGACTTGGGCGCCTGAAGCACCTGAAGGCGGCAGAGAGGAATGGGAAGGGCAGCTGAGGACATGGCTGCACTCCAGTGACGGTGCCCTCCTCACACCTGTATCCTCTCCAGGTGCCCAAGATAGTGAGCTGCATCCTTGAAAACCTGCCACGCATCACCACAGAGTCAGGCTGTAAGCAAGTGGAGTCGCTGTTTCTCCTGGTGACCAATGAGTACGGATCTGCAGTGGTCATCAGCCTGTGTGAGAGGGCTCTTCAAGGAGACAGGTACTGGCCCTGACAATCTGAAGGGCTTGCTCCATGTGGGGAGTGAGGGACCCCAAGACTTTGTGGCTGCCAGATCCAAGGAATGCTGCAGGACTTCCCATGGAATCAGGCTCTCCATCCCACAAACTCTTCCAGCTCTCTGGCTCTCTGGGCCTGCAGCAGCCAAAGCCAGCCGAGCCAGTGCAGAGCCAGCTCGGTGCTCCCAGAACTCCCCCTCAGCCCTGCCCTGCCTCCTGGGCAGGGCCCCGGGGACCCCCAGCATGGGGTCTGCTCTATGGGGCTGGTCCTGGCCACGGCGCTGTGGCTGAGGCAGCCCCTGGCTTCCAGCACCGTGCAGGAACTGTGCGACACTCTGTCCTCCATGCCTGAGCTTTTGGACAAGGTCCTAACAGAAATTGCTACCTTGCTCCGGAACCAGTGGTGCTACCCTCGCAGAGAAGGCACCCGCGCCTCCCACAGAGCTGTGAGTTACCAGGAAAGGCCCCGACCCCTTTCCGTGAGCCCTCTGCCAGCACCTCATGGCCGTGTTTGTTCCTGCAGCTGTCCTTGGGACGGATTGACACGGAGGAGTTGGGTGACGAGCCCAACGTCGGGAGCGATCAGGGGCATCCTGATGTGCCGATGGCCCTCCTGTTGCTGGAAGTCCTCGCTGGGCTGTCAGAGAGAGCTGACATGGTGAGCAGGGTGATGTTGGGGCAGCCACGACGGCAGCCAGGCCCTGGGGCTGAGTGCAAGGCAGTGGCTTAGCCTGGGCTGGGAGTCAGGATGTGGGGTGACTGCTCTGAAGGCCCTCCCTGCCATGGTGGATCCTGGGGTGGCTGCCCTGGCAGGTCTCCAGACACAGCCTTTTCAGAAAATGGAAATTCTCTTCTGCATTAAGGCAAAAAAAGTTGAAGCCTTCCTGCCAAGCATGATGAAGATACTGGAAGCTGGCAGTGAAGATGAAAAGCTGAAGATCGTTGTGGTCTTCCGAAATGTCCTGTGTCAGCTGAAAAAGGCGAAGGCCAGCCCCATCGCCGTGATGCTGGTCGGGAAGGTGCTGCCCCTCTTTGACTCGGTGAGGCTGACGTGGGAGCCTGAGCCCCGCAGACGGGCCCTGCCCTGTAGCCCTGCCCCGAAAGCAGCGCTCAGAGCAGGCTCAGATCTCCTGGAATGGATTCTGGGCTTTGCAGCCCAACGCTGCTCCTGCCCGCTCTGGAATCTGACCCTGGAGCATGGCCCTCACTGCAGCCATGGGCAGGGAGCTGCTGTTTCCACAGCTCACCTTTCCTCCTTCCCACCAGGAGTGCAGCCAGCTGCGAGAGCTCTCCCTGTGGCTCTTCAGAGACCTGCTGATGTCTTTGGTGAGTAGGGACGAGAAGAAGATGAGGAGGGAGATGCAGAGTGCACTGGTCCCGCTCTTCTTCCGTGTGAACGACGAGATACTCAGCGTGGCCAAGGTACGGATTTCAAGGCTGAGCACTGTTGTGGGGGGGACTGACACCTCCCAGGGATCCTGGGCACCGGGGCAGGGGCTGCTGGCAGCGGGCAGGGCTGCCCCAGTGCAGCCCCCGGGAAGGGTCCCTGTAGAACCAGCACAAGCAGGGGTGGACAAGGTGGCTCGGCCATTTTCAACACAGGCTCGGCAGCAGCCCCTGGCCACCGGGGCAGCACCTGAGGCCTGAACATGTGTGCTCCCAGAAGCCCAGAGGCTTCTCAGCTTCCCCACAAGTGTCAGAGGCCAGGGCTTCAAGCCTCAGTCAGTCGCCCAGGGCTGTCCCCAAGAGAATCCAAGACATTCGGGCTAGGACAAGTCACAGCTTCCGAAGGGCAGGATCACTGCAGGAGTAGAGCCAAGAGGTCTCTTTGCCCAGGCCCTGGTGCCACCTCTGAGCTCATGCTGTCCTGCAGGCCTCCAGGGAAGCCCTTTTTGCTGCTGCAGAGCTTCTCAAATGGAAGCAGCTCAAGCATCTGCTGCAGAGAGAGCGGATGTGGGAGCTTGGAGAATGCTTGGTAAGGACAGGCCACAGGGCCCAGGCTCAGTGAGGGCTGTCCCTGCCCTGTGTCTGCCAGGGGAGCAGAGCCTGTTCTGAGTGCTGCTCACAGGGCTGGGCAGGACCTGGAGGACCTTGTTCCTGTCCTCGAGAACAGAGCCCCAGAGGCTCCTCTCCAGGCTCCTCTCCCCTCCCTGTACCCAGCGGGAGGGAGGGCTCAGCAATGAGGGGTGCTGGCAGGAGGGACAGCTCCAGCCAGCTGGGGGGCTCTGTGACAAGCCTGGAGACATCCCTTATGCTCCCTGCAGCTGATGAGGAGGAGCAGCAGGGCTGAAGAGTACATGCATCAGAGCCTGCCCTACCTGACGGACCCTCAGTCCTCCGTGCGCCTGGCGGCCGTCAGATTCATCAGTGAGTCTCAGCCCCTGGCCCCTTTTGGGCCAGCTTGGCCACTTCCTTGCCACGGCACTGGCAGCAAGGGGCAACCCTGTGGCCACCCCAGCCACCCCGTGCAGAGCCTCAGCCTCTGCTCCCTGCCACAAGCTGCTCAGCCCCAGTCCCTCTGGCTGCTGGTGGCCCCTGGGTCAGCCCTGCGGAGTGGGAGGGTGGCAGGGCCGGGGGTCACCCTGCTGGGAGCACAGGGGGATCACGGAATGACAGAGCTCTGTGCCCAGGGAGCGCCACGAGGCACGTGAGGGACCGGGATTCGAAGACTCAGGCTGACATCCTCAGTGGTGAGTGGTCTGCAGGGAACCCGGAGGGGCTCTGCACACACGTGGCTTCATCTTGACTCTGTTTCCTTCGGTCACAGCCCTTCAGCCCCTGGAGAACGACGGGGATATCTCTGTCAGTTCTCTGGCAGCCCACACTGGCCTGATGCTAAGAGCTCCGAGGGTGCAGCGAAGATGGCGGGCTGTTCTTCAAATGCTTTGCTGCTGCTGCCCGTGAGCTCAGCAGAGCTGTAGATTTCTGTAGATTTCTGTAGATTTCTGTAGATTTATTAATAAAGTTGGAAAAACACATCCAAGCCTGTGGTATCCTTCAGATGCGTAGTGCCCTGAGTGTGCTGAGCAGACTGTGTCCTTCTTGGCCTGTCCCACAGACAGTGGGATGCTTCCTCCTCACACCCCTGCCATCCCAAAATGCCCCACTTGGCCCTAAATTGCAGGCACCGGCCCCCAGATTTTGTGCAGAGGGCCTCAGATTGCATCTCTGGTACCCCAAAGTGTCCCCATGGGCCTTGAATTGTACCTGCAGAGCCCCACAGTGTCATTGACAGACTCCAGATTCCATTCCCTGTAGTCCAAAATGCCCCGCTGAGTCCTGGAGTGCAGCTGTGGGGCCCCAAATGGTCTCTGGCAGCCCCGCTAGGTACGGGATCATGAGGGAATTCAGCCCTGAGTGGACCTCAGCGGGTCCCAGAGCTCCCTGGGAAGTGCCAGCGGCTTGAAGCTGGAAAGGAGTGAAGGGCTCTGTTTTAAATGTGGCATCTCTGTTTTCCAGCAAAACAAGCCTCATCCACACGCTCTGGGGAAAGCCTCCAGCTCCTCACCACTCATCCCGAACAATGAGGAGGTGATGCCATCCCCAGGCGCTGGGAAAAATAGCAGCGGGTTGGAACAGCGAGGAGGAATGGGCAGCCGGGGCACCTGGGGGAGGAACCAGCGTGTCCCTGCCCTGTTTGTGTTTAGAGGGGCAGAGCCTGTGCAGGCTGCGGGGTCTGGGCATCTTTTCACCAGTGCTGCTGTTACTGAAACCGTCTGAAATCGTCGGGATCAAGACTCCCTCTAACACCCTCTTTTGAGTGTTACAGAGTGAAGCGTCGCTTCATTTTTGGCCAACAGGGGTGGCTGACAAATTCTGGCCTCCACACTGATGCCAATATAGAACTTTTCCACTTATTTATACATTTTTAGCAAACAAATTAATGTTCATTGATTCTAAGTTACATCATTCGCTTAATTAATCAGTATTCTGTCCGCTACTGGTTATTGACTTCTCACTCTTCGTGCTACTTTGCTCCACATTCTTTCATCCTTTTATCACCTTTTTATCTGTCCAAAACAAGGAAGACTGGTTTTTGAAAGTTGAAGAAAAATCATTTATTTGACCAAAATCAACTTTGGGAAAAATATAGTAAACAATAATTTGAAAAATAAGTACAAACAAAAAGTCTGGGGACGCAGGGATCAAAGACCTGTCCAGAACCCAAAAAAAGAAAGGGTAGGAAAAACCCAGAGCGGAGGTGTACGGCACTGGGCTAACTTAGGCTAATCCCAAGTTGAATAAATTTACTCAGTCTCTTGTAAGAGGAACAGACCCTTTACTGCAGTGCCAGGCTCCTACCAAGGCTAGATCCAGGCAGGAAAGGCAGCTCCTCAGCCTGTGCAGCAGCTTTTAAAGCCTCTGGCCCCTCCCTGGCCCGCCCACAGGTCCGCCTCTCTGGCCCTCACGATTGCAGTTTCTGGTGGTGAAGCCATGTCTACCCACCAATGGCTCCTCTGGTGTCCAGGGGTGATGTAAGCTCTCCAGAAAGGCGGGAAAGACCCTTTATTAAACTTCTTGTTGCCGTGGTTGTAAGCTACAAGCCTGGCTGCTGACAGGTAAAAATAGCCTGAGGTGGCTGGTTCCCCTGTGGGGGTCGGGTGGTTGGCTTTAGAAACTCGAGGTTTCTGAGGGACCTCTTTCACCTTACTACTGCTTTTTCAACATTTAACTTAACTTGTATAACTTCTTTAACACCAAAAGGGGACAAACAACTGAGGAATAATACAAACTTTTTTTTGGGGAATTACAGAACTTTACAGTAAACACTCTTTTAACTTTAATTGACAACAGTTTTAACTCTTAATCATTTAACAACTAAAAATGCAAAAGCCAACGCAATGAGTCTATAAATGACATTATCGGATGGGGAGTCTCCAACTTTCCAGGCCTTCATCTCCTCTGTATCTTCTCGTTGATTGTTTTCCCTTGCTGTGCCTCAGCTGTCCTGTAAGTAGCAGAGTGAATCTTGCCCATGAAATTGTCATGCTTTGTCACTTAATATTAAATCTGACTTTTGCTCATACCTTCACCAGTGATTTTTTAAGTGATCTCAAACCCTCTCGTTCGTAACACCCAGGTGAGGGGCAGCACCGTGGGGCAGCTGCTCGAGGGTGTCGGGGGACCCCTCAGCTCCCGGCTGGTCAGCTCGGGGGTCCCTGGCAGGGTCCCTGCTCTGTCCCCGGTGTCCCTGTCCTGCAGAGCAGGATGGCCATCAAGTGGCTGCTGCTGGGACTGGCACAGGAGCTTTTTATGCCAGACTGCTCCGGGAGAGCATGCAAAATCCCAGCCCTGTTCCGCAAGGAGTGCCAGGCCAGCAAAGGGCTGCTTCTGTCCCAATCGCTGGGTCAAACTCAGATCAGTAGCTGAGGATTCGTCTGGTTTTTTCTCTCCTGTGCTTGCCCAGGAAAGCTGCTGCTCCAGGTGTAAAGAAAAGGGAGGAAATCCCTGCCCTGAGCATACTGCCTGCTCTGGAGATCGGTTTTTTTGGAGCTGAGCTGCTAGGGACTTCCACCAGCTCAAATAATTGATTCACATCTGCACATATATAGATAAAATTTTTTTAAAAAAATTTGCTTGATTTTACTCGTTCCTGTCAGTGCCGTGTCGTGTGTCTCTCTGTTGGGATCTGTGCCTCGGTGCTCTGTTTGGGGCCAGCCCCAGCAAGCAGAAATGCGTCCCAGGCCCAGGGACAACGAGGAGGAGACTGGAAGATCCTGAGGGGGTGGGATCCCCCTCAGGAAGGGGGGCTGGCTGCTGTGGGCACTGCTAACGCTGAGGAGGCTGAGGTCTGATCAGTGAATCTTGTCATTCTCCTCTGTTTGTCTGCAAAAGGGTTTTTCATTTTATTGACATTTTTGATAAAGTTGAGTCTTGTCCACCATCCTCTGCAATGAGAACCTGAACGACTCATTTAAAGCTCTTCTGCTTTAGAAGAAATTTCAGGCTCATTCTCCTGAATATTTTCACTAGAACAATTCAATATGGGTTTTTTTTAAGCGTTACTGTTTTTTTCTGGCCAACCACAGGCAGAACAGGAAGGAAGCTTCAGGAAGGGCTTAGGGCCCTTCCTAAGGCAATCATGCCTCCAACAGCAGCCCATAAATACATCTGTCAGTGGCTTTGGAGCAGATGCTGGGCTGCTACATGGAGCAGGCTGATGGCTGGCTGCCCTGGGGAAGGAATATGCTTTGTGTGTACTGTCTACACCTGGTAGTAACACTACCTACAAATCTTGTTTCCACCTTCGAGCCGAGGATCTCCTCCAGAAGAAGACTCTTCTTATGCCACAGGTTGAGAGGATGGAAGGTACAAAGCTACTGGGCAAGTTGCTGGCTGGAGTTTGGATTGCGTGGACACAGGGAAGCTGCAGCTCGGGCTCCTCGGAGCGTGATGTAACCCTCTGGACTGTGTGAAACACCTCAGTGAGTGCAGCAGGGGGATGCAAGGCTGGGGGGAAAACGCTGCAAGCCAGCAGCTGGAGGAAGGAAAGCCACCTGTGGCACAACTTGGGGAACACGACTGCTCTCTGCTTCCTCCTGGCTGAGGAGTGAGAGCCCAGGCTGAGGCTGTGCCTGCTCTGTGCTCAGTGTCGGACGCTGAGCACTGAAGTGGCACAGAAGCATTGCAGGGACAGGGGTGAGGCTGGGAGGTGGGAATTGAGCTCAGGGGAGGGCCTTCAGGTGGGTTTGTAGCAGATATCTGCCACTGAAGAGACGCTTGATATTAGTCCAATTAATACCTCAAATTAGTGCATGCATCTGTTTTTTAATTTACTGGAAATGCAGGACAGCATCCAAGCTGCAGAAGGGCAAGGATGAGGTTGTGCTGGGCAGTGCATGATTCGAGGCAGAAAAAGCCTTAATGGGTAACTTCTGTGGTTTCTTTTGTATTGACACTTCTTATCTGCTGAGGATGTAGCCTGTCTCCTTCTGGAAATGTGTGGGTTCCCCAGGGACCACCATCTCTGGCTCTGTTAGGATTGGTTCCTCATTTGAAGTTCAGAGGATATTGTCCCTTTCTACTGCTTTTGGTTTGTTTTAAGTAAGTTGTAGTGATTTCAGGGTTGCTAAATATAGAAACAAAAGACTGACGGAGGTAATTTCTAATTTGCACAGTTCTGTGTGCAGTGTAATCCTGTGCCAGGACGGGGACTGCTGCTGTGACACAGTAGCAGACCAGGTAGGAGCTTTCTCCCAGACACTGCATGCAAACAGCATTTCACCAAAATACTTTCCTCATTTTGGTCCTTTTTTTGAAAAAAGGATAAAAGGAATTGATCCCTTGCAAGCATATTTGTGGAAAAGGAATAAAAAACCATCTTGTGTCCCAGATGTTACAGCTCACCTAGCCCTGCTTCGAAACCTTCCTACAGCTGGAACTGCAGGAAGAAGTCGGTGCCTGGATTTGTGTAAATGGGAGCATAAGCAGAGTGGGAGTGATCTTCTGCCCTTCTGGAGTGAGGTAGAAAGAGGTCATGGAGAGCTGAAAAAGAGGAAAGGACAGATCTACCTGGGAATAAGCTCTTAAGTAGCTGGTTTGGATCTGGGGTGGAAGTGGCTGCTGTGTGTGTTCCCAGTATGGTGTGTATCCTTAATATTTAACACTGAGAGTGTAAATCCGTTATCTGGATGTTGGAGAACCAGCCTGGCACAACCCCCTGAGTTTTCCAGCAAGATGATCTGAGTTTCTCTGACAGCAATACCGGTGCTGCTGGAATAAATGGTTCATGGCTTGGGAGATGCTGCCTGACTTTGGGAAGGAGCTGGATGTGGTTGGGCTGCTGCAGCAGCCCTGATGTCTTGGGGTGAGGAAAAAAAGGAGTGGGAGGGTTTGAAAGTGAGTTTCTAGTGATGACTGAAGTCCAGAGCCACAGCTCTGGCTGAATTAGGTGTTTGGGCCTGGGACATGAACATGTTACGATTCTCAGGCTCTGGGCTGTCTCTACAAAGAACAGAAATGGTCCCGTCTGGGGACTTGGTCAGCAGCTCTGATGTCTCAGAGGTGGGAGGTTTTATTTTAGTCCTTCAGCTAACTCATTTTTCAGCTTTGGAAGTGTTGCTGTTCTGTTTACATTAAAGAAACTTCTGTTGTGACAAAACCATTGTGAAGGGCACTTTCTCCCTGGGAAAGAAAATACAAGCTTTGCCTTTCCTTTCTCAAAAACAATCAAGTCACAGGCTCTCTCTGGGAATGTCAGGCATTGTACATTACACCCTAGGCTCTTGATGAAAGCTGATATTTTTTATGAATTATATTATCTCACTCTGCAGGAAACAGACATTTTTCTGTTTCATTTGGTTCTAGAAAAAAGGAAATACGTGAGAAAATAGAAACAGCGGAATGTGGCTCCTGTTTTTCTCTGCTAGATGGACTTACCTGCCCTGCTTTTCCTTTTCCTGCTGTCACCTCACGTTATCAACCACCAGGGCAAATCTGACAGGGGTCTCACACTTGGTGAGTATCTCATTCCTGTGGGCTGGCTGGGGGTGAGGGTACCCAAAGGCTGCAGAAGCCACAGCCATTCTGCTGGTCCTGAAGGAGTGTCTGCTCCACACTGGTGACAATGACACCTTCTGGTGCTAACCTGGTCTCAGAAAAAGCATTGTTTCCTGCCAGGATGAGGAACACAGACCCACAGGCTGCAATGTTGGGCTCTGAAGGCATTGTAAGGCTGCAGGTGGTTCTAATTGACGCAGATTTTGCAATATGTGGACTTCTTCTCTTGCCAGCCCCTGGGGATATACATGTCCTGACCCTCTGCCTGAGGCTGTGTGACCAATAAATGATCTCTGTGAGCTGGTAGAGTACCAGGCACGTATTTCACAGGCAGGGGGTGCCCAGCAGCTCTGCCGTGGCTCCCTCTGCCACCCTAGGGCAGCTCATGCCCTGTCCGTGCCAGCTGTGACGCAGGGCCCAGCCATGCCAGGGGACATGTGCCTGGACATGGAGCTGGGCACTGAGTGTGCTCCAGTTTGTTGTTTTCTATGAGAAAAGAGACCACATGTTGATCTTTAAAAAAAACCCAAACCAAATCCCACACTAATGGAGCCTGAGGCTTTGCCCTTCAAGCTTCTCCAGGCCTGCAGGAAAGCAGCTGTTAGAGAGCAGCACTAAAAAATTAACCTGCAAGTGGGAATGCAGAGGTCTCAAAGGATCTCCTGTGTACCTGCTGCTAGGGGTGTTCAACCCTAAATGGACTCTAAACTGGACAGAGATGGATTTGATGGGTGGACTGTAACATGGATAAGAAAGTGGTTGGATGGTCACTTCCACAGTGCCGTGGTCAATGGCTCAGTCCTGATGGACATCAGTGACCAGCGGTGTCCCTGAGGGGTCTGTGTTGGCACCAGAGCTATTTAATTGCCTTCATTAAAGACAGATGAAGGGATTGAGTGCACCCTCAGTAGGTTTGCAGGTGACACCAAGCTGAGGGTGCAGTGACACCCCTGAGGACGGGGCCATCCAGAGGGCCCTGGACAAGCTCCGGAAGTGGCCCATGGGAGGTTTAACAAGACAAGTGCTGGTGCTGCCCCTGGGTTGGGGCAGCCCCTGGGATCAGTCCAGGCTGGGGATGAGCAGATGGAGCAGCCCCTGGAGAAGGACCTGGGGGTGCTGTGGGTAAGAGCTGGACCTGCCCTGGCCCTGAGCCACCTGTGTGCTGGGCTGATCCCCCAGTGTGGGCAGCAGGAAAGGGATTGGGATTGTGCCCCTGTGCCCCACTCAGCTGAGACCCCATCTGCAGAGCTGCCCCAGCCCTGGGCCCAGCACAGGAAGGACCTGGAGCTGCTGGAGAGAGTCCAGAGGAGGCACCGGGGGGATCAGAGGGATGGAGCAGCTCTGCTGGCAGGAAAGGCTGGGAGAGTTGGGATTGTTTAGCCTGGAGAAGGGAAGGCTTTGGGGTGACCAAATTGCAACCTTCCAGCATCTGAAGGGAGCCTACAGGAAAGATGGAGAGAGACTCTTTACAAGGGCCTGGAGCGACAGGACAAGGGGGAATGGCTTCACTGACAGAGGGCAGGGTTAGATATTAGGAAAACATTCTTCCCTGTGAGGGTGGAGAGGCCCTGGCACAGGCTGCCCAGAGAAGCTGTGGCTGCCCCATCCCTGGAAGTGTCCAAGGCCAGGTTGGACAGGGCTTGGAGCAGCCTGGGACAGTGGAAGGTGTCCCTGCCCATGGCAGGGGGTGGCACTGGATGAGCCTTAGGGTCCCTTCCAACCCAAACCCTTCAGTAATTCTGTGATTCCATGAACCGTGTCATTCTAGGAGAAGTTGCTCCAGCCCCCTTTGTTCCCCACCTGTCTACCAAACATCTCAATGTAAGCAGCTCCTCTCACCATGTAATGATTTTGTTCATTATAAACTAGACTTGTACTCTAGACTTTTCTCCAGCATCTCATGTTGACGTGAGAGCTAATGGCTGAGGTTTTATGGCATGTGTTTTCACATTTTTGTCCTGGGACAGAAGGTCAGAGTTCAATGCTATTTTGCTCCAAGAGTGTGATATATTTAGAAAATTCTACTCACCCATTACTTTAACAATTGTCTGTGGTGGTCGCTGTGGCTGCACTGACCACTGACCTGAGTCCATTTGTGTCAGCTCTGCCAAAAATTTATGAAGATATGCGGTGACACTTTCAACTTTGTAATGAAAGAAGCAAAGGAAGTAATGGCTCTGTAAGTGTGGGAACTTCACAGCTGCAAAAGCTTCAGGAAGACGTTTCCCAGTGGTGACAACTTGTGATGTGACCTTTACTGATGCCTGAGTGCAAACTGCATGTCCTTCACCTCCAGCAGTGGGACCTGCAGCTTTGTCCTCCTGCCACCTCCCTGGGCACGAAGGGAGTTTTTTGAAACACAAAGATATGGGAAGGCCAGTTTGAATCCCAAGGGCCTTAAATTACCCTGGCACAATGGATCCTACCAGGGTGGCAGTGCCAGGTCCTTCGGGGTGGTGGAGCCTGTGCCTCACTGACCCATGTTGTTCACAGAGGTCTTTTGGCTCAGCTGGAGCACAGAGGTGATTGGAAACCTAAAATACCAAATGGTCAATACCAAAAGTCAGAGTTGTGCAAATGGAAGGGATGGTGTAAAGAAACCCTGAGGAGAACTGAGCATGGTCTGATATAAAAACTCATAACCTTTCTAGAAATTAATCTAAAGGAAATGCAGGGTGTGAGGTCCTGATGTAGGTCCTGATTGAATGTTTCTTGCCTCTGTTTTGCTGCAGTTTTGTGTTACAAGTTTCAATGACTTGGATTTCAGCCAGCTTTGTGTTGAAATAAAACCCTGCATGTAACTTGGATATTTCACAAGTATTTTTAATCATGTGTGTAATTATTTTTATGTATGTTTATGGATGGAAAAATCCAAATATAGTGCTTCTTGGCTAACCCCATTCTGTTCCATCCATAATCCTCTAAAAACCCAGAGCTGTTTGGATTCAGCCCCTGCTGCCTCACTTGTTTCATTCATTTTCCCTCATGCTCTCTGAGCAGAAAGAGGATCCAAGTTAAAACTCCAAGCCCACTGTGCTTGTGTTTATTTCAGAGGCAAAGAACACCTTGACTTGACACTTGTGGAGGGCAAACCAGCTCTGCTGGCTTGGGCTGGATCCCAACACGCCATCTCTAAGGATGACCAGCAACCTGCAAGTAGCTGTTGTTCCCTTGGGATGCACCTGCTGAGCAGGCAGGCGCTGGAGACTCCCTGAGCCGGAGTTCACATCAGAGCCAAAGTGTTGAAGAGCCCTGGTTGCTGCACCTTCCTCCCATGGATCTGTCTCATCCCAAATGTACTGACAGTTTCTGGGCTGGCACCTTGTCCCGGAGTAAAGGGCCCTTCTTTCAATTGTTTTAAGCATGGAGCACAATGATGGCTTCTGTGAACCCCACTTGCTTGTCCTGCAAGGACAGGAGAGGTGACAATCCTTGTTTTTCAGGGTCATTTACATCTTCATGGCCATCTCTTGCACATCTTTGTTGTCTCCTGTGCCCTTTCTCCTGCAGCCCATATTTCCCCCATTGCCCATGTCTACGTAGTTTTCAGATCTAGTTTATATTACTGGAGCATGAGCTAATGGGATGTGGCTGTGCCGTGGGTTCAGTTGTTCTGATCTGTGTTTCCTTCCTAATACTTCCTGTTGTTGAGTTTCCCTTTGACAGGAGAAGAGGAAATGGCCTCAAGTTGTACCAGGGTATGTTTTAGTTTGGACATCAGGAAGAACTTCATCACTGAAAAGATTGTCAGGCTTTGGGAGGGAGGTGGTAGAGTCCCACCCCTGACAAGAAATTCAGTGCTCTTGGCTGGGTGACAAGGTGGGGATTTGGCACAGGTTGGAGGTTGGAAAAGACCCAGGAGGTCTTTTCCAAACAAAATGATTCCAGGATTCTGTGATAACTGCAGGTAGCACTGAGCTGCTTTTGGCACATGTGCCTTAATCCTGGTGTCTCTGTCTTGAAGAGTTGATTGTGAGTTCACTGCTGTGGTGGTCAGACACTGAGCTGATTGACCACACTTCCTCAATTCAGTTCCCTCAAGACAAAACTCCCTTCCTGCTTGTGCCTTCACATCTGGATAATGAATTTACTGCCATGTTAACAGAAAGAAAAACCCCAGTGAAGAGTGCTGTATTTCTATGTCTGTTTCCAAAGGGGAATGAAAACATGAAAGGCACTAAATTTGTCCCCCAATTTAGTTTGTACAGTGCCTGCTGGATAAGCAGTCCTGGGAAATGATGAAGCTGTGAGTTGCCAGGGTTGTACTGCCTCAAGTCATGTTTCTCTCTGAAACAGATCTTTTCGTTGTTGCACAACTGACAAGGCTTCAACTGCAAAATGTCAGCAGTAATGAGGAATATCCATGGTGCATCAATAAATGAGTATTCTGAGGGACTAGCCTGGAGCCTGCCAGCATCTGGCTGTGCCTCATGGAAGAAAAACACCTTGAGAGAAGACTGAAAGTCAGTGTTGGAGGAACTGGTGTGAGTCCTCAGAGAGCACCAGTTACATCAAATGGAGTTGGAAAAATTAATAAAACTGTGCCCTAGGCAAGAGTCAGACTTCGGTATGAAAGAGTCAGTCGAGAACAACTAGAATTTGTTTGGATAAATAGCTTCAAGTCATCTTTGTGTTGGGTGGGAAAGAGAAGCTATGCTCAGGTAAGGAAGCCCTTGGCTGCACACCAAAAAAACCCAGTGATGTTTCAGAATTGGTGTTGTCATCTGCAAGATCCTTTTACACCGTGAGCTCAAATTACTCCATAGCTGGAATGGAGACCTCAACACCAGCGTGGTCCAGGTGGGATGGCCAGGGGTGAGCACAGCAGAGAGGGAAACCTAGAGCTGCAAAGGGAATTCCTTCTTGGATTTATTGCCTTGCCTCAAGCAGTGGAACCAATGAGCCTTGCTGCAGTGTGTCTGTAGGGGACAGGACTCACAACTGCCCTGCACTGTTGGGGTGTTCCCCACCTGATTCCCCATCTGCAACAGCCATTAAAGGGCTTGGGCTGCAGTGAGGTTAACACCTATCTCCTCAATGTGCAGGAAATATAATAAAGTCACAGACTTGTGATTAAATATCCCTTTTGGAGAAGGAAAAAGGGTTCAAAATCTCCAGATTCCTGGTCCGATGCAGTCTGTACAGTAGGGGAGCAGAAGACAGGCCCAATAGTGTCCAAGAGGTCAGATGTCCATACCATTAAACCCTATGTATATTTATCCTTTGGAACACACACATGAAGACTGTTTTTTTCTTTCCAGTAATGATATCTCGGGCCAGTGTGAAAGTTCCCTGTGTCACAGGGGTCTTGTGTGAGATAGGAGATAATCAGCACAAGTGCCCTGGTCTCTCTTGCCAGGCTGAAATCATTTCCTCTGAGAACAACATCTGCATCACAAATCAACCTTGTTACAAATGGCCAAATAAGGAGCAGTAGAGTTAGATGCAAAGTCTGAATCATACGAGGAAGAACACTGAAGGAGGTAACTTTTCATCGTTAATAATTTATTTTCCCTCTACACTGTATATATTCTTCTCTGGTTTGCACAGGGCAGTAGACTGTAGCCTCGTGAGATCTTGCAAACTTCTCCTCTGCTGTCTGTGATGCTGTGATTGCCTTCTACTGCTCCTGATTAATTTTGAAGACTTTAACTCCCACTGGTAGGTCTCCTTGGTGCTGCTGAGCAGCACGCTTGGCTTTTTGCTAGCCCACAGTAGGACACCTGCAAGGGAGTAGGGGTGTAAAAACTGCTGGGTTATGTGTTGGGAGAAATCGTTTAACAATTTATTTCACAATGAGCTCCTGGCGTTGTGGCTTTGGCTTCTGAGCTGTTGCTGGGAGGTCTGTAGTGCTGGGACTAGGACTGAATATCAGGGACAATAGGATTAATTCCCTGTATGGGGTCTTGAGCTGGTTTTCCTGGTTTGCTATTTGAGCAGCGCTCCCTCCCCTCAGTGAGCAATCTGCTCCCTAGATTTTACCAGATGTGTCTGGAAATGTGTCTCCTACCATGTTTGTTGCCTTTTGGATTTTGTTGTTCTCTGGGTAACATCTGGATTTAAATTCCTCAGAAGGCATATGAGCTGCCCTGAGATACCAAGGAACAGGTCAGGTGGGTCATTGACTTTTGAATTTTCAGTTGTGCCCTTTGCTTTAGGGCAATAACAGTTGCTTGTGTCTGCATAAGTAGACTTGCTCTGCAATTCCTTTAGTTCAGTTTTGAGACATGAATGGCCAAATCCATAGAATCTTCATCCTGTAGATGGAGACATGAATGTGAACAAGTTGCTTGGCTTCTAGAAAGAAGGTGACTGAGGAGGCAGTGAAGTACCTGTCAGGCACACTGACCTAGGAGCAAGTTGGAGCACTTGGTAACTATCTTGGTGGCTACTCTCCCCTCGGAACCCCAAAGGTGTTTGTGCTTTAGCAGAGGGTAAACTGGAATACAGGAAGGGCAGGATGCTCCAGATCACACTGAGTGACCACCTGGGAACTGGGATGTGCTGTTTGGTGATCTTGGCTTTCAGGCTTGCAGGCCTCTTGCATGTCGTAGACTCAAAACATGAACATACCGTAAGTAAATAGGCAAATTTTCCAGGCTGCCAACCCCTCAGTGTCCAATAAATGGTCCCAAGGGATATTGTAGCTGATTATTTCCACGGTCTGGACTGGCGGAAGGGAATAAGAGTAAAATATGTGGCCCAGGCTGGTGTAACCAAGTCTGGAGTACAGCAGAGCTGTTGCTGCTGTTCCTCTTCCAAGTCATGTTCTTTTTCTGATGAAAGACAGATGAGGAAAGCTTGACATCTTAGAGCTTAGTTTGCCCTTCTTGAGCATTTCCGCTTGCAAAAAGGAGATCCCATCCCGCTGCTGCAGGCAGCACTGTGTTTGCTTGGCCTCTGGCAGGGCAGGGATGTGCAGAAAAGCAGTGATTTTAGCTGGCAGAAGATGAATGAATCCCTTTGTGCTGCGGCTGAAAGGATCACACCACTGTTTTCTCAAACCAGTGAATCTTTTGGCGAGATCCAGTCTCCTACAGAAACCAGGTGATGGGGTTCTAAAAACAAATAAATCTGAAGCTGGGGTATCAGTCATTCGGAGCTGCCTCCTCCTGTGCCCCATCCTGCCTCACATTGTAGAGGCCTCTGCTTTGGAGAACTGAAATAATTCGCTCATTGCTCTTTCTGCCAGACAGCTGCTTGTGACTCACTTCACGCTGGAGGTGCTTGCAATTATGGTCCCCAATGTGCAAGCCCAGCTTTCCCGGAGACTGAAAAATTACCATTAGGCCAGTTTGGTGTAAGACATCCCTCCATTAGCAGTTTTTATGAGCTGGGACAGCTCGTGGCAGCAATACTCTTGTATTTGGATCATTCCTGTGTTAGTTAGCTGGGGTTCAGCTTTGTTGTGGCTGCATGTATCACATCCAGCCAGGGGACAGTGGTAAAGCAAAGAGAACAACACGTGCTCTTAACTAAACCTTGTCTGTGCAGTTCAGAATACAACAAATAGATGAAGGAGGATGAAGCTGGTTGCAAATATTCCTCAGTAGTGACTTTTCCAAGGAGTGCTCAAATTAGGCTATTGACTGTCATAGGCTCTAAGAAAAAGCAGATCAAATTTTCCTCTTGTCAGAGCAAGCAGGCTCGTGGAAGGAGGAACAAGGCTGGGCTTGGAAATAAAATCACAGAATTTAGAAGGCAGGGTGCGTTGGAAAGGGGTGAGTTGGGATGGCCAAGACACAGCTCCTGGTGCTGGGCATGAGGAGGGAGCTTGTGTCCTCACAATCCGATGATGTGGCAGTGACCCAGCTTGAAAATATCCCCTGCAGCCATAAACTCAAAAGAAAAACTTGTGCTTATGTTGCAATAGAAAGCAAACACTAAGAAGAAAAACAACTAGAATGATGGAAGAGGAAGAGAAAACTCATTGTTTTTCCTGGAGCTTCTTGGCCAGATTAGCAGATTAGCAAGGAAGTCCCTTGCAAACATGAAAGTGGAGGTTCTGCAGATAAGTGAGATTTGGAAACCAAGCCTTACATAGCTTGCGTGCATTGTCTCATGGTCTCAGATACCTGGTATTTCAGGAAAAATGAAATTTCCTTATGTCCTCTTTAGCAGCGGAGAAACAAAGATTTGTTAAGGTCACCATGGTGTTTTTTTCAAGGAGTAATCAAAGAAAATGTGGGTCCCATCCTGGATTTAATTTGCAGTTTGCTCTTTTATGATCCTTCTTTTCTTTTATTAAAGGAGCAATTGTAACAGCTAGCTTTGGTATTGTGCAGTAAGTAAACAACTTAATCTGGTAACTTGTTTTAGTTTCCTCTCATGGAAGGCTTTAGATCCTGTTTTAGACTGTGATGGAACTGCATTGTCCAAAATGATGTTGGTTCACAGAATCACAGAATATTCAGAGTTGGAAGGGACCCAGAAGGTTCATCAAGTCCAACTCTTAAGTGAATGGCCCATTTGGGATCAAACCCAAAACCTTGGCATTATTAGCACCTGCTCTGACCAACTCAGCTGATCTCAGGTTGTGTCTCTGCAAAACCGGAGAGCTTTTGGATCTCTGCTCCTGTGTATTCTGATCTCTGGGATGCTGTTGGGTACTAACTGTGCTATAGCATTCAAAACCAGCTCCCTTGGACACGTACAGTGGGTGCACAAATGCTTGGAAAAGGGTGCCATTTCTCCTGAAAAGACATGAAAGACATTTCAAGGTCAAAGGGTCACAACAGCAGACACGGTTCTGGCTTGGCACTCTTCATAAAGAGTGTTCCAGGAAATGCTCTGCCTTTTAGAGGAAACTCATTTCCAGCCTGTGCAGAGGCTTTGGAGCATTGCCACACACACTGGAGCTGCAAACGTGTATTTCTTGCAAGACAATGGTTGGCTGCATTCCACGTATTCCAAACTCTGGTATTGGGAGGGAGGAATTTTGGCCTTTTAACAAAGGCTTTCAGGACTCAGCATATTAACTAAAATTCATAGCTGTCCGGCGTTCACAACGTGGTTTAAGACTACCTTACAAAAGCTCTTTCTGCCTTCAACATCTCACGTAGCTGTTGATTCCTTTTGCAGTAATTTGCTGGTGCCAAAATAGAATTGGTTTTTCACAGTAGCCTCTCTTCTCACTCTTCTGAGCGAAGCTGAATGAGTGTGCTCAAATTTTTAGGATAACTTTGCCAGAAAACAGCTTGGCTTTTTCTTGTGATGCCTGACTGGTGGATGACTTGGCAATAAAGAGCATTTTATGACCCTGTAATGGTTGTCATAAAACATTGGGGTTACCCTTTTTATGTTCCAGCCATAAACTACCTCAGGCTCCATTTTCTTAACATACCAGATTAGCAGAGGAATTCCTCACAAATATGAAAGTGGAGGTTCTGTGGATAAGTGAGGTTTGGAAGCCAAAACTGACAAAACACACTGAAACCAACACTCTCATGGGAAAAAGACTGTTAATGCTGAGACTTGGGACAGATCTCTGTGCTGCCTTATTACTTTCAATTTCCCACAACATGAAATAATAAGATATTAAAGTTGTTTGAAACAAAAAGGAATAGATGCCCAAAACACTTCTTATGCATATAGCTAAGAAAAACTGAGGCTCTTCTGTGTTCGTAATATTTGACTTTCATCTCATATCTTCTGGTTCATTTATGAGTTTCTGGGAAAAATTCTAGTTAATGTTAACATAGATATTCTGGGCTGATAATTCTGGATTCAGCTGGAAGGGATTTTGTGCTGTCAGGGTGGATTGAAGTATAAGATTCCTTGGCCATAGGAGAAAATTCATGTTGGAGGTTCTCTCTCTTGGAAGTCAAAATGAAGCCTCGTTCAGGAGCAGAGTTTCTGGGATTATTGCAATATAAATGCAATTTAATTAAGGAGACGTAGAAACTCCTTACTGAAGACAAAAATTACTAATCATTTTTTCTATTTATCACATAGATCGGCAAATGATGCAGTGCAAACTGTACAGACTAAAAGTTCTCCAAGCAGTTTTTGGGTACTGAAGTTCTTTGCCTGTTCCTGGTGATTCTAGGTTAGGCAGAACCCTGAACTTTTGCTCTCTGCTTGCAGAAAGCAGGCATTCGGGGAATTTGGCATCACTCAGAGGGAACAATGAAAATGGAAAAATCACATCAGGACAGGGCCAGGGGAGCTCAATGCTGCGACTCTGATGAAGAAGTGAATCTGAAACAACTCTTGTGTGGTTTGGTATTACCAAATCCTGTTCTTGGAGACTAACCCTTCCTGTGGAAAATGAATCAAGACAGAAGAAAAATTAAAATTTCGAGTCGTATTTCCAGAGTACTGACTTCTTTAGTGCTGCCAGCTTGCACTAGAACAGCTGCTATTTAGGTTGGCTGGATTTGAGTGAAGGGTTCAGTCCCGTTAGCAATTCCTCAAAACAAGCAATCTTCCAGGAGCCCCAAAACCCCCCCCACGGTGCATTTTTGCTGCTACATCCCATAGCTGCTGCTTGTTTCCTTGTGCTAATCCACATCTCGTGTGACATGTTAAGCCAGTCCTGGCTGAGCAGCTCAGCTCAGCCCAGCCCGTGGCAGCCCGTGAGACTCTGCTGCCAGGGGTTGTTTTAGGGTGTAAACTCGGTGTGAGGTGGCATTCAGGACTGGTTGGGACTGGCACACATGTTTGTTTGGAGCATAACCCCGCTGTGAAGTCACTGCCAGGCAGACTGTGCTGAGAGCCAGGGTGGGTGGCTGTGAGGAAGAAAATTGCAGATCTGGGGCCTGCTGCATGAGTGGCTACATCACCTTGTGCTTCATCCCTGGAAATGATTACCCACTTGTAATTGTTGTCAATATTCAACTTTTCTAGAGATGTAGAAACCTCGTTTACATCCTGGAGGTGAACTTCAAGGCCAGGGCAGATCTTGCCTGAAGGAAGGGCACAAGGTAAGGGAAACAAGGGGTTTTCTTGTTGGCTGTGTTTGTTGTGGTGGTGGTGGTTTGGGTTTCTTTTTGAGGAAATGTCTCCAATTTAGCATCCTGAGCCTGAAACACAAGAGTGTCAATGTAGACAAATATCCCAGTTTTGGAGCATTTTTCTAACGCAGAAGCTGCTGCCCTGAGCTGGGACTGTGAGAGCAAAGCAAGCCACCCATTCACTGGAGGAGCAGTGTGGGTGTGCAGCACAGTGATTAAACTGAAGGCTGATCAGTTCTGTATGATATCTGCTAAATAAACCCCTGAAATGGTGTTTCCCTAAGGCTCAGCCTCCACGTCTTCCACTACAAAGGCATGGGTGCTGCAGTGCTCAGCATAAACCTGTTGCTGTTGTACTGAGGACAGCAAGAAATGACACGAGTTTGATCTAGGAAGAAAAGGAATTATTTATTAATTTACAGGCTCATTTATATATCTTAGTTCACTTGAATAGCACAAGGCCATTGGTCCTTGACTATCTACCTCTCAGAATGATTGGTTAAATCCTACAACACTTATTTCAAAATATTTCATTAGTTAATATCACAACAATACTGCAAAACAATCTTGCACCTGCAAGATAAAGGGATTACTTTACAAAAACTTTTAACTGTTTTCCGCCAGTGTCTGTGTGAAAGCAAGGACTCTCACACAGACACTGGCAGAAAGATGGAAAATCTCCCTGCGACCAAGCTGTCAGCATCCACATAAACCAAGCATGTTAATCCTTCCAGGACCACTCATTTTCTCCTGGAGCAAAATTTGCAAGGAGGAGCTCCTTGTTTGGACTTTCTGGGCTGTGGATCATGTGATAAAAATTGGGTCAAAGTGCAATAAAACAGCGGCTTGCTGAAAGGGTGAACTGTGGACTGGGAGAATGTATTGCTGTTCTTAGATCCAGCTACAGTTTATGTCAGGCCAGGAGTGGGACTGCTGCTTGTAACTGGCTGTGGGACAGCTTGTACAGGATGGTAAAAAACCAAAAGGTTGTTCTGTGTGTCAAAGGCAGTGGCCAAGCCAAGGCAAAAAATCTTATGGGTCTGTGGAAATATATGGGGTTGGAGGGAAGAGGGGAAAGGTGAGGGTCAGGCACTCTCCAGGGCACCCTCCTGTTGTAACCTTGTGCTGCATTTGCTGAGAGTTAAAATCTGCTTTGGTAGTTTGATTTGCCTCCTTGCCACCCTAAAAAAACCCCACCCAAAAAAGAGAGAAGAAAGCTGTGTACCTGTGCTTACAGGCCCTGAACGTACAGACCCTGGCACCCCTTGCACGGCCGGGTAGTGCCAGGCTGGGGAGCAGATCTCAAATCCAGTCTGTTCACATCACTGGTGCAGTACCTAGAGGGACAGGGTGACTGCCAGGTACTTCTAAGCAGGTTGCTGGGAAGTTTTTGGGAGTGTGATTGGTTTCTTCATGTTTTCCAACTGCAGATCCTGCAGTTACGACACAGCAGCACGGACCTGCCTTATTTGCATTGTTCTGTAACACTGCTGACCTGCACTCCAGAAGTGAAACTGGAAATCCACCGGCTTCTGTCATCTGGGTGGAGCCAAGTAAACTGCCTTTTTCTCTGAGATGCCAGTGGCTTCTCATCTGGAGGAGGAGCTGAATGAATTAGGATTTGGAAAGGCTGCGCAGGCACTTGGAGAAGGGAAGGGAAGAGACATGAAGGCTTCCTTGGACACAAACAGCTTCTGAGGTACTCACTCTGTCTTCTTCTTTAGAGAGTCTTGTCTTCCAACCGGTCTGTTCTCTTACGGATTCTTGCTTTCCTGTTTTTAAGTAGACATTCAGAAACAGGCACTGAAATGTCTGGGGCAGGAGGGAAATTGTCCGTGTTCTGCACGTTTTCTCCATAAAGGAAGAACGTGTGTTACTGGTGCTCCTGATCTTTGTAACTCAATGACACCACGCCGGTAGCCCAGACTGGCAACTTCCAGAGAGCTCTGTGTGAGCTCACACTGATTGTGTGAATGCAGAAACTCAACAGCTTCCTCAAGTGGTGCATTTATATAAAAGTGTGAGTGACCACAGCAATCATAGAATAAATGTATTAACAGCATTTTCATGTTCGTGTAATTCCTGAATAATTTTCCCCATATCCATTATCCTTCTTTTCCTCATAGCTCCTTAGCATGTCTTGCTAATATCTTCTTTTCTGAAAGTGCCATCCTGTCTTGTTTGCAAATAAGGGAGGATTTGTCAGAAGGGTTGCAGGAGAAATCCTTGCAGCTCTCCTCCTTTCCAAGGAGAAGCTGCCACCAAGCTGGAGCTTTTCTTGCATTTCCCCAGGTCCAGCCTGACTCATGAACAATCCAACCTGGCAGCTCTGGGTTCAGAATGAAACCAAGCAGAACCCAAACATAAAGCATTGGTAACTAAGGACAGTGGTTTTAAAATAGAAGAAGTTAAACCAATGAAACACTTCATTCTACTTCATGTACTGCAGGCAGGAAAAAAAAAGTTAGCAATGTTTTCTCATAGTTGCTGTGGAAAATTGTTTTCAGAGCAGATGGTGGGAAACCAAAGTGTGCTTTACAATTGGGATTTTTTGCAGAGATTTCTCAGCTCAACCACAATGTCCTGCTGGTTTCTCTCTCTGCAGTGGCCTGTTGGAGCTGTGGATACAAAGTGCACTGATATGCTCACTCTGGAAGGAGCTGCTTTATCTCCTCCCATGACTGTTTTGTTTATTTGTTTTTATTGCAAAGGCTTGTTGAGAGTGGCGTTCAGCAGACCAGTGAGGGCAAAGTATAAAGAAAGTGATACCAAAAGTATCTCTTACGTAAATAAATACTCCTTTTCTGGGAAAGAACTTAAAGTAGAAAATGAAATCTGTAGGATATCCTGAAATTTTGGGGTTTTTTTTCTATTGCTGCCTTACTTCCTTCAGTAGTATTATTTTCTCCAAACTGACTGCAACTCAAGCCTTCTCCATGGGACCCTCAGGGTACCAGGTAAATCTTTTAGAGATTGTGGTGTCTTGTTCCACCAAGGTGGTTCTGACCATAAAACCCACAGACTAAAATGCTCCTAAAGCTATAGAGCCCAAGGTGTGTGGCTGGAAGAGGGAAAAGGGCTGGGGAAATTCACTGTTTACAGCTGGAGAACAGCACTGGGTTTTGTGTGTACGACTGTGCTTAATGGTTGGTTGGAGAGGGAAGGACATCTAAACTCTGGGGCAGCAGCTCTGCTCTGCTGGCTTCTGTGGGGGTGTTGGGGGGACTCTGCTCTGGTCACTTTGAGACTCCACTGAAGCTGTGCCAGAGGCAGAAAGCCTGAGGACTCTGGAAAGGCAGTGAGCTGGTTTAACTTGTGCTGGAGTCGGACAAAACATGTATCAGAGTATTCCTGGTCATTGAATTTTCACTTTGAGCTGCTGGAAGTGATGCCATTGCATTGGAGACTGAATTTCCTTCTTGTCTTGGCAAACACTGGAGTTATTTATTGTCTTGTGTTTGTTATTATGCCATGGGAGAAGGAAAAGGCTGAAAGTTTCAGGTAGTGATGTTTCCTCAAATAGGTCCTTTCGAAAACAAAATCAAAGGACCGTGTTAGGGCTCTACAGATTTCCTGTCAAACCCACTTTCTCCTGCAGGTGATGTCAGGTGGGCTGGTTTGTGGGTCACGTCTGGCCTAGGGGAAGCTGGGTGTGAGTGGCTGGTGTTCGCTGAAGGAACTCCAGCTCCTCCTGCTTGTTACTTTATTCACCTACAGCTTGTTCTGCTTTTAGGGTCTGGCTTTGCTCTGTTACAGCTCTGCAGACAACTCCAGTAGGTCTGAAAAGTGAAAATTTGTATTACTTTGAAAAGAAAGGGAAGCAGGCAAAAAAACGGAATGAAAAATATTTTCTGTCCAAAGAATGTGTTTCACTTTAGATCTGAGTGTTTTATTGACGTAAATTTAAAACTGATGGCAGGAGGTGGCCAAGACAGCTGGAGAATCTCCAGATTTTAAGACAGATCAGTGGGAGGGAACAGAGATTTGGTGGATGCTGTTCTGGCTGTTGAAACTGAAGAGAAGAGGGGCAGAAGGAGGGAATGGTACCAGAGAGAAGAGGAAGGGAGATGTCCTTCGAGCAGAACGAGGAGAGGGGCAAGAAGATCACACCAGGGAGGACCAAATGAATGAGGATAGAAGATACAGACCTCAGGCTGAAAACTACTGAGAAAACCCAAATTTTAACCTCTGGTCACATAACTGCCAGATGTGCTGCAGTTGTTCTGTGCAGTGAACATGCTCTGGAGTATAAATCCTCTGGAGGGATTTAAAAGGCAAGAAGAGGTGGCACTTAGGGACATGATCTAGTGGTGGATTGGCAGTGCTGTGTTAACAGCTGGACCCGATGGTCTTGAGGGTCTTTTCCAAACTTACGGTTCTATGATTCCAAAACTGATGTCAATCCCTTGGAACTCTGCTCATCTGCAGGGTAGGAGGGATAGGAATTGTTAACTGTGCTTTGCGAATCAGGAAATAGGATAAAGTAATGTGTGAAATATGAATGATCAGAAAAAAAAATTTTAAAAGATAGGATCAATTTTTTGATGTATGGAAAGAGGATGAGAGGAGATTGTTGCTCATACTGGGTGGGGCCAGAGGAAATCCTTGCAGGACTGTCCAGGTGAGCAGGAGCTCTGTGCATAAAAGTGCGAACGGTTCCCTGGTGTGGTGGTGGAAGCATGTGGAGCAGTGCCAGGAGCCTGCCTCTGTCCAGCATTCCCTGGATTTGCATCCTGCACAGGAGTGTCGAGAGCCTGAGGTGTCCCAGGTTTTATTCCATAGGGAATTTTGCAGCTGGTCTCAAGAGCTGGGTCTGCACCTGCCGGCAGCCGGAGCGGGCATTTCCCGTCCCGCGGGTTGTGTTTCTCCTCTTTCTGGGAAATGGGGTGGAACTCTCAGCAGATCTAGATCAGCATAGACCATGAGGGATAAGCATTTATTAACTTCTGCTGAATGTATAATTAGGAGTTAGTGCATAATTTATTTGGAAATTTCCTCAAGGTACCTCTCAGGTAGTGACAGCAAAAAAGTTGTTTTAATGAAAGCTTTTGATGAAAAGCTCCCAGGAACAAAGCAGAGCTGGTCTGGTGAGGAAAGTTAGGTGAATTTTCTATAAGTTTTTCTTATTTGGCAAGTATTTTGGTAAAAATACATCACAAAATAGTGACAGATTTATTTAAATGGTTGAAAATGAACTTCTGACTAAATCCAAGGATGTTTTGGAAAGAACTACCAAGTTATTGCTTGTTTGTTCATTTGACTTGTACAGATATTTCCCATCAGATCTCCTAAATTAAAAATAGAATTCGATTTGACAATAAATATTTCATCTTAGGCCAAGTGAAACAGTCATTCAGCATAATGCACCTTCCTTAGCTAATGTTTTGGTGTGTTTTGGAAGTGACAGCAATTGAAGCTGTTATTTGCTGCTCCTACTGAGGGGTGCGTGCGGGGCCACTGCCTGGAGGAGCCGGGAGGACCTGGACACGGAGCCTCCTGCCCAACAGGCTCAGGAGGGATTTCCCTCTCCCTGCAGAAGGACCTCGTGTCTCCTACTGCTGTGGTTGAGCCAGAGGTGGAAAGGGGTGTGAGTGTGGCCCTTGCAGAGTGCAGCAGCAGCTGAGCAGTGTGAGGCTTCCTCTGCCTCACTCCCATCGCAGTGACCTGGGCTGGAAGCAGCTGTCCGGCACTCGGCCTGGGAGCTTTTTCTGTTTGTCTGGACAAAGAAGACAGAGATGGAGGGTGCTAAGCACGGCCTTTAATGTCCCAACAGGGAGAAGACTGAGGGAGGAGCCTGCTGAGCCTGCCCTGGCACTGTGGAGGATCTGGGAGAGCTCCAGCCCCGCTGGAGCTGAGCATCCCAGGCAGCCCCATGGACTCTCCCCACCTCCTGCCCTTGGGTTTCCTGCTCCTGGCTCTTGCTGCTCCATGTTCAAGTGAGTCTCCTTGTTTGACCTTGGTGCTTTTCCCTGCACAGCAGTAGCTCAAAACCTCTGAACTGTTAGGAGAAAGCTCAGCTGTGCCCAGTTAAAACCAAGACCACAAAACCTCTAGGGTGAGAAGAGAAATTAAGGAGCTGAAGGCTGATTTGTTTGAGCTGTCACAGTCACCTCTTTTGGGAGGGGTGACTGTTTGGGTCTGATGTCAGATGAGGCGAGTCCTCTCCCAAAGGACTGGCCCTTTCCCAGGACAGTCTGAGTGAGGAAGCCTGGGACACTGCACCCAGAGTGGGCAGTCTGGCAGCTCAGCTCTGAGCTTCAGTGGTCTTGGGATCTGGCAGTGTGTTGGAGGGACACCGGGTGGGATTGTGCCAGGGCATTTGGGAAGGAAAGAGGACAAGAACAGATGAGCTCAGCAAGAGGAACGTCTTTCAACTCACTTCCCAAGCTGCTAGCTTCCCAGTTAAAAAAAACAGTGGAAGCAGCGGGGGAATTCTATCATATTTCTACCCCAGAAATTATCTGGGCACTGGCCCCAACACTGTATAAAATTTGCCCATTGGCAGACAATGTCTCCTAAGCTGTGACTGGGCTTTTCCACCAAAACCCATCCTGTTCTCTAACATTAAACTTCTGGGTAGAAAATTGGTTGAAAATGTTTTTTTCTCTGTTTTCTGATTTAGATATTGCTATGTCCAATGCTGGCCCTGCTGAAGGGAGAGAAGACTCTCCTTCTGGCAACACAACCGTGACAGTCTACCACTGTAAGGACTGTGAGAGCAGCACATGCCACGCTAGGCCAATCAGTTTTGAAAACTTTAAAAAAATTGCTGAAACACAAAGCAAGACATTTTCAAATGGAATAATTGAGTTGGTGACCACAGAAGAACACATCATAATGTGCTTTCAGCAAAGAAATCCTTTTCCTGAAGGAATTTGTGGCATCGTCTGGGAGAAAGCTGGGGGAGCAGGATTCTCATGTGGCACCCTGAATTCTGGAGGTATGCTGTGCTGGGAGCCTCCTTATTATGGAAAACATATTTCTGGGTAGGAAATTGAACTGTTCTGCATTTGAGTAAACAAACTTGACAGGAAGAGCTTCTTCTGTGAAAAAAAGTCATTAAATAATTCAGAAAAAAAATTTCAATTCTCTTGGGTCAAACTGCTTAAAACTACACTAGGAAAGATCTGATAAGCACATGTTACTCTGATTTACAAAGGTACTTTTTTTTGTCTTGCCAACAGCAATTCCCAAGGTGAAATTCTGTGCCATGTTGCAATGTGTGAACCCCACCTGCTTCAGCCAGAACACACCTAGGCCCAGGTCCAGCCTCAAGAGCCACTCTGTGCTGCTCCTCTGTACAATTCAATAAACACCCAGGAGCATCTTTCCAGCTTCCTCACAAAACTGCCAAAATCAGAGATTCCAACACCTGTCAGTGCATGGACCAAGTGGCTCCAGGAGGGCAAAACTTCCAGAGGTGTAACTTAATTGAGCTCCATCCAAGTCAGTGACATTTCTGTCTGCAGTTGGTTCTCTGAGAGCAGCTTTTATCACCTCTCCTGCTAGACTTAGAACGTCCTTTCTAACTTTAATTCTCAAACTTTGTATGCCTTTGTTCAGCCTAAGAATTCCTCTTGTATTTAATTTCTGGCAACTGATGCCTTGAGGTCGCCACCTAAAACAGAGACTAGACAAGAACAAGAGAATAAAAGCAGGTATTTATTTGAAGGGCCTCCAAAGGTACACCCTGGACAGTCAAAAGGCTCCACCCAAGATGGACCCTGGGTCACGGGTTCTTCACACTTTTATAAGTTTGGTTCATTTGCATATCAGGGTTAATTCTCCAATTATAACCTCAGTTAATGATGTAATTACCCCAAGTTTGCCCCTCTCCTTAGAGGCTTTAGTTTACACATTTTGGGGCCTGGGGTCCTTGAAGAGCAAACCTAGAGAGGGTTTGTTATGTCTGACCAGCATGAAAGAACAGCAACTCACAGGCCCCACGAAACTTCAGTGTTACACACTGGGCAGTAGAGGATTTGAAAAATATAGAAATTAAAACCTGAGGCATCACCACTGTAAACCATTTCTCTCCTGTGTTTATTCTCACCACTGTAAAATATCTACATGCTGTCACTACTGCGTAAAACTTGGGTGACACTAAAACATCCACAGTGAAATCTGGAAATTGCTGTAGGCAGGGATGCCTGTATCCCTTGAGAGGGGAAGGGGTGGATGTGTAGGTGCAGGTGGGAAGGAATTTTCCAGATTCTCTTAGAAGAAGAATAAGCTCTATAATGGCACAGTGGGATGGAGGGTAGGTAGGAGATGCACTCCAGGGTCTTAGAGAGTTACTCAGCTACGGGGCTTGCTTGTTCCTCTTCTTTGGTTCCTGTGGATAAAAGGGAGCTGCAAAATTTTGTAATAATTATGACCTGAATAGATTTTTATTGCGTAAAGGTAATGATAAGATTTTTACAGATTTTTTTTGTTCTTAATTACGTTTTTATTCTTTCCTTACATGAAAACTTCCTTACCTTCTTCAAATATTTCCATTCTTGATTCCCAGAACAATTAATAAGATTTAGTGAGAAGGAAATTTAATGGCAGTGGTTGATTTGAACTGTTGGGGAATGAAACATCTCCAACTCGTAGCAATCCTAGCAATCTCCAACTTTTTGTGCTACATGATCCACTTTTTAAATCTATTGAATTCTTCAACATTTTAAACCCTTCATTGAAGATCTTCTACATGATCCATATTTATAATCAAAACTTCTTTTACCTTTTGTCCTTCCCAGAAAATGGAAGAGGTAACATCAGTAATGAGAAGAAAATTTGCTGTGATGCAGAGACAAACCTCTGGCAGCCCAACCCTACCCTGAAGTGCTACCCTGAAATGAAACATGCGGAAACCAGAAAACCAACAGGTGACATCCCTAGTAAGGGAATTCTAGATTAATCTCTTCATGTGTTTGTTTGCCTTTTGCTTTGAGAGGGGTTTGTCCAGAGAGCTGGATGTGAACAGAGTTTTAAATGGTCGGGGAGATGTTCGGAACACAGGGATGCTGAGGGAAGGGGGTACATGATGGTGTGCAACAAATTCCCAAGAATTCCCCTTACCAGTAAGTGATAAATGAGGCTTTGCCTTCAGACTAAGAGGACATTTGTCACATAAAGGTATTTTTATATTGAAATTTCTTTCACAGTAGAAATCTCTATCATGTTGCTTTGGTCATGGACAAACAGGTCTTTAAAAAACCAGTCAAAGTGGATTTCCTCATTGGCCTTTGAACCCTTCATCAAGGATGGGTCTCACATCTCTTGTTGTTGGTTGTTTCAGATGAGATCGATGTTCAAAGGTATCTCTTGTGGTGGGGTGTCAAGAACTGGCTTTGAATGTTGATAAAGTCAGTATTGTGACAGGCACCTTCACCAAGATATGATGAGCCAGAGGCTCTTTGCTCTCTCATTCACCAGTTCCTTCTCTCCTTATCAGATGGGACCCGTGCTTGTGTGTGGTGCTTACGAGGCAGTTCATGGCTTGGCACTCCTGCTTGGTTCACTTGGATGCTCTATTTTCTTCTACTCTGCAGGTAATCCTGAATTTCTCACCAGCAAAAAGAGCAGCATTGGCATATTGCTCACATTCCTGTTTGTTGGGGTTTGCACAGGATGGGTCACCAAGTATTACTTCTTGCGGCTGCGGCGTGGCCAAGGTACAGTCTGACAAATCGTGTGTTCCCTGTGGCTGCCACACCTGGAAGTGGAAAAAGCACAAAGGGTTTTCCTCCTGGATCTCACCTCCAGTGTGTTGTTCATGCAGTTCCTAATGATCTTCACTGGGCCAGCAGCTGGAATGAGCTCCCCTCCCATGGCTGCTGTGACAGTGCCCATCCGGTGGCTTTGTTATGAAAAATAAGAACAAAAGGAATTTCCTCACTGCTTCCTCCTGAAATGAGGGGGAAACACTGGCAGGGCCAAGTGACTGCAGGGCTCAGCCTTCCCTCCATGGGATCCTGGTCCTTGGAGCAGTCCCACACTGCAGCATGGCTATACAGCTTCCCTGGCAGAGATGTGTCCCAGCCAGGACACTGATGGACATCCAGGTGTGGGCTGACAGGGCCTTCAGGAGAGTGGTTCCCTCTCTCAGGCCTGCCCACTACAGAGCCAGCTTTAATTTAAGAAAGATTATTTCTCTAAATACATCCAAGAGGGAAGTTTGTTTGGCAAACCAATATGCATGGAGAGAGGTGGGATGGGCCCTGTGGAGACTTCTACAGACACCCCATGGCCCTGCCATATGGCTTTCCCCCTCGATCCTGTGTCTAACTTGGCTCCACGGTTTTTGGCACCTTGTGTATGCCCCAGGCTGAGACTCCTCTCAGTTACTGAACTAGTCCATCCCCTAGGAAGGGATGTTGATTGTTTCTTTCTGAGAATCAAAGGATTAAATTCCCAAGTCTGAATTTGTTTCAGGAGGCGTTGCACAAGTGCTCACAAAGCCCAGCAAAGACAGCACAAAACCAGTCTCACTGCAGTTGTTACATCAATAAATCAATGGATATGTGGGTGTGAGGGGTAAAAAATTTACCAGGGATGACTGTCATCCAGCAATGTCTCAGGTCTGTCCTAGAGCCCCTCTAAGGCAGAGGCTGATGGGTCACAGCACCAGGGCAGGGTCTCAGCACAGCCTAGAACCCACGTTCATGCCATGAAGCTGCCCCCCTTGCAGAGCAAGAGGTGGCCCAGTAGCAGAAGGGAGAGGGGAGCTGCCTGGGGGACTTCACACTCCAGGTTCCCAAGCCTAAATACAGGTATTTGGATTATAATTCTCACTGGAATTAGCCTGTTTCTTTGGTGGCCTCACAGATATTTTTCCTTCAATTCTGCAGCTTTTAGGCAAGACACACGGGCTCCGAACAGAGAAAACCTCGAGCATCTTAGATAACCATCTGCAAAGGAGAAAACCTCTCTGCCAGCATCCTCGTCCTCTCTCATGATGTACAGCAGCCAGCTGAACAACAGACTGATTTTCCATGAGAACTCCTGCTCTTGTATTCACAAATAGTCCTGTTTTCTCAAATGTACCTTCGCCACATCCCCACCTTCCCCGAGCACTGTGACTCTTGTCCAGCTCCAGGCCTTTGTGAGCAGCACAAGCACCAGCCCAGAGCCCACATCCTCTCCTGGTGCTTGGCTGCAGACAGCAGCCACCCCAGGGTGTGTGGCTGACTCAGTAGCAGAGCTTAATCTAACTGAATTCTCTCTGTGACTGAAAATGTGAACTGCTCTGAAATCCTGCCCGTGCCCTCTGCTTGGCTTTCACTTGGCAATGCCATAGCTGCACCCGGGTGTCTGTATTTTTTTAATTCTCAGGTCATCTCTGGATTCACAAAAGCCTTTTGCACGGCTGGCTGGTTGGTTCAGCTAGATGGGTTTGGTCTTTTGAACAAACATTTGATTTTGCTGTCACCCACAGGCTGGGGACATCTCTGTGTGTTTGTTCCTGTGCTGGGGTGGGTGGGAGGATGTGTCCAGCTCCCTCAGGACTGGCATTGGGTCACAGAGGCCTTGGTCTTCCCCCAAGCTGAACAGAATTCTGGCATCAATATTCCTGATAAATTAGGCAGGTTTAGACTGTGTGTGACGAATACAACCCTGCAGGAATCCGATTGTGTACTTGGTATCTTTAAATGATTCCCCATTCCCACTTGATTTAAATAAATCCTCAGCTTTTGCACTGGATCAAATTTAGTATCAGGGCTGTTGAGTGAAAAATCAGTGGCAGCACAAGTGGAAAAGCAAATCCCTGAAACACGTGAATGCTTGCTCAATCATTTTTCCATGGGTTAGTTCCCCATAAACCTGTAGCTGAAACTTCCAGCAGGAAATCCCAAAGGATGTAGGACGTTGTGTCCCTCTTGAACTTTGCTACAGTCAAATCTAAAAGGAAAAGTTCATAATGTAAAAGATCCAAATACTTTTAATAATTAATTTTTAGAAAGATAGAAGGGTCTCTGTGCTTAAATTTACCTTTTGTTTGGCACAAGAGACCAATTCTTTTATGGGTTGGTGGGGGTTTTTTACCCTCTCCAGCCAGGGCTTTATACTCACACTTTTAACTCAGCTCTCAGCTGATTTGATGCAAATTTTCAGTTTTAATGTGGTGGAATGCAATCAAACCTTCCTGAAGTGTTGACAATCCAGATATTCCAAGCCTTCTAGGTACTTACTGAGTTCGTTGTGTTGATGATCCAGTTGTCAGCTGTGTTTTATCATGAGGAATGTTATGTTTGTTCAATAAATCAAAACTAAGATTGCCTGTAAAAAGTCCACACTGTGGATGAACTAAGAAATAGAAGGAAAAAGACATTTCCTCTTTATGTAGTGTCTTATCACAATTGCACTTCCATTTTTTTCCCACAACAAAACTGCTGGAAGCTTTTCACAGGGTAGAGCTGTGTAAAAGGAGTGAGGAAGGGTTTTTTTGGAAATTACATTGTATTAACTTGAGGTATTCAGGTTTAATGATGTGCAGATTTAATTTCTACTCTGTAACAGCAGCTGGGGCCAGGAAGCTGGGCATGTTTTGAGAGGAAAAGTTATACGGGCACCTCAGTGAGATCAGTCAGGAGACACGAGTCACAGACTAATCTTTATGTCTCACTCAAACACATCTTTGTCCACATCTCACGTCTCTTTCCCTCATGTCTCTTCTTCCTACAGGTGATTATGCAGATTGTGTTTTTTGGGGACATCACTACCAACTGTTCCACTTTGCCCCTTTGGAACTGTGTTGTGCTGGCGCACACCAAAGGTGCCACATCTCATGGAAAAGCAGTGAAAACTTGATTTAAAAATGACAGTGTTTGCCCTTAGCAGATGCATTTTGCTTTTTAATATACACATAAAGGTGAATATTTTTAATCATAGGATCATGGAATGGTTTGTGTTGGAGGGGATATTAAAGATCATCTTATTTTGTTTTACAAAATAAAAAAATGACAAATGATACTAAGGGGCCTGACTCACTGAAAGCCATAATTTGATAGTTTTTATTTCATTTGAGGTGTTGTAAAGATCACAATACAACTTCATCTTAAACACTGGCTGTTCATTGTGTGGTGGTGCATCCCCCCCTTTTCCAGGCCACACTTTGATCTGGGAAATGCTGGTTAGGCCTCGGCCTTGACGAGCAGCCCCTGGCTCATCACTTATCAGAAACTCCGTCTGCTCCAGGCCTGCTACTGTCCAATGACCTCCTGGTTTCTCTAGGAACAGCCTTGGAAGTGATTTTTCTTGCCTGAATGGCACAACAACCCTGCTCTCACACTTCCAAAGACCGTGGGCCAGTCCGAGGTGGGGCCAGGATGAAACATGGCTGTGACTAAAGCCCATCCCTTGGGGCCCTGTAAACAGCGGTGAAAAACGAGACCCTTGGAGCTCTCCTGGGCCGCAGCAGCTCCACCAGAACCTCCCTCACAGCGGGATCCACGCTGGGATCTCTCCCGTTTGCTGCCCTCGGGGGATCCCGAACAACGATGGATCCCGGGCCAATCCCCCCAGTCCTCAAGGCCCAACCCTTCGCCCCTTGGGGAGATGCAAAAGTGTCCGGAGTGAGCATTTCCCCGCCTCTGAGGGGAATTTCTCACAGGTGCCTTGCACTGACTCTTTATATCTGTGTGCAGATCCTTTGGCATGGGAGGAATTCTCCTCTCTTCGATGTTTAAGTACCTGAGATATCTGAGCAGGTTAGGCCTGTAAGTAAGTTTAATACAAGTTACGTTAAGTTAGATGCAGTTAAGTGTTATTCCTTTGCTAAATTGTTACATTTAAGTAATAAATTAAGTACTGTTAAGTTTGAGTGCTGTTAAGCCTTTAGGCCGTATTTCTTTTATCCTTGCCCTTCCTATCCTTTTGTCACACGCACCTAAACATACAACACACACACAGAGTTCTCACTTCATTTCTGTTTTGATTAACTGGATTTTGTTTGTTGGTTTTCTCCCTCAGTGTTCCTTAACCATCCAGTCAGCAGCAGGGTGAACCTTGCCAACAAGCTCTGTTGTGCTGGCGCTTAATATCAAATCTGGATTGTACTGATCCCCTTGACAGTGATGTTTTAAGACATCTCAAACGCTCGTTCAGAACAGGTGTTTCCCATTTGATCCCTCTATTCCTCGCTATTCATTGCACAAGTACTTCTTGTTCAGTTTCTTTGGATATTGGGGTCATTGGAGAACTCCAAGGGTCTCATTATACATTTATATATCTTTGTTTCTTAGGATAGACTGGACTTAAACCTTCTGCAGTCCTTTTCCAAAGAGGCTCTGTTATCCACTTCCCTGATGTTGTTAAATGCTCCTTTCTCTAAAAAGAAAAGAGAAAAGTGTATTGTCTTCCATCCTCTGCCACTTTTTTTTACTTTTAAATTCCTGATTTAGATCTGAAACCAGCTCCAGTTATCAGGCTGAGTTTAGTGAAGTTTGTATTTTAAGAACTAATAGGATCCTGCTGGGAATCTACAGAGAGAACTACATTTTCTGTGTGAGGGAAAGCAGACACTTTTTTGCTGAGGCCTCTGAAGCTTGGGGAGGTGCTGAGTTGCTCAGGTCAATGGGCATGAAGGTCACTACAGGGGCCAGGGCAGCCCAGAAATGACATGTCCAGCATAGGGAGACTGAGGTCCAGTCTTAGAGAGAGGTTCTGTTGATGGAAGAGTTGGTTTTGAAACCTGCTTTGATATGAACAGACCAAGAAGAACTCTGATATTGCAATTTCAATTGCATTTCTTGGTTTTAGGTGGAGGAAATGAACAGTCAATTTCAGTCAACAGAACAATTTTCAGTGCTTGGGAAGGAGGCTCCGTCAGCATAACTTGCGCAATGAATGGTTCAAAAAATGAATATATATTGCTGGGCATCTCTCTTTGTCAGTGGATGATTTGGCAAAAGTGTGGCATTAGTAAATAACCATTACAGTTTCCCTGAAATACTTGGATTCTTGTCTAGTAAGTTCAAAGGGTTCCTCCTGAGTATCTCACAGCTGAGGGATGCCAAGGGCCTGCTCTTGCTCAGAGCAGCCAAAGATGCAGAAAGCTCTGACAGCACCGGCACAGGCACTTCCAGTTTCCATAAGGAGATTGCTGAGGTGGGTGCTGGAGAGCAAGAGTGAATGCACAACTGCCTGACTGGCACTGTGAAGATCAAATTTGAGCCTCCCTTTTCTCAGTTGCCTTCAAAGGGGAGGTAGGTGCTCCCCATAGACACCTTTCTACTGCTGCCCTGGGGGCTGGGGACTGCTCAGCAGCAGGAAACCAGGGGTGGTTTAAGTGTGAAGAAACCCAAGATGCACCTCCCAGGGATGTGGCTCTTCCCCCTCTCTCACAATCGTTGTGATACAAAGGCAAAAGCAAAACTCTGCTGACTTCTTTCAGTAGACAGCTCACATAGCTGGCAGACAATAGCACAACCTGAGGCTTACAACTCTTTCCTCAGGACTTTAACTCATCGGTCAGATTGAGGGAACAACTAAAAAGAGCTTTGAAGATGCTGTGGATGTCGTGTCTCCCAGCTGCATCCCTCTTTCTTCTGCTTCTCCCGTGCTTCCCTGCCCAGGATGGTACGTACAACATCGATGCTCTTACGTTTCTTACATTTCAATATTTTCTTTCCTTTTTTTCCAACCTTTTCTAAACTATGTTTGTCTTAGACATGCAATGCTCTCTATTTAATTTGTCTTCCCTTGTTCCTGATGTAGCTTCTTTTAGGCGTTTCCCATTTGATCCCTCTGTTCCTCACTATCCATTGCACAAGTACTCCCCATTCAGTTTCTTTGGATATTGGGGTCATTGGAGAACTCCAAGGGTCTCATTATACATTTATATATCTTTGTTTCTTAGGATAGACTGGACTTAAACCTTCTGCAGCCCTCTTGCTGAGGTTCTGTATTATCTGGATCCCTCATATTATTAAATGCTCCTTTCTCTAAAAAGACAAAAGAAAAGTGTATTTTCTTCCATTCTCTGCCACTTTTTTTTACTTTTTAATTCCTGATTTAGATCTGAAACCAGCTCCAGTTATCAGGCTGAGTTTAGTGAAGTTTGTATTTTAAGAACTAATAGGATCCTGCTGGGAATCTACAGAGAGAACTGAATTTTTCTGTGAGACAGCAGACACTTTTTTGCCAAGGCCTCTGAAGCTTGGGAAGGTCCTGAGTTGCTCAGGTCAATGGGCATGAAGGTCACTACAGGGGCCAGGGCAGCCCAGAAATGACATGTCCAGCATAGGGAGACTGAGGTCCAGTCTTAGAGAGAGGTTCTGTTGATGGAAGAGTTGGTTTTGAAACCTGCTTTGATATGAACGGACCGAGAGGAACTCTGATATTACAATTTCAATTGCATTTCTTGTTTTTAGGTGGAGGAAATGAACAGTCAACAGAAGTTATCAGTGCTTGGGAAGGAGGTTCCGTCACCATAACTTGCTCTATGAATGGTTCACAAAATCAAGTGGGGATGCACTTGACAGCTGTCAGACAGAATCTCAATGTGATATATCTTCCCAAGCACGCATCTCCAAATGTCAATCCTGCCTTTGCTAATCGCATCAAGTATTCAAAGGAAGGGAAGAATCTCAGGATAACCCTGCAGAGGTTACAGGAATCTGATTCCAAAATCTATGTATGCTCTGCGATGATTAAAATCAATGACCGTCACAGAGACCTGTATGGGAAGACAACCATAGTAGTGGTCAAAGGTATTGCAATTCCACCTTTTATGTCACAAATTAGTAAATGCAGATCTATATTTTAAGTCAAAGATTGGAAGAAAACACAATGGGAGGGTGAGTCTGACAGAACTTTTTCCGTGCCTGCTCAGGTCATGTACAGATTTGAAGGAAAGTGTGGGTTTACTCCCTGAAACAATGAAAATACATTAGATAGTATGGTACCAAAAAAACCCCAAACCATCCTAGAACATTAATTGGTGACTCATTAATTCCAGCTACAGATTTTCACATGAGTCATAGGTTGCTGCAGCAGTTTGGAAACAGTGAGGTCCCACAGTTCTTTCCAAAACAACCTCTCAAACCTTTATAAACAACTAGCAGAGCAAAGAGGGGTTTTTTGGTAGCAGTTTTTGCAAATCTCTTTTGTTTTTACTAATCCGTCTTAAGTGACAAATTGGTAATAATTGGGAAGCTGGTGCTAGGCAGGGTCTGCAACTTGGGCATGAGTGAATAAAGGGTTTTTTCTCTTGTTAGTAAGGAGTTGATGAATGGGCAGAAGCGCTCCTTTTGGCAGATGTTTCTGGTTGGAGGAACAATTTTTCTGTCTTTATTTTTTTTTCCATTAGATGGGGGTTGAGCCCACACTATTCTTTGGCAATTTATTCCTCTATGTACCTGTCCTTACGATGAGACCTTCTAACCTGAATCATCTTTCCCAAAGCTTACAGGGCTTTCTTCCTTTCCTGTCCCCAAGGCATGTGAAATCTAATTGATTGCTGATCAGCAATAGTAATTTGTATCCATGAAGGATTATCATCTCCTCCCTTGGGCTTCTCCTTTCAACCTTCTTGGCTGTGTTTTATCAAATGAATCCCATATTGTTTGTTGTGTATTGTCTCTCCAAATTATTTTCTTAAATTGCTTTATATCTCTTTTTGATTCTGATCCTCTTCTCTGAAATGCTTACAACCTTCCCTTTACAAACTTGATAAATTCTGCCCTCACTCCCTTATCCACTTTAATGATAATGTTAAAAGGAACAAGTCCTGTCCTCAGAGGAACTCAGTGGAATGTCTTCCCAACTGGACAGTGAGTCATTAATAACCACTCCATTCTCACAGACCATTTTCAACATTGATGGGACACACACAGTACGATTTGATCCAGAAAAATAGCCTCCAGATCTCTCTATGGCTTCATCTCACTTGAGAAAGCAGCCAACGATGCATGGTTCCAGGACATGCTGATCAGGCTGTATTCCCTTAGAGGAGGTCAGTATATGTCATTTTTTACGTAGATGCAGACCCTTTACAAACAGCTAAACCTGTTGGCCCGTCCTACTTTCAGATCCTGAGGCAGGAAGATACTCCAGGGTGTACTAAAATATATCCTTCTTCTCAAAGCATGTGTAAAGCATGTTTAAAAATTCATTTAATCTAAACTTCTATGGTCTGTTCTTTCTGCCTGTGACCTCGGCCCTTGCTCCCCAGTTAAAATACACCATGTTAACCATGTGATAGCCACTAATGTCTCTGTTTTTAGCTAAATCCAGCAGGGCTCTGGAGCAGTCACCACTTTATGCCAACCCTGAGCAAGGCCAGCCTGTCAGCATCACCTGTGCGTTGAAAAGCTCACCTGAACATGAGGGGTTCTACTTGCTCAGGACCCACGTGCAGCCTGGCACAGTTCTGTACGTGTCAAAGCTGAATGAGTCAAGCGTTTCTCCTGCCTTTAAGAGTCGCTTGGAGTACTCAAGGGAAGGAAATAGACTGGTGATAACTCTACAAGACCTACAGGAGAAGGACAGTGATAACTACGTCTGTGCTGAGGACGTGAACAATTCCCCTCTGCTCTCAGCGAGTGGCACCATGGTGCTGGTGAAAGGTACGACCCTTTTACTTGTTTAATCAGAAATAACTATTGTGTTGTAGTGCAAAAAGTGGACAGAAAGCTTCTGGAACTTTAGTCAGGACAGGCAAACATGGCTAAGTTTGAAGAGTGGGCTCGGGCTCCTTTGTGCCCTGTTGAGCTTGGACACAGAAACAGACTCTGTTTCTGCCTGCCTCGTACAACCAGAGGGAAATTCAAACCTTGCCATAATCCTGCATCATGGAAAAAGAAAAATAAGGCCAAAAAAAAGATGACAAACACTTCACTGTGTGCAATCTGTCAGTTTTAGGATATGAATAAGTATTTTTAGCACCAATTCCTTGACCTTAACATGACATAAATGACTTTTAGAAACCATTCCCTCTAGCAAGTCTTGTCTTTAAAAATAGATCACACTGAGAAGCACAAAACAAGTCCTCAGACATTTGCTTCAAGCACCAGAGACCCCAGCAAAGATGTTCTCAAATACCCTTGTCACATACTGAGCACTCTGTGAGCGTGTGCTGCAATGAGGGGGGGTTTGATTTTTCACTGTTTTTAAGAGGGGGTTTGATTTTTCTGTGGTCCAAAGAGGGGGTTTTACTTTTCTATGCTCCAAAGAGGGTTTTTTATTTTCCTGCTGGATGGTGCTGTACCCATTTGCCAAGCTGAAGTCAGAACCAGCAACAGAGTGCTTGATTTTGGTGTTACTGGTACAATTTAACCCTGTCATTGGGCTTTGCTGAGGCCTTTGTAAAATAAGGTTTACAAAGGCCCTGAGAGTTGCAAAGGATTTTCCTGCAGTCTGCAAAAGCAACTGTGGTCCCATTCTGTGCCACCACCCACAGCTGGGGCAACAACTCAGTAAAGTGAGGTGAGGGAAGTGACAGCAGCAGGACAAAGCAGGGGGGTGATTAGTAATTAGTGTGTTATTCAGATATGGATTAATTGAGGTTTTAGAGAATTGAAACCCTTTCCAGCAGCACAATTCTGCTCAGTGTATTTCACACCACAGCATCCTCCTGCTTCTGTCTGTACCTCTCACCAGCCTGGCTCTTGGATAATTCAGAGCCCTCAGGGTTGCAGCAACACTGCAGGAAAAGATTTTCTGCTCCTGTTGTGAGTGTGTGAAAGCTGCCTTTGTAGAGTGCTCCTTGCTGACTCACCTGCAGCCACCCCCAGCCTCTGGAATGCCAGTGACAGGGAATTCTCACAGGGAATGCCACTGAGAACATTAATGGCATGACAAACATGTCTCTGTAGCTGTTGATATCCAGATTTTTGATTAACCCGTAAAATTATTTTTTCAGAATAAAATAAAATTCTGCCTCTTGTGAATAATACTGCTGTGATTTTACATGCAGCAGTGGACCAGGCATGCAAGAAGAGCTCCTGGGGTTTGCATGCTGTGATTGTCGTGGCAGCACTGCTGTTCTGGGCCCTGGTGTGCTGCACCTTGTACCGTGTGGATGTGAGTACGCTGGCACCGCAGCAAAACTGTGTCTGATATTATTTTTAAACAGTGACTGAGTCAAGCAAACATCTGATAAACCTAAGGAATTGTGGCTTCCTGTTGCTCTCCTATTTGCCCTTGTTTAATATCTTCCAGCTCTAAACCCTTGGCAGCAAACACAGTGTCTTATATTTCTGTAACCCTGCGTAAATGAGATATTGTTTGTCTTTGGATAACAAACCTCGAGTGAGCTGTGTGGCTGACACAGCCGTGTGTTGTGTGTGTATCCCTGAACAAAGCCCCTTGCTGTTCTGCTTTGCTTGCTTTTTTAAAATGTTTTATGTGAATTGGGACTGGAGCTGTACATAGCAAGCTTGTAAGAGATGTAAGAGAATGCTTGGAGGGGGACACAAGGGCAACAAAAACTCATAACATAGCCTGATGTCTGAAAGTAGCGCTAGAAGGAAAAATTTGTCCCATTCCAGAAAAAAAATTATTAAACTTTTTTCCTTTACTGGGATTATTTCTATTCATATACTGCAGAAAGTGCCAAGAAATTATTTGTCTCTGAGAGATCCTTCTGCTCCATAAAGATTACTGAAAATGAAGTGGATGATTCACAGGCTCCTGTCTCATCCCTCCACACATGGATCCAGCACTGCTAAAAACCAGTAGTGTAACATCATTCTGTCAAAGCCCAGTGGGAACTGGTGTCCTGTGTTACCAGTAACAGTCTAAGAATGAGCCTTATTTATGTCAGAGCTACAGTTCCATCCAACTCTCAAAGGAACTTCTAGGGAAATTGCATCAGACTCATGAAAGAAAGTTAAATAAATTAGCTGATAATTTCCACTAGGTCCTCTAAGACCTCACTGAGTCATGAGAGGATTTTTTAAAGTACATTTCCTCTTCCAACAGATGATGTAGATGGGCTCCCAAGATGGAAAACAACTCCTTGGTTGGGGTCTTTCCAGGCTCTGTTTTGAATGGCTGTTTTCTTTGTTTTGCAGGTGAAGAAGTATTTCCAGAAGAAAAAGCCCAATGAAGTGTATGAAGACATGTCCTACAATTCCAGACGTAGCATGCTGGTCAGAACCAACACCTATTCCAGAGGTGAATAAACTTCTGCCAGCTGGGACCGTGTGTGCATCGACCATTCCCTTACAGGCGGCTCTGAGAGCTGCTTTAACCACCTGAACTGAAATTGCTATCACCTGCCTTCTTCAGTGCAAAGGAAAACCTCATTTCCAAGGCTCTTTCTACTTTTTTTTTTTTTTTTTGGTAATGTACAGAAAAGGTAGTGAAATGCAGGTACCCTGGACGTGTGTCTGCAGTTCAGCATGAAAAAGCAGCATTTTGGGGCTAAATGCAACATATGGGCTTGTTTCTTTGATAAATAATTCTTTCTGGGAAGGTGGGATGGATGGGGAGGTCTGGTTCTGAGCTTTGGTAACTGCTCAGGAAGACCACACAGGTCTGTTCAATAGTTTGCAACGGATTCACACAGGCCTGGATTCCAGTTCTCTCATGGATCCTTGGGGTCTGCCCAAGAGCTCAGGCAGCTAAAACTACTCGAGAGTTACAGCAGGGAAATCTACTTTGAAGAAACTTCAGAAACCTGGCAGGGTGCATCACGAGTGAAGTGCTGGATCTGTGTGGGCTCACCTGCTCCGAGGTCATGACAGTCCCACAAAAACCCAATCAAGTCTAGATTTTAATTTACTGCCCCTGTCAGAGCTACTGATGTGACTGAAGACTAAACTTGGGTCCTGGTGGCTTCTTGGGACAGCAGAAATGTTTGTGACGTGCTGGTGTTGTCTCAGCAGGATGTGTTTCTCCAGCCCAGTGACTCCACACGGTACAACACGAGGTGAAATAATCTGGGCTAAAACCAATGCCTGCATTCCAACCTGGGCACGGGTGGGGCTGATCTAAAAACCCCTTCTTATCAAAGGGATTTATCAAAACTCACATCAGGCAGGAAGAGGCTAAATTTGGGTTAGTAAAAGTTTATAGAGCAGGTGGCTGTGGGGAGCTGGGCTGAGGAAGGGCTCGGCCTCCTCCAGGGGTGTTTTGCTTTTGTAGTGTCAGGACTGCTGTGGAAAGTCAACAATCTTCCATGGAGGAATGTTGAATTGCCTTGTTACAGGGCAGGATTGATGAGGGTGGCTGCTGAGGACAGGCTGGGACTGGAGTTTCTCTTTATTGGTGTAATTGTTTATTTTTTTGAGGGATTAGGGTCAGTTTGTCTTTGATGAGTGCCTAGCCGGAGCAGAGCCAGGCACAGAGGATAATTCCTCTCCAGAGCTGAGCTCTGACAAGATCCCAGCTTGCCAAGACACTCCTGCCCCTCAGGAGAGCCCATTTCCCTCCAGATATCACTCATGAAATGCTGTGCACCAGACCTGAGGGAGAAATCCCCTCACTGGGGGGTGACTGGTGCAGGATCACCTTGCAAGCAAAGAGGTGCTGTCCTCACATGGCCAGACCTGGATAAATTTGGCTTGTGATGGGGCTTTGTACAGTTCCTCAGTATTTTCATACATACATTAAAACCTGTTTGATATATCTTGCAAATAAATGGATGTTTCTTTTGGTGGTTTGTTGTAGGTTATTTTTTTTTTAATAGTGAATCAAAGCTTTTTGCAAAATGCTGTATAAGCTGCTCCTAACAGCATCACACTGGACAACATAATAACTGTTTTCCACTTTAATTACATAACCTGCAAGTGAGGTTTCTCTTTTTAAAACCAATCATTGAAGAAAATAGAAAAGAACCCTTCAGACCCTGTGTATTCCATGTCTCAGAGCGTTGCCCAAACTTTTCCTGAACTCTGCTAGACTTAGTGCTGGGACCAATTCCAACTTTGACCCTGGGAAAGCCCAGCTCAGGGGTGGGTGAAGAGCTGGGGAAGAACCAATAAATTAGGTACCAATCTAGGAACTGAGGTGCCCATAATCAATCACCTTTCATCACATTTTCATTTTTAGAACAAGGTGCAGGTTTAGTCAAAAAGGGGCAAAACCCCTGCGAGCACAGGGAGGTTCAGAATGAGCAAGGTGGCATTTGAGATCAGCTTTCTGAAGCAACACTGCTGTGCAAACATCACCGCAATGGTGAAGAAAAAAAAAAAAAGCTGTGAAAGGAAACAATAGTGGAGGTGGGTTTTTTTTGGCTCGGTGTAAGTAAATTTGAAAAAAAAAGAAGTAACACCCTGCTGAGGAAAATTACACACACTGAGCCATTTCATGGGCTGTACCTGTGTGGAGGAGTAGAAAATCAGTACCACGATTAACCCAAGTGAGTGAACTGCTGGGGAAATTGGCTCTGGAGTATTAGGGAAGAACTTGGGATTGGCTGCCCAAGAGGGTTGGAGCACTCTGAAGATGCAGAGTTGTCTCAGAGCTTCCCTGGAAAGCAGAAAAACTGAAATTTTCACCCCCAGAGCTGCTGACAGAATTGCTCTGGGCTAATTCTCTTGCCTTTGCTGTTTTTCTCTGTCTCAGCCTCTGGGGAGGGAAATGATTTTCAAGGAGAGGTGGGAAGTGCAGTTCTGAGGCTGGGATGGGACCTGCAGCAATGGGAACGGCGTCAGGTATTGGTGATGTCCCCAGCCCCATCCAGGGGACAAATGACAGGAATTGCAGCTGGCAGCAAAGCAGCCTCAGGTGGGGAGCAGGGCTGCAGCCCCAGTGTCAGAGTTTGTGGAACAGGGACGGAGCAAGCCCAGGCAGCTGAGCAAGGACAGCAGGTCAGAAGCAGACAAAACCCAACAGGCAAGGTACAAAGAGTGTCTGAAGTGACTCAGGGGCCAGGTCTGGATGGAGCGGCCTGGGCTGAGTGCCTGGGAAGGGGAGGGCTCATCAGAAATAATTCTGGTTATTTGCAAAACTGGAGAAATCAGCCAGCACGTGTAGATTAGTGCTGATGGAGCCCATAGACTCAGGAAAATTCAGCTGGAAAAAGCATTTTAACCCCTTGACTCAGGTGTGTCTGACAAGGACGTGCCTGAGCTCGGGTGCCAAGGAGGCTGATAAGCCGAGTTGAGCCACAAAATGTTTTGCAGGAGGACAGGATGCAGGAGAGAAGGAATTTCTGCTCTTGTGGCTTGTGACATACTGCAGGACACTGCAATGTCTCCAGGGGTTCCCCTGCAATCCTGTGTTTATGTGCTCCTAGCAGCTGTGAAAGCTGCATGATCCATGTCTGAAACCCACACTGGGAGAGTGCTCTGGAGCCAGTTTCTCCCACCTGTCTCTTGCTGGTGGCTGCTTGTGACTCCTTTTCCGTGCAATAACTCATGCAGGAGACATTCTGCTACAGAATTCAGAGGATCTGACCAAAATATGTCCAGCACTGCTGAAGACAAGCTGCTGACTGCTGATTTCTCAACGTCCCTGTGTTAGTAAAAAAACTATTTCCACTCATGGTATGCAAGCTTTTGTAAGCACTTGTTTTCCAAAGCATTTAGTTTCTTTTTGAATGCTTTGTAACACTCAGCTTGCAATATATTAGCAGCCAGCTCACAGTCAAGTTGAAAACGTGCAGGGTTTTTTTTCTGGTAGTTCACAGATTTGGTTTTCTCACAGCTTCGAGCTTTGGGGTGCTGAAAATGCTTCATTGGTGCCATTTCTTTAATCTGACAGATTTGGTTAACATGCTCCTGCACTAGTTAATTAATTTTTTTACTGCTTGTCATATAAATTTAACAGTATTCATGTTGTTTTGCACGGTTTTAACAGTATTTCAAATCTTTCAGGAATGACTGGATACTGGCTTCGTGCAACCTGCAAGAAATCTTTCCAATTTTATTTGGAGTTTCAACAGGTTTTAACTTACTTTTTAGAAAATCAATACATTACTCATAATACATTGCTCTCTCGTAGAGCCAGAGCATCGTGCCTTGTCTACAAGAATCTCACGTAATTTTTTCATTTAAGAAATTGAAATAAAGCAACCAGCCTAAATACTGACTAAAGGGAATAAACCACTTTGTCCTAACATTAAAATTTTACAGTGTTGTCACAATCTCTCTGGTACAAGTAGATTATCTGTCCAGTTGTGGATGGGAGGCAACTGCACTCTGTGTAATTAACTGCTGGTAGGGCTGGATGAACTCTCTGGATGGTGTTAATTGCTGTGTAACTACTTCACAAGAACAATTGTTTTGCTTTTGGCTGGTATTTGACTGCACCAACTGACTGGCACACGTCAGAAACTCTCCCTGGAGAACACGTCCATGGCCCCAGAGAGTTCCACCTGAGATATTAGAAATGCTCTGCTACACTCCCGTGCTTCTGTCTGTGATGGGAATAATATCTAAACACTGCACACGCCAAGTGGAAGATGCTCTCTCATTCTTTCTGTGAATTAGTATCAGTAATTAGTAACTCTCTGGGGAAGCCTTTAAGTTCATTCCTCCCTGCAGTTCATGACACCCTGAGGCATTTGGTCCATCTGCTCTTAGCAGAGTCACACAAGTTGTAAAAGCTCATTCTGGGGGTCCTTGTACAAGGGATGCTTTACCAATGATAATACCAGTGTATTATGAGTGATTTACTAAAAAGTCAGTTAGAACTTTTTTGAGACTTTTCATCCTCAGATGGTGGAATTTGTTACTCAGTTCTGATAGGACAGAAAAAAAGGAGACACTTGGTTTGTGGGATCTCTTTCCCCACACATTATTGCCTTACTACTTGGAGACAAGTCTTCTGAGAAATCACTAAGGCCAGTTTACTGGTGGTTTCCACTTGTGTTCTATTATGTCTGCTCAGAGACATAACTGGCAGCAAGCTTGTGGGTGAGTGACATTTAAAGTCCCAATACAGAGATGACATTTTGCACAAATGCCCGTGATTTCTGAGAATAAGACTATTGAATAAACTCGTAACATCATTGTGGATTTCTCTGTTACTCTCATTCTCATATTTTTCTAATGCTCACAGTGGGAGCTTTTCTAGGAAGAGTCCTCAAAGTGATGGCAGTCAGTGCCTAAACTCTAGAAGCTTTTGGACTCAAAACTCTTTAATTCGTTAAAAAAGAACCCTAAACAGTTCAAGGTTTCAAAAAAGAAATCAGGCATGTGTGTGTGTACACACTGCAGGTAAAGAAATCACAGTTCCTAATGACTGTCAAGGCTAAAATTAAAACCAGTCCTTCCACAGAGAGCACACACACAGAGCCATGTGCTCCTTTTTGCAAGGATGTTCTGGAAATAAAGTTGTAGCATGGAAAAATAGATAATTATATTTCTGTCCTTGCCAAAAGAAGAAACAGAGAAGAGTTCCTAGCAGGTTTAGAGCTCACAGAGAAACTCAAATGAACATCCCAGACTGAGGCTTTGCAACTTTTAGACTTAGGATTAGGTGAACCAGGAGGGATCCATTGTTGAAAGGATGGCTGTTGTCCTCCTGGTGCTTTTGTTAATAAATCTCACCGTGATGGTCATGGTGAGCTTGCAAATTGTCTGGGTGCGCTTGGCTGAAGGCAGGGAAGGGCTGCTCCTCCCGTGCTTGTTATTCCATGGCCAGGCCTAATGCTCAGACCTGGGGGCACCACTTGGGTGGAACAAAAAGAGAGGCAGAAGTATTCATAATAAAAATAATTACATTCCTTAACAACCCGCTTTCTGCAGCTTGCTTCTCTCGGGCTGCTCTCATGTCTCAAGACAAAAACTGTGGTTTTGCGGTGGAGACAGCAAAGTCTGACTGCTGCAGGCGGGCCTGGGGTGTTATTTACGTTCAGAAGTGCTACAGGGGGGCTGCTCTGTGGTCTGGCCTGTCCCCATCCTGAGAGAGGGACCCGTGAGCACATTCTGGCAGGAGCCTGTGGTTGCTGTGTGCTTGGCAGGGCTGTGGCACCGCTTCTGCAGAGCATCACCCCCGAAACCAGCCTCGCTCTCCTCCTCTGAGCTGCCACCCGCCCGTGTCCCTCGCTGTCACTGCCACGCCGTGCTCTGTGCTGCAGCTGCCTGTGGCCACTCTGTCACTCAGTGGACACAGGTTCCTGCTGGCCCCAGGGCAGCTGGCGTGGGCAGAGGGGTTGTTAGCAGGTAGAAGTCGGGCACGGTGGTCAGACACGATGAGGAATTTTGTGAACACACGGATGTGTCTGCCAGGCTTTCCACAGCCACTCTCAGCTCCCATGGCTGCTGTGGGCAGGGCAGAGCTGCAGTCCCGCTGGCCGTGGCCAGGGTGTGAGCAGGGTTTGATCTGCTCTGAGCAGAATTCACTGATTAACTCCATCTTCTGCTGTTCCCAGTTTAAAGAAGAGAAGCTGAGGCACTGGGTAGCTGATGCCCCCGGACCAAGGCCACTGAGTCAGGCAGTGAAGCAGTTTTCATTCAATCCCACCAACACACACACGTCCCTCACATTCCTATCCTGTTGTTGCATGGAGTGATGTGACAATCAGACCTGTTCAGTGACGAGCTGGCACCGCTGTCATTACCTCACATTTAAAAGATTTGATTTTTTGATGAGCAAACCTCATCTACTTCCTAGCACAAAGACATCAGAGAAAGTGACTCCTGATTTTGCGTGTTTTTTTCCCAGCAGAACACCTGGCCTGTGCCAGTGGCTCATTGTGTTTGGTGACTGTAAAATCTCTGTCACCTCAAGATACGATCAGACAGTGACCTTGCTCTGACAGCCACAGATGATACGATCTGAGATTTTATATTTTGATGTGGTTTCTTTATCTCAAATCAAATCTCTGATGTTAGAGTGGAGAGTTGATGTTTAATATTTATGGCCACTGATATCCCCTGCTGAGCCTGTCACTGCATCACTTTATTTGGGCACCTCCCCATCAGCCTGTGCATCTCTCCTCTGTGCCTTGCTAGCTCAGGCAGCAGCAGCAGCAGTCTGGCTCCTGCAGACCCCGCTTCCTCCTGGGCTCAGAAACGCTGCCCACAGTTAGATCACGTCTGATACGTCGTGTTCGAGCTTTGTCTGGGTGTCTCAGGTGTCCCAGTGTGGAGGCCATGCAGAAATAGTTAACAGTGCTCAACTCCTGATGCAGCAGCGCTGCCTTCCACAAAACTTGGCATTTGTACAGGTCCTGAATAAATCCACTGGCACTTGGGATGCTCTGAGCTCCAGCGTGCCCCAGCTCTGCTGTGGTCAGTGCCTGAGCCTGCTGGGGTACAGCCACGTGCCTCAGCTGTGCTTGGCACCACGTGGAATCGTGAACTCCTGTCTGGCAGGGACAAAATGGGGAGAGGAAACCACCAGTCTGTGTAGCATTAACAAAGAAGCTGCCTAAGAGACAGAGAGTAAACAAAAATTTGTGTGTTGGAGGGGTGGGGTTGCCGGTTTTGGGGTTTTTTGTTGTTGGGGGGGGGTTGTTTTTGTCTGGTTTTGGGGTTTTTTTGTTTCTTTGGGTTTTCTTAAATTATTATTTCATTTATTCACTCTTTTAGCTGTTGAAAACTGATTGCTGGCTGGGAAAAACCATGCTCACACATACACAGCTATCTGTCTGCTAGGTTCAGAGATGTTTAGCAGTTACACTTGAAGGGTTATAGGGAAAGCAGGGACATTCCTTGCAGGACTGGGCACTTTCAGGCAGAAACCCCAGACTCAAAAGATCAGTGATTGGAGATGGAACATGTTACCCACTGCTCCATTTGTTTAAAAGCTGTGCAGTTACTTTTCTGCAGCATTGATCTGCTCCCCCAGTCCCTCTGAGCTGTGATGTGACCTGAGCTGCTGCTGAGCCCTGTCAGCTGTGACATGGCCCAGCTGGTCCCTACCAAGGTTCCTCCTAAAATGCTGATATATTCTTAGAACACTCTTCACTTTGAGTCACATATGAGCCAACCCACAGAGCATTTGTATCCGTTTGGACAACGTATTATGAGTTCTGAAATGTCCTTTGCTGGCTGGAACATTCCTTACTGTTGGAAGTAAGTTTTCCCCAGTAAATTTTAAGGCTGCTCAGCTATGCCTACAATCCTCTTCAGGTGACTCTAATTTTCCCACATTACACAGCTGGGTATAGAGGCCATTTCACATCAGCAGGAGGCAGGAAACTGATTCCCCACTTCAGGTTCCCTGCAGTTTAGGTGGCCAGGTGATGAGGTGCAGCTGAGGTTTCCTAAGGCACGCAGGGAGTCACGATGTGAAACAGGGGAGCAGGAAGAGAGGAGGTTGGTTTGGTGGAGCCAGTTGCCAGGAATTTTAGGTAAGTGCTGATTTAGTCTTGTTGGGGGTAAAGCTGTGTTGGAAAAGTTGTACAAAGCCATTGCCTAGTTCTGTGCTGTGTTTTCTTGGTTGGTTTTTGTGTGTTTTGGGAACTGCAGGTCCTACAGCTCTAGGTTGGAAATATTGAGAGAAAACAGCTGGGGTTTGCCTCCTTGGTTCTGGGGCAGTCCCTGCTGATAGGGGTGCATGAAACATCGCTGCTGTACCCCAGCAGAGGCTTGGTCTCAGGAAAACAACCCAGCCCTGTGTGGTTAAATGTGTGAAGTATGAACTCTGTGGGCAGGTGCACGGTGGATCTTTGAAGCTGAATTACTTGTAAGATATCCTGGAAAGAGCGGGAGATGTTCATAGCTGCATCCTCGGGCTGCCTGCGAGAGGCAGGGAGGAGTGCAGGTGTTACCCTGCTCCGAGGAAGGGGCAGTGTGCTGGGGAGGAAGGTGCTGGGTGTTCCCGGTGTCCCCAGGACACCCAGCAGCCCTGAGGTGGCACTGTGCTCACTCTGGAAGTGCTCTCAGCCGAGCCAGTAAGCGAAGGAGGGGATGTCACAACCCTGTGCAGCTCTGCTGTGGTTTGGTTGCTGCCTCAGGGGCAGCGACTTGCACCTCGCACATCAGCCAGCATCCGCCCCCAGACAGCACCTTCTGCCTCTGTGGCTGCCCCTGCCTAACAGGGCCCCAAATCAGGCCCCCAGGATAACTGTGGCCTTTTCATCTGCATTGAAAGACTTTAAATAAAAAGGCAGTGCCTCAGGAACTCAATTCTGCGTTGTGAAGTTTTCCTAAATATTTGTGCTGGCAGCGTGTTTCCTCGGGGGCAAGTTGAGTTTGTGAGAATTGGAAGCTGCGTTTTTATTTTTTGGTCTCTTCTTGCCCATTTTTGTGTCTTTTTGTTTCCTTTGCACTAAAACAGGACGTGTCTTCAAAAACCACAAGCACAGCAAGTGTCAGCTCTGAGGTGCTTCAATTTACTGCATCAGAATGTGGTTAAATCTGCTTTTAGCACTGTCAAACAGCCTGGCCAGCTGAGGGGAAAGGAGGAGAAGGGTTGTGACTCTGACACTCTTTTCAGCTAGAGGAAAAGAAAATACCAGTCTACAAGAAGGAAATCCCTCCTTAATACTCTGTGGCCTCAAACATCTTTGTTCCACATCTGTGGAAGCACATTTAAAAGACTTTTAATGGCGAATACTGCAGCAGGAGTTGGCATCAATGCTTAACAGGAAAGCATGTGATCACATAGTGGTGCTTAATGGTGTAATAGTGGAAAGGATTTTATTAATATCTGGTCCTATGCTTGGATTAGACACCACTTGCCACTCCTCTGGGCATACCCATTAATGAGGGAGGGATTTGTTAAAAATAGGCCATTTTAGGAGAATGGAGGAAGACACAGACTGTTCCTAAAGCGTGGGAAGAGGCATCAGGCAGGATGCTAAAGCAGAGTAATGGGCTAGGGCCAGCAAGGTCCTAGAGAGGACTTGCACAGCTCTAGCACACCAAATAATTCCCCGTGTCCAGGTCCAGCCCATCCCAGGGGTGCAGTGTCTGCCTGATCTGTCCCTGCAGCCTCCTGCTGGCGGCATCATTCACACTCTGGGCTTGAGTTTAGTTCATTGAAACTCGTCTGAGCTGACACCGAGCTGTGCTCACAGCCCAGCCTGTCCCCAGGAGTGCCAGGAAAACACAGCTGCTGCCTTTCCTTGGCTCCTCTCAGCACCGGGGCTGGGCCCAGGTCAGGGACCTTGAGGAGCTGCTGCCCGAGGAGAGGGACTGGCAGTGAATGTGGTGCAGAGCTGGTACAGCCACACCAAAGGGTTGTTACGAGAGAGATATCCTCGATGTCAGTTTGTGCTGAGTGAACTGCTTTGGGAATGGTGTTTTCCTACAATAGAACGTGGAAATGCATCATGTGGAGGGGCTTGAAAGGGGACCAGGGTGAAGGGAGAGGCTGGTGAACATCACAGCGAGGAGGAGTTTGTGCTCCCTGGCTGGCAAAGGGAAACAGAGGCTGATGGTTGTGCTTTTGCATGTCAAAATCTCTTAATTTCAGACTCTTGGGTAGAGCCTCAGCCTCTAGAGCTTTCTGCATGTACACACAGACATGTGTGGGAGTGAAGGTGCTCTCCACATTCTGTGCTGAGACTATTCCTATCAAATATTCATCAGAGGAAGATTCTCATCTGTACATTTTGTATTATTCAGGCTTAGAAATATTTCAGTGACTTTCATGTTGCCTACAGGATTTAGATACCAGGGATAAAACAGGAGGCTCTTTAATTTTCTACATTTAGGATTTCTGCTTCATTAAAATTCTTTTGAAGATAAGTCCTAATGATAGATCTTTAGCTTTGACTCTTCCTCCCAGGAAAAAGCAGCTCAGAGCTGCAAACAGATGATCCCACTGCAGAGGAATCCCTGCCATCTCCCCATCAGCTGTGGGTGGAACATGCAGGTAGCTGTATTTCTATTCAATATTTGCCTTACCCCAAAGGGTCTGCATTTAGCCCCAGTGTGAAACAGCTTCCACACACTCCCCCAAGATAAAAATAGGGGAGTATTCTCCTTTGAGGGATTCTTTCTGAGACACTGAAAAAAACCAAATTATTGAGCCACTTTGGACTGAGTTTTAAACCATCAATATTCAGCACTGATTTTTAGACACACGGTTCTGGTTTGATTTGTTACATTTGCCCGATTTTTCAGAGACTTTGAAGCACCTGACTGGCTGCTTAAAGAGACTGTGGGTGTTTGCCATCCTCTGCAAGGCCAGTGAGCTGTTTGCTGCCATCAAACCTGGGTTAGAGGCACATAGCAGATGGTTCCAAATTTATTGAGAAGATGATAACACTTAGGGTGCTGTGGGTGGAACTTCTGGGTCCAGTTTACCAGCCTGGCTGGTTGAGGAGAGAGAAGAGCAGGGTTGTTACTTTGAGGTTCATTATAGCTGGAGGAAAAGGAAACACCAGAGGTTGTTAGATGGAAGTTGGTACTTAACATTCTGTGGGATCAAAAATGATTTGGGGTCAAAATTACATTTAAATTGTAATTACTTTATAATTTATAATTATAATTTACTTATAATTACTTTACAAAGGAGCATGCAGAGCTCCTGAAGAGGATCCCTCACTAACAGATGAACCAGGGTGTTTGGCTTGTAGAGGAAGTCACAGCATCCCTGTGTTCGAGGGGCTCAGATTGTTGTAGCCTCTTGTGCTCCCTTTGTGGCCCAGAGGAGACCGAGAGGAGCCAGAGTGGCTGGGACAGTGACAGTGGGTAACCCTGTGTGATGCTGAGGTGGCCAGTGTTTGTTTCCTAAATCCCAAATGCACTTAAACTTCCTCTGTTCTTCACAGCCTTTGGCTGGGGCTGGCTGTGGAGTTTGCATTCAGCTTTTCAGAAATTTTTTTTTTTTTTGCAAATTTTCACCATTTTTGGCTTCTAGGGGAAGAAAACCCTAAAGCAGATAATTCTCTGATAATGAACAGATGGATAATTAAATTATGGTATCTTGCAAGATCCCTTGCAATGAGGAATCCTGCTGGGGAAAGGCAGCAGGCTCGCCTTGCAGGCTCTCTGAGGAGCTCTGGGGTTGTTTCTGTAGTCCTTAGCAAAAATCCTTCCAACTTCTTCTCCTCCTTAGGTTGGTGTCTTCTGCAGTTACATCCCACCAGGTTTGCATTAGCAAATCTTGCTTCGGATTAACCAGCATGTTAAAAAAATATGAGCCAGGCAAGTGCTTTTAATGCTGGGTAGTTAGAGCAGGCTGAATGATTTGATCTGAAGAGAATGAAAACTTAAGAGCAATGCTCATTTTAAGTCACAGGAAAAGACAGTGGCTTAGTAGCCAAAACTGCACATCTTCAAACCCTGCAGAGGAGCACCAGAGAGTCACAGAGCTGCTCAGCTCCAGCAGTGCCATTAAATCTCCTTCCAGCCTACCTGATGTGTTTATCTGGGAGCTGGTGCTGTGGTCTTGTGTGTTTATGTAGAAAGAGTTCCCACAGACCCTTTCCTTTCCATTTTCTCTGTTTCTGTGGTAGATTTTCTGGTACCAGCGTCTCAGCAGGGAAAAGGAGTTAAATTCTCATAGCTGAGGGAAAACAAACAAATCTTGGGCACACTGTGGTGCTCTTCTTTTTTGAACCTCTCCAGCTGCTGAACTGGGAGCTGAAACTGAACTGTCAATGCCTGGTGATGTCCAAAACCTCCTGCAGAAGGGCTCCTGCCATGGAAGAGTTACCAAGCTCTTGTGATTTTTCCTCTATTGTTAATTGGAGTTAATTGAAGTTAATTGAAGTGGGGACCAGCACAGAGCTGCCTCTTGTGCCACGGGCCACGTAGTGACTAGGAACAGCTTGACCTGGAAGGTTTTGTCAACCTTTAAGAAATGGGTGAGAAAATAAAGTTCAGAAGACATGACTGAACATGTTACATCAGTGAACTGTACTTTCATCCTGCTGACCTCCAGTTGTCTTCAAGGTAGGAGTGAACCCGTGGGGCTGCTTCTAAAACCTGCAGGAGCAGCAGAGCGTTGGCAGCACGAGATTGAGAAAAAAAACCCTGATAAATAAAAGGAGCTGGATGTGTCCTACAAAAAAAAAAAAAAGCCACAGCACCCCCTACTAGTGCCTGTTCCTCTCCCTGGACTGTGACAGGCAAACAACCAGTTCAGGTGTCAATGTCCACGCTGCAGTGACCAGTTTGGACTGGTGGATCCCAGCCCCTGTGGTGGAGTCCCTTTTCAAAGCATTGGCAGCAGAGCTGGGAGCATCCCAGCAATGCTGGCACGTGGAGAGAGGGGTGAAAACATTGCAGCAGCTTCAGTGCTTTCATTCCTATCAGGGCTTTCATGGCAGGGCTGCAGAATGGTTTACACTGAGCTTGGAATAGTGTTGTTAATTAAATAATTAGCTGTTTAAAATGTATTTATTAGGGCTTAACAGCCAGGCCACAGATATGCATCAATTACAGAGCCACAATATCTGCAATAAATGTTTTTCACCCCATAATCAAATATGGCTTAATTAGGCAATGCTGAGAGAACAGTCATAATAAATAGAGTGGGTAAGACTTGCCTTTATAATTGAGATTTAATCAGCCAACTCTTGTATGTTCATTGAATAATTGATTATTCTACACATTTATCAAGGATTAAAAACTCAGTGGTAGATATGCAAATCCTCTCGTATTAAATACATCTGAAATTCTCAAATAGCATTGAATGCTTATTAACATTTTGATTAAATCCAAATGACAAACGCATTGTGGATCTCATGTCTGCAGTTGGCTATTTTATTGCTATTTATCATTTATTTTTTTTCCTCAAGCTAAATTGCTTGTGGCTTTTTAAGAGGATGAAGGAGATGGACAGAATGATGCCAGGGGCAGTGAAATGGGAGATGGCGCCTTGTGCACTCTGGGATGAGCAAGCTCAGCCTGGATGGGGCAGTGGGAAAAATTTTTACCCTGGCTGCAAGTGAGCAGAGCAACCCCAGTGAGGCAACCAAAACCTATGGAAGATATGCTAATCCTCCAGGAAGGGCTGCTGTCGTAATTAGTGCTGTGTGTGAGAGAACAGCAAGGTTAAAATGGCCATGGACGAAAGCAAAAAAAAAAACCCAAACAACAAACCCGAAATAAATTTTTAAAAACCCAAACAAACAAAAAAACCACAAAAAAACCCCCAACCCCTCTGTCCCCAAAACAACAACAAAAATTAAAACCCCAAAAAACCTGAGAAAACAAACAAAAATCCCCAAAAATCAAACCCACGTGCAGCAGTGGTGGTGTGAGCTGGGGATGAGCAGTGCCAGAGGGTCCAGTTGTTGCTGGAGAGATGCCACCTCTGCAAAGCCCACGAGAAGCTGCCCTGGGCCTGCTGAGGAGAAAGGAGAACAGAAAAAACTTTCACTATGGAAAACAGGTTTGCCTTACTCGAGTCATGTTTGCAGATTGTTTTTTATTTTTTTTTTTTTTTTTTTTTGTCCAAGGATGAAGTAAGCATGAGCTGCGGCTTGAAATTGTGGTTGGTAGTGACAGTTCATGTCTGATGTGGGATCTGAGTGGCAGATTAACATCTCAATTAAAAGTGAAAGCCCAGTTTAGCTCACAGGACTGCACTCTGGCAAATCCCCCTTCTCACCCATACCTGGGGCAGCTCCCACCCCATCTCACAGCTCTGGGAGCACAGAGTGCCTCAGGTTCTTTGGGACAAACCCAGGAACGTCCCGGGTAGGTGGCACACCAAGCTGGCAGATTTTGGTGCAGGTTTAACTGCTTGTAGCAGAGCAGTGGCAACAGCAGACCTGTGAGTATTTAATTCCTCTGCACTGATCCCTCCCTGATTCGTGGTTCCGATGCCAGGAGCAAGGGAGAGCCATGAAGGTCTCAGTGCTAAGCTAACATACAGGGTTAATTAATGTTTATTAATTATTCGACCTGTGTTTGCACGGAATTGCTGCTTTTCACCTTTCACAACTTGTAGAATCCTAAGTGAAGTGGGATTGAGACTCTTGATTATTGGATTTAAACCAGTAACAGGAGAGCACAACCCTTTCTGCAGGTGCTCTGGAGGGCAGCTCCCCCATCCTCGCCCTCAGTCTGGAGCCCCCTTCTCTAAACCAGAGAATTGTGACCCAAATGGCCCCCGTGCAGCTGTGGTGATGTGAAATGCCTTTTTTTCCCATTTTGGGAGCATTTCTTGCCTCGCTTTGGACACAAGAGGGTGGTATTTCCTTAGGAATTTCTGCGTGTTGCAGCATTAACCAGCTCGTGGGGGAACAGGCTCTAGAGGGAAAATGACCACGCTTAGGTTTCCCTGCCGTGGCAGGGTTATCCCTGCTCCTGCTTGGCATCACGGCCTGGCATTGCAGGGGGCTCTGGAGCTGGGTGGGCGCCAGGACACGCTGCCTCTGGGCAGACACAAAAAACCATTGCATCTGACCACCAGCAATTATTGCAGCGTTTCCCAGCATCACCAACACCCTCGTGAAGGCCCCTTTGCTTCTGTGCTTTCAGGGACCCAAGCAGGTGCCGTGTCTGTGGTGGGTTCTGGTCGTTCCTACAGCTCGTACATCTTCCACCTGTGGGGCACAAAAGCCTGGAGCCCTGGTGTTCACTGTGCCACCATTAAGTGGTTGATGAAAACAGAGTAAAAGGAGCTGTTTCTACGCCAGGCAGGGATTAGGGTTGCTGATTGTGCACAGAGCAGTGGTGAGAGAAGGGGATCTCTCCAGGATGAACATCCTGTTCCTGCACACCAGGTCTTGCTCCGCCCGAGCCGGGCTCACCTGCAGAGTGCTGCTGCTTCAGGGGTGGAAATCTTAGGGGCTGGGGGCAGTGATGGCTCTGCTCCTCACTTCCACCCTATTTGTACCTCCAGCCTGGAATGAGGATCAGTCTAAACAGCCCCTGAATCATCACTTCTTGGGAAGTGACTTATGCTCAGCTCTGGAGCTGTTGGTGAAATCTGGCCTGCTGCACGGGGTACCCAGGAGGTGAATGCCACCACTGCTGCTCCACCCTGCTCTGCCAGCCTCTCCCATCTCCCTGGACTGCTCTGGAGCCTCAGTGCAGCCTTGTGCTCTGCTGGGTCACTGAGGTGGCTCCTCAAGGCTCTTGATCTGCTTTGGTCTGACAGGTTTAGCTCCAGGCTTAGATTGGTGACACTGCTTGGCCCAGGAGTACTTTTGCAAGTATTTGTCAGATGTTCAATTACAGATGAGCTTTGGCTCCTTTAAAGGTGGACAAATGAGAAGCTTTGGGTTCCTTAGGAGAAGGTGTCTCACAGCCATTGGTCTCAAAGAGTTTTCTGTCCAACCAAGTTCCCCTCTCAATTTTTCCTTATAAACGAAGTGAAGGAGCCCGAGTTGGAAATGGTTTTTTGCCAGTTGGGGGTTTTTTTTTGCCATTTTAAGGATGCTGTGGTGACTCTTGTGCCTCGGCCTCTCTGCCACGACTGTCCCCTGGCAGGTAGGGCTGCCAAGGACCCTCACCCCATGCCCACAGCACTGAGCCCCTCCCTGGATCAATTTAATGGCAGCTCTCACCCAGCTCCACACACTCCGTCAGCACACACAGACAGGGATTTGGGATTGTCTCCCTGAGCTGCCATTAGGCTCCTCTGAGTCTCTGTGGTGCTCTGGACCACGAGGTCTCTCAACCTCTGGCAGCAGCGTGAGGAGTTGAGTCTCCAGAACTCCAGGGTTTCCCAGAGTGCTGGATGCCTCACTGGAGATGTAATTCCTGCGCTTGGACCCCGCACAAGACAATGCAAAGCAAATTACTGCAGACTAAATATATGGTCAGGATGTGTTGGAAGTTGGCAGCATGGCTGGAAGGGATGGCCAGGGAGGGAGGAGAGACATGGTCAGCTCTGTTCCTTTGTGTTCAGCTGGATAATGCTCAGGATCCCTTAAAAGACTTTAACAGGGGTTTGGAAGGGGAGAGCTGGAGGAGATTCAGCTGTAAAAAGCTGGATGAAGACTGAAGGGTGCAGTGTGCCTGGGAATTGGGAAGGGATCAGCAGCCAGCTCTCAGACAAGATGAATTTGGGAGCAGGTAATCTTTCAGGGCAGTCTAGAACACGGCTGTGGCAACTTCTTGGACTTCTGCTCTGATTCCTTCTGTGATCCACAGCTCTGTTCTGATCCTTTGAGCTCTGCTGTGTGTTGGCAGCACTTTCTCTAAGGCACCATTTGTATCCTCCTTAAACACCAAACTCAAGATCAAGATACTTGTTTTACTGTAATTCCTAATTTTGTTACAGGGAAAGAAACTGAAATTCAGAAAACTGAATTAGAGCTTTGTGTTTTAATTGACTTATTTTCTTTGTATTTCACCTGGTTTGCTCAGTGATATTAGAGCAGACTTTGCTTACTTTTTCTGTTCCGAGTCACTCTCTGGCCCTTTGCCCAGACCAGAAGAGCCCCAAGCTCTTCAGTGCTGAATGCTGATTAGAAGTGAGGCCAAACTCTTCTCTAAAGTGCTCTGCTTTGAATAAGGAGACAGCTGTAATGATCACTGTGACCTTTACTTTTCCTCTCCTACAAACTGGAAAATCCAATTTGATGGTGCTTGAAAACCTTAACGTTTTTTGTCACCGGGCAGTGCTTGTTAAAGTGAGTAGTGATAGAAAAGGGGAATTAAGAATTCTTATCGCTGTTCTGAGGGCAAACACCCACCTGGGCACCTTGGTTCTGCAACATTTAAGAGCAGCATGACGTGTTGGATGGGGTCTGATGGTTGAGATGGCCTCATCAGCTGAGCATCCTGCCTGTGGGCAGCACATCACCCATACAGCTCTGCCGTGAGTCACACTCGTTGTACTCTTTTCCCTGTTAAATGCAGAGAGCTTTGGCTCAGAGCTTATCCAGGAAAGAAACCCGAGTTTGATCACCTTTGTCCCTCTCCCTGAAGGTAGAGTGATCTGTCAATAGATTTTATTTTAGGACTTCAAAGGTAACATGCAGCTTCTGGAGTGCTGCTCAGGCAGCCTAATGAATTCCCTGCAAAGATCCCTTTTCTTGCTAGGCATTCATCCAGCCTGGGAAAAGGCACGGGGGACTCCCCACACACTCCACAGGCACAGCAACTCCTCTGATAAGCACTTCACAGAGGGAGCAGGCGAGTCAAACCCCTCTCCCTGGTGCAGGGAACGTGGGAACGGCTCTGTGTGTCCAACAGACAAACCTTTGTGATAGATTTAAACAGGGGATAAATCTCCTAATGCCACTGGAGCTGGGCAGGTTTCCATCACCCGGGGCTTGACTTCTGTGTGTATTTGAAACGTTCCCCAAGGTGACCCTGTGCTGGCTCTGCTGCCGGGGGACCCAGATCTGTTCCTCAGGAGACCAACTCAAAAGCAGGGGGCACATAAACTTCCTGCAGCTGGAGCCTGAGCAGCTCTTCTGAAGCCTTCCCTGTGTGGAGATGCAGGTGGGAGCTGGAGCATGGAAGGGCTTGTTGGCAGCTGCTGGGAGATGGGGTTTGTGCCGTGCTGGAGGCTCAGGGCTCAGCTCTGGGTGCTGGAGGAGAGGTGAGAGCAGCACAGAGCTCGTGCTGTTCCTTGTGCTACAGCTTTTGCTAGGCTGGGTTTATCTCCAGCTCTGTGTACCTGCCTGCTGGAACACATTGGGTAATAACTTATAAATGAGAGAATGATAGTCTCTGCTGCTGCTGGCATCTCTGCTGCTGAAATCTCCTGCCAGCACTCTCTTTTTGCACGTGTTGGTGCATGTTTTGTGTGTACGTGGTTTGGTTTCCCTCATCCACACTGAGTTAAACTGGTGAAGGAGGGACCCTTCCTGTGTGTAAATACACACTGTGCTTAAAATGAATGTGTTTTTATAAGGTTATTTCCTTTTCATGAGGGAACAGGACCATACTTGCAGCCATAAATAACATTAGATCCTACTTTATTGTTTGCACTCTGCCCACGTAGTACTGGAAGAGTAAATAGATATCAGGTGTTCTCTCCCTCGATGGCCAAGGGGGCAACAAGAAAGCTTCAAAACCATTAAAAAATATAATGCTCTGGTATCCTGACTTTCAAATTGTAATTCTGCTGAGGAGAAAGGGCATGGCTGTGGGACTGACTACCCAGAGGACAACTCAAAGCTGGAAAAATTCTAGGAGATGTCAGAGGATAAAGGACACAATTGCTTCCAGCAATTCTTACCTGGCCATATTAAAGCTGCTAAATAACAAGAGCTCCCCTTGTCTTTAGGGCTGTACCCAGACATGCCATAAAGCAATTCCAGCTTCAGCCAACACCTTGGGATATCTAATAGATAGTTTATTAATTTCTTTACTGGTTCAGCTGGCAGTGACAGATCAAATCAGGAAACCGAGGAGGGCAGGAGGAAGGGGATTAAGATCTTAAGCTCACCAGCCCCCACTGGGTTTTGTCCCCATGGGCAACTGCTGATGAGCATTCCCCATTTTGTTTCTTCACTGATTAAACTAAGAAACCAAACCAAAGGACGCAGGAGAGAAGGGTTAAAGGATTAGGAGATGGTCTTTGAACTGCCATGTGGCAAGGTAATGAGGCATGAATTATTAAAATGATTTCAATTATAACTGGCAGCCACATGCTCCGCTTTTGCATTGGCTTTCTTCCTTGCTGTAAAAAGACAGCTTTGTAAGTGCTCATGGTTTCTTGGAAGAGATATGCTCATCCAGGACTGTTAATTGTATAAACAGTGCAATTTGTCATTGGCCAAGCTGCTCTTGTGGTTAGATAAGCTGAAGTGCCAATGAAATGGGCATGGCTCAGCAGCAAGACAAATTTGCTCCTCAAAAACCTCCGGGCTGGAACCACGTTGCTGCGAGGGGCTGTGGGTATCAACAGCCTCTCATTCTTGAATCAGAGTGGTGGGCTGTGAGACACTGGTCATGTGCTGCTAGTAACAATTATTATAAAAATGGTTTTGGCTTTGATGGGAGGAGAAATATGTTTATAGTGGTGTGTTCTTCTGCTTGTGCCTGGCTTGGAAGCAGTGGCTGGAGAAAGGCTCTGTTCAGAGATTTGCAGACAGTGATCAGACTGATTTATGCTCAACCCCTCCAAAGACAGGCACCACACTGCTGGCTGTCTTCCCTACAGTTCTTCGTGATATAAAAGCCTATAGAAAAGGAAATACAACCGGCAACAGCTCCATCTGGTGACTACTAAAATTTTTGCACAAAAGACTGTGTTTTGTGTCAAAATGAACAGCCTTAGGCCTGACTCCTTGGGAAAACTCCTATGGCCACAAAGACCAAGCAGTACAAGTAAGACTCGAAGGGTTTGGTACTGCAGGTGGCTGTGGAGATATCCTGGGGAGATCAGAACCTGCTGAATGCTTCAGGAAGAATTATTTACCTAATGCATCCATTTTTTTTCTACTCAGGAGTTGCCTGAAGGGGGAAGTAGGAGAACTGAATCCACCAGGGCTCAGATCAGTGAGCAAATATTGAAATGTGAGGTATTTTCGCAGTAACACTATCCTGAAGCTGCCTCTCTGAGCAGTTTAGTTAAGCTGTTACTTTCCACTGCTTTTCTCCACACCAAGACAGTGTTTACAGACAGTATTTATCCTCAGAATTCTGAAGTACTCTGTTCAGAGATGATGGCTAAAAGCCATGGCCAGGTGGATGCATCTCTAGCTACTTTCTGTAGTTTCAATATGAAAGGGAAAGAAAAGTGAAGGCAAAAATGTGATGTTTGTGGTTGTCTTCAGTACACACAGAACGACCTCACTGGAAAAGGAGCTGCCTGTGATGATGGCTGCAGAGTTAAATGGGTTAAAGCTCCTGGACAGTCACCACGACACCGATCAGGGTCTGTGTCAGTGGGACAGCACCTGAGCCAGGGGAGGGCAAGGCAGGAACAACGACCTGAGTGAAAATGAATCCATCAGACACAGTGGGGTAAGGGCAGCACTGTGCCAGGCTGGGAGCTGGCACTGGATGGGAACCCTCCGTGGGGTCAGACTGCTCTCAGTCCCTGCTCCTCTTGGGAATAGGAGTTGTTAAACACAGCAACAGCAGGAAGGCTTTCACACCAGGGCTTGTAACACCCCTTTTATAGTTCCTATTTCCCCCCTCCTCGGAACGGAGCTGTTCGCCTTTGGCCTCGGGTGAGGTGAGGGTTTATTGGAGCCTCGACCCTCCCAGCAGGTGACTGTTTCTGCAGCTACTCTGTGGAGTTTCCCTTCACATCACAGTGGGGACGGAGGCCAGATGCCCCCGGGGGTTTCTGGATCACAACCCGCCCGCTCCGAGCGGTTCTGCGCAGCCGGGAGGCCGGGGATGAGGAGGGAGGAAGCATTCCTTGCTGCTGCATTCACAGAGCTCCTGGCACCAGCCAGCTCGGCGAGCTCCTCCTGAAACTGCTCCAGACTCTGAATCATTTCTGTTAGGAAACCATTCATGCCCCAGCCTGAGCCCCAGCTGACTCCTCAAAGCCCCCCAAAACTCTGGCAGCAGCCTCTGATGCTGCTTGGCTTGTCTTGGCAGGGCTGAGGGGCTGGGCTGAGACCACGGCCCTCTGTTGTTCTTGGGCAGCAGTTTCCCTGCATCATTTTGGCAGTTCCTGCCAGTTTGTACAGAACTGGACTCAAACCCCAGCTCTGTTTGCTCAGTTGCCCTTAAAGCTCTGCTTGTCCCTCCCTCGGTGGGGAGAGAGGCAGCTTTGCACAGTGAGGCTGTATTTTCTCTCTTCATCTCTGGTGCTGCCTTACAGGGCCTGTCTGCACCCCGTGAGCGTCAGCACTAAAAACACCCCAAGGTTTGTAAAGCTGAGGATATTTTATAGAAACAAGGAAATTTTATAGGAACACGTAAGATGAAAATACTTATTCAGGCTCTTAGGTGCTTCCCCAGCAGCAAGACTGGGACTGTCCCTTTTTGGGGGCTCAGAGGGCCTGGGCAGGGACAGGAATTTGAGCTGTGCTCCTGCAGCCTCCCTGCCTGCCTCCCCAGCCTGTTTGAAGTCCCTCTGAGGTGGGTATGTCAGCCCAGTCATGCAGGTACCTGCTGAGCAGCAGCAGGCATGTTTCAGTGTTTAAATCACCTCCCTGCTCCTCTCTCAGGGGATGATTCATGGTGATTGATCACTCTGAGCTGGGTGTGAAGGCAGCCCTGGCTGCTTCCTTACTGGCACTGCAGAGCTTCACAGGAAGCTCATTTTTACCCTTAAAACCACTGCCTGTTGCAACTGCTCTGTCTTTTAGATTTGCTCCTTTCACTGTCAGTGGGAGAATCCCCTGGAGCTTTCTGGAGTTTTCCAAAGGAATTTGTACTCAACTAATTTGGGCTTCTGAGCTTGGGGCTTGTTGTTCACGTGTGAGTTGATTGGAAATGAGTTTGGGTTTGAGAGGCTGGTTTCTCCACTCTCCTACATCTTGGGCAGGTGCTTTTGCTGCTGCTGGTTGATGGCAAAATCATCCTTTGAAATTCTGGAGTAAATGACATAAATGGAAGATAAAGAGCAATGAGAAGTGAAGCTGTGCCAGTGCAGGAAAAGAGAAAGTAACAATGGAATTACATCCTTAGTAAGCAAGGCAGAGACACAAGTGCTGGCTGATGCTGGGTGACAGTATATCACAGATCAACCTGCCCCAGTTTCCAGGAAAACTGAGAGTTTTATGTATAATAAAAGCCCAGGACTACAACTCTGAAGCTGGGCTAAACCAGCTGCTTTCTGCAGCCCTTCTGTGTCTCAGTTTCCCCACCTGCAAAGTTGGACAATAGTAATTTCCTCCCAAAAGAGCTGCCAGTGCTGGCTGGGAGCTGCTCCGTGTTACAGCACTGAGGAAACAGTGGCTATTATTAATCATGCCTCATATTTTTTCAACCTTCTGCATAACTAAATTTTGTTTGTTTTGATTTTTAAAACTTGGAATCGATGGCTGGACCAAATTATAGCTGGAAGCTGAGAGCTATAAGAAAAGACATCCAAATGCTGCTCAGTTTGCTCTGTAAAGGACAGAACTGCTGAGGCTGCATCACTTGTGGCTCCTGAGCCTGGTGCCAGCATACAGAATTCCCTCCTTACAGCTTTTCCATAGCACGTGCCAAGTATCCAGCTCTTCAGTCTGTTATAAATCATCCCTAATTCTGTAATTGCTTTGCTGGTGATTATAGGCAGACTCTGGTTGATCCTTCGGCGGTTTTCCTTTATCCACGTTTTCAGTGGGCTCTTTTTATTGTTGATTCTGTTTTCCAGTCCCTTGCTCCCCTTTCCCAGTTCTAGCAGGCCCCATGGCTCCAGTCCAGTGTTTCCCCTGCAGGAGCCAAGGCAGAGCCCCCTCTGCATTTGGGGCTGCTTTTCCATCAGGAGCTGTCAGGGGAAGGGGCACCTCGTGCCTCCGCCTTGCAGACACAGGAGGCAAACGTGTAAGGTCATGCAGGTAGGAATATGCTCTGAATCACTCTCACAGGGCTGGGAGCTGCGTTCAGGGCTGGATTTGGAATCAGGCAGCGAAGCACAGCTTGCAGCGTGGCTGTGCCATTCCCTGCCAGCCCAGGGATGTCTCCACACGGGCACAGGAGCGGCCAAACAGCCCTGCCTGGCTTGTTGGCACGAGCTCAGCCTGCAGCCAGACTGGTTGGTGCTGCTGAGGAGGTCAGGAGAGCTGCTGTGTGGTCCCTCTCCCCCACACTTTCCGTGCCTCCCTCCACTGCAGCGCCAGCAAACCTGGCTTTTCAGGGCTCCAGCACCGTGCCTCTGCTCCCCTTTTCCCCCTTCCCCAGGGATGCATATTCTCTTCTCTGAATTTCACTTGTGAAAATGCACCTGGTGATCTGGGCACTGGGGGAAGGCCCTGCCCTGGGTTAGGTGTGGTGTTGGATGAAAATTAGGGATCCTCTCACTTGGCGGCAAGTAAGATCCAGATCACTCCTGTACCACTTTGGAAGGACACCACTGACACAAAGCTGAGGTTGTTGCTTAATTCGTGTGGTTTCAACTCAAACTCAGACCATAAAAGCCATAAACCAGGGCTCTTTATTTGTGAAAAATGGATTAAGGGTTTGAGAGTTTGACTTTGACCTGCTTTTGTTTTTGAAACTTGCAGTTAGATTCTGAAGTGCTTAGCTGGCAGTTCTGAAAGCAGCTCAGGGGTTTTACAATGATTCTTGCAGGGGGGTGGGGGATGTGTTCATGTGGGTCAGCTCATGAGCCACCTTGGAGAGTTTTGTTTTCAGAAACTGGAGCTATTGAAGATGGAAAACACTTATGGCCTTTTGTTCAGGCTTCCCCTACATTCAGGGATTTTCCTTCTGTTGAATGGGCATTGACTGCTGCCTTTAATTTTTATTTTGTTGTCTGTTAATGCCCTCTTCAACTTTAATTTCAGGTTGAAGTATTCTCTTCCCTAACCATTCTATGAAAACGGCCATCTGATGTACCTTGTGGTTGAGCAGATGTTATCTTGTCTGGTAATGAAATTCTGCCCCGAGTAATTGGACATTCTTCCTGGTTCCTCATAATTAAGGCAGAAGAAAAGAACAAAACCTGCTGATTTGATATGTGTAATTGCTTCATTAAGTTATTTGCTTCCCTACCATAACCATCAGCCCAGCGAGGGCAGCCTGACCATCAGATCATACACGATGATCCTTTAGTGCTGGGGGGTTTTGGTGCTTCATTGTCAGATGGAATCACAGGGGGAAAAGTTGGGAAACACACGGCTAAATTATTTACCTCTTAACCATGTGCACTTAAGACCACAGAGAGCTTGGCTGTGCTGTGTCCTAACCAAGGGAATTAGCCCCTGGAAAAAGCAGAGAGAGAGAGTGTGTGAAGCTTTAGGTCACCACAGCTGCCTGGCCTCCTGCATCTGAGCATTGTGGATTAATGCTGACAGGCTGAACATCTGTGTTTTCCTGCTGTGGAGCAAGAAGGGGAGAGAGCTGCATGAAATCCTGGCCAGTGGCAAGAAAATGTGGCTCAGGGCTGGGCTGTGGCAAGTTTCAGCAGTGGTGGTGGCTCATGCCATTGCTGTTGTTTGTGTTTAGCCATCCTGGCTTTGGCAGTGGGGTTTGCACAGATGTTTGGGGACACAGGGACTTACAGGTGGCCACACTGTCCCCAGTGGCACTGGGGACAGGGAAATAGGCCTGTTCACGTGTTGAATTACACAGATCTAACTGAGATCTCAGCCATGATTTCCAGAGGGAGATTATTCCCCATCCATGAGGACCTGAGCTGCTCTCGCTCACATCCCACATCTCCGTGGTTCAGTGGGTTTGGTGCTCCTGAATAACAGCTCACCCCAAATGCACTCCATAAACCCACCCCTGATCTCCTAACTGACTTGAGAGTCAGGCTGCTGCATCAGAGCAGCCACATGATTCATATGTGCCTGCAGATGAAGTCAGGGTTTGGAGGCTCCTTGGATGCGAATTCCACGGAATTATCCCCGAGTTGCTGCGGAAAGCAGTTCCAGGTCACTGCCAATCAGTCCCGCAGACCTCTGCCTGCTGTTCTCTGCAAAGCCTGTATGATCCAGGAATGCTATCAGGGACTTTGATCATCGAGCTGATTCCTATCTCCCTCTCCAAGATCTGGGCAGGTATGTTTTTATAAGGCTCCACTGAGCTTGGAGCAGCCAACATTCCTGCAGCTGAGAAGTTAGGCAGTAACAAGTCAGACAGCCCAGAGTTTTAATCCCAGTTTGGACAACCCTTTCTCAGAGCTGTTAAAAATGGAAATATGTGTTTGCTTTTTTTCATAACTAAGTGAGGATAATGGATGTAAGTGAGCAGTGCGCTGTAGGGATTAACTGAGTGGCACAAGAGGTGCATTGTGTGAGTGAATGCTCTGCTGGGGCTGCAGGGGAAAGGCAGAGCCAGCAGAGGTGCCATAAGAGTTTAATTTCCTCAAGAAGGTGGCAGAAAGAAGGGCAGATTCTGCCAGTCTCCAGTGCTGGTTGCCAGGCTTTTGTCCTCTCTCACAAGCATCTCGCTGTCCTGGGCACCAACAATGGGAATTGGGCACGGACAATGGGAATTGTGCCCTGCAAAGGGCACAGAGCAGGGGCTGAGCTGTGCCACCAGCAGCCAGTCTGCTGGCACGGAGCTCCTCCAGTGGAAGTGAGCAGGTCCAGTGGGATGAGTGAACTCCTGGCCCTTTCTGCTGGCTTAGTGAATCCCAGCTGTTGGAGTCTGGGGTGAGTCAGGTCCCACTGCACACGCAGCAGTGCCCAAAGCCCTCCTTGTACCTGCCAGGGCAGCCCTGTCTTGGCCAAACCCCACAAGGTCTCATCTCCTGTGTGATGGTCTTCTTCTTCCTTTCCCTTGAATCCAGGGGCTCTTCAGGCTGGGTTTTGCAGGGATCCCCAAGGCCAGGTGCAGTGTCACCACTCCCCTCCTGCTCAGTTTGGTGGCTGCCTGCCAGCCGTGGGCCCTGGGCTGCTGGGGCAGAGCAGGGTGGAAAACTCCTCTGCATCTCCTCTCTAGCATCACAGCCACTAAAGGGTGATTGGTCAGGAAAGGAGCTTGGAGGATCATTTGTAGTAGAAACAGAGCTGGAGAGGGAGATGGGGAGCATTTATAGTCCTGACACCTGAGGTTCTACCCCTGTATCAGTCAGAGATGCTGTTCCTCAAGCTCAGGTCTGCTCTGCTGCACGTGGGCAGGTCTTTGCAGTGTAAATTCCTGCTTCTCCTCGTCTTGGGGAGTTCTGCTCTCTCCATAACAGCCACTTTTGCCCACCAGTCAATGCCTTGGAACCCCAGGGCAGCACTGAGCCTCACCACACCTCTCCCTGGGAAAACTGCAACTTCCTCCCCTTTTGCAAGAGAAGCTTGGTCGGAGAGATTGAGTGAGTGAGTCAGAGAGGCAGTGACACAGCTCAGCATTCCCGAATGGCTCGCTTTGTGTGAGTCCTTGCAATCAGGTTTTTTTCTCCCTGGGGCTCATCCTTTCCTTCCTTGTACCCTTTCCTCCTCACTCCAACATGCATTTCTGGGTGCTGCTGTTCTCTCTCTCTCCCTCTGACCCTTTCCTGGGCCTCTGGCTGCCGGCCTCAGCCCACGGCGTGGAGCTGGCGGTGCTTGTCTCTCCCTCCTCTGATCCACTGCTGTGTTTAGTTTGGGAGATTGTGTTTCTGACCCCCCCACCCCGTGCTGGGGAACGTGGCTCCCTGGAGGAGGATGCTGGGGGAGAGACAGCACAGACCCCTTGCAGCCAACGCTTTTCGTGCCTGCAACAGCTCTAACACACGTGTTGCAGGAAGAACCGGCTGCTGGGGGCACCACAGCTGGGCCAGGCTCAGCAGCTGCTGCAGGAGGAGCAACATCTGCAGCCCCGGTGGCTGCAGGTGCCACGGGGCTCAGAGCAGCCTGCCCAGGCTCATCCCGCCAAAGGTCACTGCTGGGTGTGGAGCTGGGCACCCCGAGGTGGGGACGAGCGAGGCTGGCACAGCCTCTCTGAAGTGTGGCCAGCTCTGTGCCTGTGCCAGCACTGCGCTGGCACCCCGGTGCCACGGTGGGATGTGTTTGGCAGGGGGATGTTTGGGGCTGGGGCAGGACGGGTGTGGATGCCAGGGCTGGATGTGCGAGGCTCACACGGTGCCTGCCAGAGCCATCAGTCCAAACCCCTCGCTTCCAGGAACAGTAAATTCCCTCACTGGCTTACGAAAGAGCAGGGGGGAAAAAAAAGCTCTAAATGACTTACCTATTGGAAGCCTGTGGGCTCTGCATTGTATTAAACATTAACCTGCCCTCCTGAGCCAAGCGACTGATTCTCTGGGCAATTCTGAGGCCGGGCAGGCAAAGAAAAGGATTCTTTGTCAGAGACTATTTCAGAAAATTATCCCTTCAGCCATTTTCTGTCTCATCGTGTTTGTTTGGCCCTGCAGTAGGACGCCTGCCCCACAATTTGCTGTTTGTGTTTGTGCAGTGGAGCTGATCAAACGGCCACGGCTCCCAACAAGCTGCTCCCACCACGCTGCTCCCCAGCAGCCCTGGGATGATGGCACAGACCCCCTTTGCACACGGAATCCCACAAACACAGAACCAGACACTGAATCTCGCCCATGTGCTCGTGTAATTGCACACTAAAGCAGGCACACGTGCACACATCCCCATGATCAAGAAGGCAAAGCTGCCTTTTGAACTCCTGTAAAGTGATAGCTGAGTGTTGAACACTCGTGCCCATCAAAGAGGTGCAGGCAGGAGCAGAGCAGGGGGATCAGTGACCAGGAGCGGGCTCTGCTCCCGACTTTGCCCTTACTTGGTGTACGAGGTGGGGCGAGTTGTTGCATTATTGTTTCTCCTCCACGAATTGTGACTAATGGTTTCAAAAGCACCTGTGGAAAGGGTAATATATCACTACTATTGCCTTAAATGCGTGCTCGATTAAGCAACAAACCTTTGGTGGTTCAAGAGGGTTTTTTTGACGGAAGTTTTGTTGCTGACAGGTTTTGCAGATGTAGCTCTGTCCTGCAGCCCTGAGTAGTTGTTGTTGCTGCAATCCTGGCAATGTGGAATGCTCCTGAGCTGCTCCAGTGCAAAGTCTGGCTGCTTAGCACTGAATCCCCCAGTGACCTCAGCCAGCTCTTCCAGTTCTGCTCTAAAGCTGGAGAGAGACTCAGACAATCCTTTTTCTCAGATCTCTTACAGAGGGGATAATCTATGGCTGAGAAATGGTAAGAAATGCTGATAGGACCGTATCCTCTTAATCCAGCTCATCTACCTCCTTCCTCTGTCCCTGTGCAATGCCAGGGTTAGGGCTGGGGACAGAACATTTATTTTCCTGCTGTGGAAGAGTCTGAAACCAAGCAGAAAGCCCTTCCTACGGAATCCATGCCTTAAAGCTGGTGGAATTCTCTCATGTGAACAGGACTTGTGCTTTGCACCTTTGTGTGTGAGTGACCCACCCGAGGGGCTGTGGAAATCTTTCCAGGGAGTAGCCTGGCCCTTCCTCCAGCAGTTCAGGCTCCTGCACTTCCCTGTGCTCTCAGAGCAAATTAAGAGCAGCTATGACTTTCTTCCTGTCTGTGTTTGTAATGCCCCCGGCTGATTGCATTTATGTAATTAATTGCCCAAACTGCGTCTCGCAGGGGAGCGACTCGGAGCATGTTTGCCCTCCTGGCAGTAAGGAATAGTAAAATCCTCTTCCCCACACCTGGGGCGGTGTCTGGGGGCTGTTTCTGGGGTCCGTGGCTCTCTGCTCCCCCCCGCAGCAGCGAGTAAGTGAGGTGTGAGCCTGCACAAACATTTTGCTCGCTTTGCAGCCCCGCATGAGCCCTGGACGAGCGGGTTTGGAGAGGAAAGAGGCGTTTTCACGGGTCACTAACGCGCTTTGAACTAGAGACGGGAGAGCAGCGCTGACCTGAGCTGCTCCAGCAGCCGAGGGCTGAATCAAATCCATGGGGTGCGCCGGGCTGGAGGCGTGAAATTCCATCCCTTTCCCTTTGCTGCAGCGGCTGAACGCAGCGGGATCTCCGGGGCGGGGAGCTGGCGGGGCCGAGCCCCGGGGATGATTTGCGTGCCGCGGGGCTAAGGTGCAGCCGCGGGGCGAGGCTGAGCCCCGCTCTTCCCCTGCCCGTGCCAGGAGACTTGGAACGGCCCGCACCGGTGTGTGCGGCTGGGAAAGGTGCGTGCTGAGAGCCGGCAGCGCTGGGCTGCCCCTCGGCCGGAGCCCGGCGCGGATGCGGTGGCACCGTGCGCGTCCCCTCCCCGGCCCTGCCCGCGCCAGGACCGTGGCACCCCCGCCACCGCGCAGCCCCGCCGGCCTCGCCCCTGCTCCCATGTCACAGCCCCGAGCGCCGGCATGAAGAAATCCTCGTATTCAGGTGAGCCTCCCTCTCCTCTCGCCTCTCCCTTTGTGTCTGTGCTGGGAACAGAAAGAGGTTGGAAAACCCCTGAGTACGACGTGCCCGAGCCCTCCTGGCTGTGAGCGCCCTGCGGAGGAGGGAGCAGCTGTTTCCCTGGGCATAAACAAGTGGGAAAGGCTTAAAAAGCAAAGCAAACTCAGCGAGGCAGCTTGTTCCAGGCAGAGCCCGGCACTGGGGGCACGGACGGTGTTATCAGAAGGCACCTGTGCCAGCACGGGGCGAGATCCAGCTCCGGCTGGCAGCGTGACATCGGAGCAGGACGGCGGGGGTGTGTGACACCGGGCTGCTGGCATTTCCAAACGGGCTGCGAGAGGTGGGGTCCTCTAATGCTGGGGGACTCTATTCTCCCTTCTCCCCCTCCTGGCTTTGCCAGTCTTGCCCTGTGGGGTGAGGGCATTGTGCCCTCTGCTCACGCAGGCTCTTTCCTCCCCGGCTAGCACAGAGTGTGACCATGCCCGCTGTCACTCCTTTGAATTCCCTGTGAAATCCTGCCCCAGGAAGCGGCTGGTGTGCCACACGTCTCCTGTAAAAGGCCCCCTGCTCACCCTGTAAAGCTCAGGTGCCTCTGGCAGCTCCTCCAGCTGCTGGACTCTGCTCCGCAGCTGATTTCTGCCCTGCTCCAGGCACCAGCCTGGGGCTCCCTGCTCTGCAAGCCAAGTTCTGCCCTGGCTTTGCCCTGGCCGCTGTGGGGACGTGGTGTCATCATGCCAGCCTCCTCCTAACGCCCCAAGCCACGGGTCTGGCCACCCTGCGGGGGTGTTGGTGGCAGCTGCCCGTCACTTGAGCCACTTCATGGCCACAGGACTGCCCGAGCTCATGAGCCACGGGAGCTGGGGGCTTGGCTTCGCTCAGAAAAGTCACTCAGTGATGCTGCTGCCTGATTGTTGTTAAAATTAATTAGCAACGTTTCTCTCTTGCGCATTTTTCTTCTCTCATTAGCGTTGCTAAATGGGCTGCCGAGAGGGTTTATTAGGGCTTGTGTGCCGGGAACCTGAGACAGTCTGGGTGCGATGATTAGCGTGTTGTAATGGATTAAATTGGGTATTAATGGTTGTGCACTGTGTGTAGGGAAACCTGTTATTTGTTGTGGCCTCCTGAGGTGGTTGGAGCAGCCCTGGAGCAGGGAGGAGCAGTGCAAGGAGAGGTCTGGATACAACTGGCTGCCATACAAAAAAAGCTGCCAGAGCTGTGACCTGGCATTGTGACTCCTTGCAGGTGAGGCCAAGGGTCCTTGGCTGCTTTGCTCGTTTGGGGTGGGTTGTGCTGGAGTGGAGCTGGGGCACTGCAAAGCCCCTGATGTGTCTCTGGTCGGTGCCCAAACCCTCCTACACTCGGTGGTACAGCTGAGCTGCCATCCAGGCCATGCCTCTGTTTCCAAGGGACTGTGGCTGTATTTTGGAAATGCTGCTTTGAGATTTCCCTGGGTATGGAGCAGCTATTTAAACACAAAGAACAGAGCTGCCATGCCCAGAACACACTGCTGGGAAGCAGCAGGACAGCTGCATTCCTTACAAACACCTCCCACCTTGCAAAGAGCACGGGCAGTGCTGCTGGGCTGCTCTGGGTGGCAAAGGCTTCACTTTGGGTGCTGCAGCTCCAGCTGTACTGACCCAGGGCCGTGCCTCTCCCTGATTTATCGGGCAGAAGGTGAATGAAGGTGGAGGAATCACCCATGGCACTGGAGAGGCCACCTTGGAGAGCTGCCACCTCTGTGAGGTGCAGCCAGCCCCCCGTGGCTGGTGTGCTCACAAATCAGGGCACAGCGATGGGCACCTGCTTTGGGGAATTTCACTGGGAATCCAGATTGCTGCTCCAAGACATGAGATGTACAGGGTGCTGCAGAGCCTCTGGGCTCTCTGCTGTCTGTCACAGCAGCTGGTGAGGTGACAAAGTGACTTCTTAGCTGGAGAAGTTGATGCTGACAGCCCCTGGCAGGCTGGAAATGTGGTGCCTGGTTGAGAAACTCCTGAAAATGATGGCAAAGGAAAAAAATTAACATCTAAACACTTTTTGAGGCCAGGGAACATCCCTTCCTGGCCTGATTTGTCCCTCTCTGGCTTATTCTGGATCTGTTTTGTGGCCTGGGTCCCCCTGAACCCAGCTGGAGGATCTTGCTTGACCTCCCAGGGCTGAAGCTCCAGCTCCATCCTCCTCCGTGGGCACAGCAGTGCTCTCCTGTTACCGGGCTGTTCCCCGCCCCAGGCAAGATTTACCTTCCCTAAAGCACTTCAGGGGCCATCCCAACCCACCTGCTGTGACTTCTGAGCGCTCGCCACGTCGGTGGGGTTGGGATGGAGAGTTTACTTTGGGGTGCCTCACCCCTTAGGAGCAGAGAGGCTCGCTCAGACCTTTGTGCCGTAGCCACGGGCACGCGCGGCTCATCCCAGCCCTGCTTTTGTTCCTGGAACTCCTGGCAGCAGCAGCAGGAGGAGGGGAGAGCGTGAAACATGGATTTTACACAGCAATAACTTCTACTGAAGCCAGCTCTTACACGTGTGCCTTGGGGACGTCTGTTATTTCAGTTGCTAAAGGCAAACTTGCCCTGGAATACTACTTCTTTAAGGATTTTTTTGATTCTCACTTTCCATTACTCAAGCCCGATTGCGTGGCCAAAGAAGCAATAGACAGGATTTGTGATAAATGATGCAATGATTTATAGGTATTTTCAAGGATGGTGCAAGTGGTTTTGGCCAAGGGTGGTTTCAGTTTCAGGTTTATGTGAGATGCTGGCACTCACTAAAATAAGGATCACCGGAATTACAGTGCCTCCAGAATTATTCGTAGTGGTTTTGTGTCATCCACCCTTACCTGAACTGCAGACTCCTAATTTATTGCTTAGGCACTTAGGGAGAAATAAGTCTTCACATATGAGCTAAAGCTATAGGAAAAATCGCAGGAATAACAGCAAGAGCTGTGATTCCATCACTGCATGAGGATTTTCCCATATTGTGGCTCGTAAAATGATTCCCTATAAAACATGGGAAATAGAATGTAAGTCAAATTGCATTTGCTGGTGCTGTCTAGAGAATTTGTGGCTGCCCCATCCCTGGAAGTGCTCAAGACAGGCTGGATGGGGCTCTGAGTAACCTGGTCTGGTGGAAGGTGTCCTGCCCATGGCAGGGGCTTGGAATTAGATGGTCTTTGGGGCTCCTTCTGACCCAAACCATTCTGTGATCCCATCTCAGCTGGGAAGCTTTGGGGAAACAGCTCTGTCCTCTGATTGTTGGTTTTTAGGGTCCCAGGGCCCCCTCCTGCCCCGGGAGCTGACACCACAGGGCTCCTGCAGATGCTGTGCACCTGTGGATTGGAGCCACACAGCAGCAGGTACAGGTGTGGGGGGGTTTGTGCCCCACCAAAGGGCTCTGGTTTGTGCTCCAGTACATCCAGGGAGTGAAGAGAAGCACGGGAGCTCTTGCTGGGCTGGGCAAAGCTGTGGTGTGCAGCTGTGGGACACGAGCCACAGCGAGTCCTCACCCAGCGCAGAGGGAGGGAGCTCATCGAAGCGCAGTGAAGCAGCAGTGCATGGACTTGTTCTCCCCTAAATAATCCTCAAGGGCTGTGGCTGGCCAAGCTCTGTGTGCTGGGGAGGCCTCGGCCCATATCTGGCTGTAGCTGGTCTGAAATGGGCTGGAAAAACTGAGACTGGGTCTTTTTCAGGCTGATGCGGCACGAGAGAGACCTGGTGTGGTTCCCTCAAAGGCTTTTAACCACCCTGCCATAAAAGCTGCTGGGTGGGGCGGGGATGACCCGGTGTTTGCAGAGCCCATTGTTTGCTCCTGAACCCGACCCCATCTCCCGTCACTGAGCTGGCACCGTCTGTGTTTGAGCTGGGGAAAAACGAACAGGCTTGTTCAGACCTGATTTTTTTAATTATTTTTTTTTCTCTAGTTTGCTGGCCAAACTGCAATATCAAGGAAAAAATACTGCTTGGATCCAACAAAAACATTCGTTTAATTTTAGATTGTCATTTGCAACAGAAATTCAAAATAGTTTGTTTTGAAAAACATGAAGGAAGAAAAACCGAACCCATTGTTTTTCAGCTCAAACTCTCAGCTGGCTCTTACTCCCCAAAACGTGCATTGCTGGGCCAGTGAGAGTGAGGGGGTGTGAAAGGGAAGAAAAAGGGTGAGGCGAGAGTTTTGGAGCCCAGGAGTAGAGGGAAGGGGCAGGATGGTGGTGCTGGCAATGCCATCGTGGGATGTGATGCCCCAGGACCACCAGCCCCTTGCCTGAGGCTGTGGAGGTGTTCTTGGTGTGGGTTTGTGTTGGTGTTGTGTTACCTGGTGCTGCTGAAACAGCAGGAAGGAAAACAACAAGGACTACAAAATGAACTATTTTTTGATAATCCCAGAACAGCAGGAGGCTTCTGCACTGACAAAGGGCTTTGCGTTATTTTCAGGATGCTGAAAGCTCTGCAGGTTGGCTGGGTCAGCTGCCAGGGATGATCTGCATCATTCAGATCCATCTGAAAGCTGCTTGATACCGAACATCCACGGCCCCTCGTCCTTGCTTTAAGCCCCATGGAGAAGAACAAACAAAATGCTGTTGCTGCATGGCAAACACTTGCTCACCTTTGGACAACCACATCTCCAACTTGTCCATACCCACCTCTCACATTTTTGAACCTGTGAGGAGCAGCCATGGTGCCTGCTCACGTTCACAACACTCACACATTCTCTCTTGAGCTTTTTTCCCCCAACCTCCTTCATTTTAATTTTTTAACCACTTGATCTATCACATTGTGCTGTTCCCTTCTCTGTCCCTGCCTGAGCCACGTCCCCATTGCTGCCCACGTGTGGGACAGTGACTTTTGATGTTCCCACTGCCTGGTGCCCCGGGATTGTTGTTTGAGCTGTAGCAACACCCAAAGATGCCCAGAGAGAGCAGGCACCTTTATCCAGAGTGCTGGGGGATCCAGGGAAAAGCAGGCATGTCCTTCCCACCCCACATCCCTGAATTCCTTGCTGGCTGCTGTGTGGTGGGTGGCAGAGGCATAAGAACAGGGCAGTGTTGCAGACCGTGCTCCCAAACCAACGCTGTCACCAAGAGGCAGCACTGCCCAGCTCTGCACTGCACAATTAACCATTCCTCTGATTGCTTTCAAAACAGAAAAGTCGTATTCTTCAGAGAATTAGGTTTCTAATATGCCTGTCCTCTCCTGTGGTAGTAAAGTCTGCAGTTTTCTTGAGTGTTACAGATCGTTGGAGTCTCTGTTGGATGGAAGCACCTCAATCCCTGGGCAGACTGTTCTCAGCTGCCTTCAGGGCCTCACAGTCGGTTTCTGTGGCTTAGCAGATCTCCAGAGCTGTTGATGGCACTTGGCATCAGTCTTGGCAAACTTTCCTCAGCTCTTCCTTGCTGCAAAACCCGAGGTGGGACTGTGAGAAGTCCAATCAAAAGGCACAATTGTTTCATTTTCTTCCTGTGCTGACGGAATGCATTGCCATGGATGTAGGTGCAATGTGCCATCACATGTTCCTGAGGGCTCCTGATGATTGATGGAACCTTGTTGTGAAAAACCCTCCCGTGGCAGCGCCGTGCCGTGCTGGGCTGGCCAGATCGGTGTGATGGGTTTGGTTGGGTGTTCTGCTGCTTCCAGGCTTGGTGGCGTGTGTGGGCAGGGGTAGAGCTTTGCTCCAGGTAGGAAAAACATCCCGACATCTGTTAGAGAATGGTTTGGAGAAGCAGGGAAATGCAGCCTGTGGAGAAAGACAACAAACCGCCACGAGCAGACGTTTGCAGAACGTAATGAAAGGCCCTGTGGGGCCCAGTGGGGCGAATTCTGCTTCCCCAAAACACCCATCCTCTTGCTGGGACCACCTGGGCTGAGCAAGGAGAAGCAGTGGCACAGGGAACAGTGAGGTGCTGCAGGAACATCCCAAAAAGCAGCGCTGACAGCGAGTGGGGTGCTCTGCGTGAGGCCAACCTGTGCCTCTTGGATGAGGGGTGGCGTGGGGTTTGCTGCACAAGGTGTGATCCAAATCCAAGGAGAAGGCTGTGGATGAGCAGAGGGCTTTGTGTTGCAGCAATTTGTGAGGGTTTAACCTGTGGGATAGATGTGTGAGGCCAGGGAGCTCACAGAAAGCAGACAGAGGGGACACACCTGTCCCTTGGGGTGACACCAGCTGGCCGTGCCAGTGTGTTTAACACCACACCAGGGAGTTCCCCTTCCTGCCAGGTCCTGGCATCCTCGGGAAAAGCAGCTGTGCTCGTACAGCCTTTGGGAATCACACAAGCAGTGGTGTGGTGGGAGAGGCAGCACAGCCTCTGGTGACTCAGCCCGTTCCCACAGTGGCCTCGGTGGCTGAGTGGTGACAAGCTCAAGGCACCCTTTCAGGGTTTGTGTTCGAGAGGGGCACTCAAAGCTGCCTGGGAAGCTGCTTCCTGCTCTGTCACTGCTCAGGTGAGCTTCTCCCAGGGCTCAGAGGGATTCAGGTCTCTCTAGAGCGGGGTTGGCATTCGTCGGGGTTGGCACCAGAGCCTGGGAAAGGAAAGATTTTTGTCCAGTGCTGTGACACTTGTGAGAACAGCTGACTGTGCTGGGCAGGAAGGGGCTCGTTGGGAAGTTCCTGCCCGAGTTTCAACATTGGTCACTGTCCTGCACACTCTGAAGCACAATATCAGTGATTTCCAGGAGCTGAACTTCTCATTTCAGGTTCGAATCTGATGGCCAGAGCATGCCACTGTCCCCTCCATTTCCCCCAAACACTGTGCTGCCTTCATTGCTCCTGGGTCAAGCAGATGGAAGTTAAACTGGAGGGATGATTGCAAGTTGGAACTAGCAGCAAAAGGGTTTTATTTCTTCCCTTTGTCCATGCCAGATGAGTATTATTTACAGGAAACACTTTGTACAGCTTTGAGATTTGTTTAGAGAAGGAGTGTAGGGGAGGAGACAGCTGAAGGCAGAATGGAAATTAAGAAGGTCACAGTAATGCTCAAGAAAATCCATAATTTCCTGGAGTGGGAGTATTGCTATTCTGGGGACTGAGGGAATAGCGGAGCATGGGCTCCAGCTCCCGGGGGAGAGAGAGCTGAGGGATGAACTGGCTCCCTTTGGGAAGGGCCAAGCTTGGCCTCCTGGGGCCGAGCCCCGAGCAGCTGCTGGGGACAGAGGGTCCCTGGCGCTGCGTTGTTCCCTCAGCTCACCCCGAGTCACGTCCCTCGCGGGCCGTGGTGGCCGTGCCGGGGACCCTCGGACGCGGGGAGCGAGCCGGAGCCCTCGGGAGCAGCCCCCAGGGACGTGTTTGCTTCGGCCTGGTGTCACCCAGGGAAATGGGGATTGCCTGCAGCTTTGTGTGATGGGGAGAATAAACAAAGGCAGCGAGGAGGAGATGCCCTCAGCCACTGCTGCTGCTGCTGTGGGTGACTCAGTGCTGAGCCGGGAGTGCCTGGGCACGCACAGAGGGAAGGTGCTGAGAAGAACAGCAGATCTCGGAGCAGGACGAGTCAGGACAAAGGACTTGCACAGGACAGCCCAGGGAGGTGGCAGGGGGTTGCTGCAGGGAGTTAAGGAGGCTGCAGGCTCTGTTTTGCCTGCAGGAAAGGCCCAGCTCTGGGCTGCAGGAGAACAAGTGTCACCTACCCTGGCTGTCACCCACCCTGGCTGGTGGGAGCCCCCAGCCTGCCCAGGGGACTCAGCCACCAGCACCGTACAGAGGCTTTGCTCTCCTCATTTTCAGCTTCCATCATTCTCCCAAGAAGACTTTCAATTAAATTTTAAACTTAAAAGCAAAATCTAGGTAGATTTTTATCAGTAGGAATGAGGATGGAGCATAATTCTTTGCCAGCGTGGAATTTAATTTGAAGCACTGAAAGTTGATGCTGTCGCCAGTCCAAGCCTAATTGTCATCATCCTCTTTGCTTTGGGGAAGGTTTTCAAGCTCACTGATTTTCAGTGTTCTGGTGACAGAAGAAGTCACATGTGCTGCAGTGCCCTTATCTGAGGTCAGTTGCTAGAAACACTGTGAAATCCTTAAATTCAGACCTTTCTCGTGTGCTCTTGCAGCCCACTCTGCCACATGAAGGGCTGTTTCCCCTCTGGTGTCCTGCCTTCACGTGTTTTAGAGCGTGTTTTATAAAACTGGTTATAATGCTGAGAAATGTGAGCTTGAGCTGTGCCCAGACTGTACCAGAACCACCACACTGGGGGTTTCAGGTGCTTGTTTTTTAATTTATTGGGTTGGTTTTTTTTAGCAGGTAAGTTACGACTCTCAGAGCTGTTGAGTATCTACTGAACAGCTCAGCCACCACCTGCAGGACTGCCATTACTGCAGCTAATTACCCTTTGACATTAATTTCCATCCAGCTCCATCTGCATCTGTAAACACTTTCCCAAATTGCTGCTCTGACAAGTGAGATGCCCCAGTTGCGGGGTCCCACATCTGAGAGCTGGGGAAGAGCTCTCGGTGCTGTGGCTTGTTGGGGATGTCATGGCTTGGGTGGTCTCCTCGTCCTGCTTGGCAGCTGGAGCAAGAGGCTGTGAGTTGTTTCCCGTGGTGGGTTTTTGTCAGATAAACCTCCCAGCAGTGATGTGAAACCATCTGACAGCTGATTCCTGCAGTCGGTGTTGGGAGCAGTGAGTTAATCCCGGGAAGGATGAGCTCAGCCCTTGAGAGTTTGATCCATCTGTGGAGGTTTCAGACTTTCCCCCGTGGCAGAGCTGCTCTGCTCTGCATGGTCCTTCATGGACCAGCCGCTCTCCAGGAAATCATCATCGTGCATCAGTGTTTTAAAACGCATCTCAGGCCTTTTGGATGGTGCACGTGGAGGGAGAGGGGAGGAGGGTGCCTGTGGCTGTGTGCTTGTTTTGTGTGTTTGGCTCTGTGAAGTTTTTAGAGATCATCGTGGGAAAAGTGAGAGCCCTGTTCTTGAGCTGTGATGGAGAGGGAGTAGTAAAAAGACGTTTCATAACATGTGTATGGATTAATGTTCAGATCTTACTGAGCTTTTCATCTCCTTTGGGAAGTATGGGAATAGATATGAGGCAGAAAAGCCTCCCATGTCAGTGTGCTGGGTGCTTATTTTTGCAGGGTTTTGCATTAAACCCTTTTACAGACTGTGCCTCTTCCTTGGTGGATAACTTTTGGGCTGCTGCTGGCAGAGTATGTAACCCAGGTGAAGGATCTGGAAGATTGGTACAGGGCATGGTCACACAGCTCCTGCTGAGCCAGGAGCAAAACCTTGCCTTAGTCCTGGGTAAAAACAAGCAGTGTCCTCGTTCCTAGCCCTGTGGCAGCATTTCTGTGTCCAGAGCCCTTCCAAGGGATGGACAGGCTGCTCCTGGGAGGCACACAGGGCTGAGAAGTGTTTCCCACAGGCCAGGGGTACACAGGAGCGTGGGTCAGTGGGTGGGAAAGCAGAAGCTGTGCTGGCAGAGATGTCCCCAGGTACCCACAAGCTGTGGCTTTTCTCCTCCCTCCTCACCCTCTCCTCTTTGCTGGGGCTGCCCGGGCGGGCCCTGCTTTCCCCAGGACTGTGCACACTCTCCCACTTCCCATCTGGAGATGGCCTTGTTTGGATTTCTGGGGGAGCAGGGAGCCCTCTGGGGTGGGTTTGTTTGCTCTTCTCTCCGAGCAGACACCGCCTGTCACGCGGGGCTGGCACGGGTGGCACCTCGTCCCCTTCCGAGGTGCTCAGGGATCCACGGCAAACCCCGGCCTGGGCACGCAGCCCGCGGGAGCCCCGGCCAGCCCTGCTTGGGGCAGGATGTGTGGGGCGTTTCCAGGAGGCTCCCCTGGCACTCTGGGGCTGGAGCAGAGTCCCAGGGAGAGGAGCTGGTTCAGTGCAAACAAACCCTTGGACCGGGGCTGCTCTGCCTGGCACCTGCAGCCTCTCTGTCCCTGCTGCCAGCGCACAGCAGGAGGGGTTTGCAAAGGGAGCAGTTCTAATGGAGAGCATCTCCTGGTGCTCAGCCTGGGGGCTGCTGCTCGTCTCACACCACTCTGACAGTCTGCCTCCCACCCCTCGCCCTGCAGCAGGTCCAGCCCACGTTTACAGGCACCTGCCTGGAGTGCCTGTCACCCTCAGCTGTTCCTGCAGTTGATGGTGACACAGCCTGGCAATTCGGCCCACGTGGGATGTGAGTCTTTTATGGGAACCTCACACAACCACTGGCTTGAGTCTGCTGTGTAAATTAGAGCTTTGTGCTGGTCCTTGCCTGGTCACCCTGTGTCCTGTTCGAGTGTTTTGGTAGAATCACAGAATGTGCTGAGTTGGAAGGGACCCACCAGGATCATCGAGTCCAACTCTTGGCCCTGCACAGGACACCCCAAAAGTCCCACCGTTTGCCTGAGGGCATTGTCCAAACGCTCCTTGAACTCCAACAGGCTTGGTGCTGTGACCACCTCCCTGGGGAGCCTGTTCCAGTGCCCAACCACCTTCTGGGTGAAAAATCTTTCGTGATACCCAACCTAAACCTGCCCTGACTCAGCTCTAGCCTTGAGTCCTGTCATTGGTCACAAGAGTGAAGAGATCAGTACCTGCCCCTCTGCTGTCCCTCAGGAGGATGCTGAAGACCACAGTGAGGTCTCCCCTCAGTCTCCTCTTTTTGTTTGGTTGTTGTCCTTTTCCAGTGTATTGGGATTAATTTGAATTCTAATCATCTCTGGCATTTCATCCTCACTTGGGGTCGTCATCATCTTTAATAACCTATCTTCCCATTTCTGGTGGTTAATGAATGGTGTATCCTTAGGTCAAAACACAGCTGGGAGGTCAGGATGAGGATTAAAAACTGCCTTGACAGAGCCCCTCAGAACAGAACACCCTGGAAGCATCCAAGCCCTGTTGCCTATGGATTATGGGCAAAATAAGACTGAAAACCAAGTAGAGACCTCTGCTTTGGGGGCTTAACAGCCTCCTCTGCTTTTCAAATCATGTCATCATAATCTTTGCAAGATTAAGCACTGTTTCAGCTGCGGGGTTTTTTTTTTTTAATTTCACTTTCTTGTGGAATAAACTGATGGTGACAGATGCCCAGGAGCCCTGGAGGTCAGTGCTCTGTTTATACACAGGGAAGTTAGGGCGTGAAGGGTGGCAGTTGCCTCTGGAGGGGGACATGGATGTCACCTTCTCCTGGAGCACGGGTCTGTTTGGCAGTGACCTTCTCTGTGCTTGTGTCACCTGGGTAGAGCCCACAGAGGGGCTTTGGGCTCCTCCAGGGGCTTCACTCTGTGGATAAATACCTCTTTTCCCTGGGAAAGACGGGAACACGCTGTCTCATTGGGTTTGTGTGCCCTGAGTCCTGCTCCTTGCCAGGTGACTGCAGACAACCAAAGTGCTTCCTTTTCTGGCAGCTGTCATTCAGACACTGATCTTAAAGCTGAGGGAGCTGATATCCTGTATTGCTGAGGACCGAGGCCTGGAAAAAAACAAGCTGGAATTTAATTTTGCCTGAGTTGAGGCGTCTAAAAGCATCTCTGAATCAGAGCTGCTCCCTGCAGCCTCTCTCCAGCCAGATGGTTCACCCTATCTGCCCTCTCCATCGGGGGCTGGAGGTGACTCAGTGCTGCAGAGCCCAGCTCCTGCTGGCTGTGGCTTTCAGGTACTGGGTAGGATGAGGAGTCAAACCCACTGGAGGTCTCTGGTTATGACCCCAGGCAGTGGGCATCCTTCCTTCAGGCACTAAGGCAGGAGGCTGCCAGCTTGCAGCCAGCGACGAGCGTGTGGTGACCGCTTGGTGTGGCAGCAGCATCCCTCCTGCAGCTGGGGCTGCTGCCCCTGACCTGCTCAGGGCACAGCTGGTGGAGGAGCAGCTGGGTCATGCTAAGGACAGGCACCATCACCAACCTGATGTCTCAGGCATGGTGAATGCATTTAGTCTGGACCAGTGAATGTTCTTTTCTGGCTCAGAAACTGCTCACAGAGAGGTGCTTCAGTGGGGAGAGGAAGAGGGGTGCCAACAGGAAGCTTGCTGAGACAACACAGAAACATTTTCTGCTCATGATCTCAGCCTCTGGAGATAAGGCTGGAATTTTGACACCCCCCCCCAGAGCATCCTCCCTTGGCCCTGTGTCAGTCCTGCAGCTCTGGACAGGGGAGGGAGTGGTGGAGGGAGCCTGGGTGATGCTCCTGCCAGAGATACAAAGGGTGGAGGGAGGTTTGGGCTGGAGGGATGTGGCAGTGCCATGGATCCCCTCTGGACAGGAGGTGTTGGAGTCCTCAGGCTGCAGAAGATGCCGTTTGTGAGAGGTCAGCTCATGTAATGAACTCCAACAGTGGTGTCGAGGTCATCAGGAGTGACCTGAGCGTCCAGACAGGGAAATACCTTGTCAGGTCTGGCTGGCAGCAGGCTGTGCATGCCCCGGGGCAGGTTTCTCACTGTGTGGTTCACTCCTTAGGGCACAGGGTGCCTGTTCAGGAGCTTCACCCTGCTGGAATCCCCGCTTGGCGCCGCGCGGGGGCTCGGCGGTGCCAGGGTCAGTGCACGGGGTTTGGGTCACTCAGGAGTGGCAGCAACTGCCCTTTCTGTGGCAAGGATTTGCATAGTGGAGACTGAACATCTGGACTGTTGGGGTGAGTGACTCGTGGGGGGGTTCTGGAAGGGACCCAGGGCTCCGCTGACGGCTCCGTTACACCGAGCGTGCCATGGTCCGTGGACAATGCTGCCTTTCACCAGGCCCACAGAATGGGCTTTGTGCCTCCCTGTGTGAGCCCTCTTTCTCTCTGTAAAGGCTTCCTCAGAGGCTGCAGGCACTGCTCCGTGACTTGGGATGGTTTCCACCTGTGCCAGGAGTGATTTCACTCTGCCTTTTGCCAGGGCTGGGCTGTTTGGTGGTGCCAGGGGCTTTGCTTTGCCCTTGCTGGCAGCTGGAGAACCCCATTAGAAGAAGGGGTTGCATTGGGACCACTTGGTACCTGGAGAGGGGTGTGTGTAATCATGGAGTAGCATCAGGAGGTGGTTTTTATATCTGGGCTTTATTTCAATGAACCATTCCTAGTTTTCCTGCTGCTCTGCTCTAGAGCTGCCTATTGGAGAGCATGGCTGGGCAAAAAGGAACAGTTGAGTTTAGAATTATTTTATTCATAGAATCAAAAAGTATTCTGAGGTGGGACTCACAAGGTTCATGGAGTCCAACTCCTGGCCCTGCACACGACAGCCCCCAAATCTCACCCTGTGCTTGAGAGCATTGTCCAAACACTTCTTGAACTCTGGCAGGGTTGAGGCCGTGACCACTGCCCTCTGGATGAAAAACCTATTCCTAATATCCAACCTAAGCCTCCCCTGGCACAGCTTTTTGCTGTTTTCTTGAGTCCTCTCGCTGGTCAACAGAGATAAAAGGTCAGTGCCTGCCCCTTGTCCTTTACAAAGATTTTAAAGGACAACCCAATAAGATATTGGGACTTACATGTTGATTCTACATCTCACTTTTAAATGAACTTAGTGCTTTTGTGCTGGGTGTCTCTGATGGGTTCTGGGGCACAGCGAGGGCCATGGGGGCTTGTGAGAACCTGGCCCTTCATTAAATGCCGTTAAAGGGTTTATAGAGAGAGTCTGTGGGGCAGAAGGGGAGCAGACAAGAAATTTAATCTTGGGAGTTGACTGGCCCCTCGCAGACAGAGCTCTCTCTTCCATCTCCAAGTCAGACATCCACAGAAAGACCAACCATGGTCCCAAAACACGAGTGGCTCGAGGGTCTGAGTGCAGCATCTTGTAAGATCCAGATGGAATTCTACTGCAGTTTGTAAAGGCACTTCTGCAAACTCCAGTGTAAGCTGATCTGCAGCATTAGGCACTCAAATATGGCCTAAATTTGGCTGAAGTTCTCTTCCAACTTCCCTGCTGCGGCCACTATTAAATATAATTGTAAGATACAAGGAAAAACACCAAAGAATGTTATTAGTTTATGAAACTGGGTTGCCTTGGCTACTTCTGAGGTAGAATTAATAGGAGAAAACCCTCAATTGTATGAGGCCAGGGCTTCAGTGTAGTCTCAAATTGTAATTTCCCTTCTCTCCCGTTTAAGGACAGCGGACATTATCTCAGGAATCTATAGATAGTGTCTGAGTCATTCTTTAAAGTACAGCTAAAATGTAAAAACATTAAATAATATATCCCTGCAGCTCTTCTGACCAGGGGAAGTGTTTGACACCTCATTTTACAGGCAGGGAAGAGTATGTGGAGGAGGAAAATTACGTGCAGAGAGTCATGTCGGAGTCCTGATGGTGGCTGAGCAGTCCCTGACTCCTCTGCTCGCAGCTGGCTTTGCCCTATGGCCGAGCTGGTCCTCAGCATCTGCCCAGGGCAAGAGCAGAGAATCAAGATGTGACTGGGGTTGTGGTCAAAGATAAATGTTCATGTGTGATGTCCCATGGGAGAAGCTGCCGTTCTGAGCTGAATTTTTTTGTGTAGGGCTATGCAGGGAGCTGGTTTCTGAGCCACAGCTCAGAGTTCGGGCTTTCTGCCTTTCAGTATCAGGGTACCCCAGGGGACCTGCCCAAGCAGTTCAGACTCATCACTGTGTGAGCTGTGTGTGTGTGGTGCTGAGTGTGCCTGTTGTACTGGGGCTGCTCGGGTGGAAGGGCTCTGGTAGAGTTTGCAGCCTAAAGCATATTTAGAATGTATATATTTGTGTAGAGAGAAAAGTGGCCATCATCTGCTTGATCTTGATGTTCTTCCAAGGCTGCCTGTTCTCAGTCAAGTGGCTGGACAGTTTGTGGATCTTGACCCTGGATATTCACCCGAATTTCTGGCTGGGAAGGGATTTAGTGGCCCCTTGGCTGCTCCTTTGCCCAGTGCTGGTTCCCTCACCCAGATGTTGCCTGGCTGCAGTGGAGCATCTCTCGTAGGCCAGGAAGGAACAGGACACTTCGTCCAAGTCTGGAGTGAGACTGTGACTTGCACCTAAGGAAAATCCCTGGCTGAGTTTTGCCCTTTGCAGCACCTGCAGAGTCACACACCGGTCTCAAACCCTGTGTGTGCTCCAGCTCTGATGAGGAGCTGCTCACTAGAGCAGAGTATTCCAGAGTGTCCGGGTCTGCTCTGGGTGTCCCGTTTGCTCCAGGTGCTGGCACGCCTCTGACAAGGACCCTGAGGGGTCACCCCGTGGGTCACCCGGGCTCAGGAGAGCCCTTAACCCCTGCCCTTCGTCGTCTGCTGCCCTTGGGCTGCTGTGCTGCTGCCTCTTTGTTCCGTGCTTTTCTCCTCTGTGCACCCCCACCCCTCTCTGGGAAAAATCAACATTTGCCTTGCAGAGCTTGGCAAACAGAAGGGGTCTGTGTTCCATCCCGATGGCAGCCCCAGGCTTGCAGGGCTCCCAAGATAAATCCAGTGGCGTTTGTTGCCGGGGGGACCCTCTGAAACACAAGTTTGGGAGTTCTGTGTGTGGATGAAATGAGCAGGGAAGCAGCGAGCGGTCACTGAGCCAGTGCTGGGGCCGAGAAAAAAATGTGGATTGCATTGAGGTTATAAGAAGATGGCGAGAAATGGATTTAAAATCTAAGTAAGGATGACTTTTAAATTTTATTTTGGTCTTAATCTGAAATGCCATGTTGCTGCTTCATGTGCTAGAGCTGCACAAGGTGCTGGAGCACAGCAGAGAGGCGGATGCTGGGGTGGGATATTTGCACCAGGACTTCCCTGTGTGGTCACAGCCAGAGTGTTTCAGGCCTGTGGGAATGGGGAGCAGAGCTGCGGGGTGGCTCGGGAGTATTTGATCCATATGGAAATACCACACTGGAGTTTTAAAATTCTTCTTCCCTCCTTGAAATCTGCCCATGGTTTTCTCCAGCTAATCCATGGCCATTGGCAGATGGACCTGAGAAAGCGAGGTGCACTCATGAGGCTGGAAGCTGTAAATGTTGGGGGGTTTTGGAAGGCGAAGGATGAGCGGTGATTATTTGTTTTTCCTTTGTTTCCATAGTGCTCTGAGTGCTGAGCCTTATCCCTTGTCCATTCAGGCTCCTGGGCACTCTTGTGTTATTCATGTTAATTAACTAACACATTCCTAGCTTGCTGGAGCTCTTGTGGCAGCTGGTTAATGTAAGAGTTTGATTATTTCCTTCTTTGAGCAAGGCTGCAGCTTGGATGGATTCAGGTGCCTTCCCTCCTTCCCACCTCTGCTGGGATGCTGCAGGTTCTGCAGGAACAAGTGGGATCAGATCCAAGCTGCTCTTCCCATGGCTTTGCAAGCTCAAAACCCCCTCATTTAGTGAAAATGCCGCAAGGCACCTGTTCACTGAATTCCCATTCTTGGGTCCTGCTTCTCTCTCTTGGATTTCGGCAGATAAGGAGTGTGAGTGGTGAAAACAGGATAAGTTTAGAGGGACAACACCTCTCTGGAAATCTGGTTAGCATCACAGTGAACTGGGAGGGATTTTAGACCTGACAGTGGTTACCAGGTCCATCCCCAACCGGTCAAGCTTCACAAGAGCCGTTTTCTATTCCTACATAAACCCTTTTCCCTTGCCTCCTGCTGCTAAGGAGAAGAATCCCCTAAGCCAGCAGAGCTGACAACACGTACAAAAGGCCCGTTTTTGCAGTCCCTTCCAATTTGTGTGGGCATTGGGGCTGTGAATGAGCATCTGCATGAGTCATCTGCTGTGGTGATGTGGCACCTGCGCTGCTGCCCAGCCGGATTGCTGGAACGCTCCAACCAGCAGGATCACAGATGATGACTAACACACTTTTTTTCGTATGAAAAACTGCTTGTGCTAATTTTTTTTAGTGCTTTCATGGTTGTCCAGCGTATCTCTGAATGAGTATCAGCTGTGAGGAATTTGTGGTCAGTAAAGAACAGATGATCACGAGGGGTGGTGAAATGATTTTGTTATTCCTATGAAGTGAGTATCTGAGGACTGGGCTTACTCACCTCGGAATAAACTCATGGGGAAAAGTCTCTGCATTGTTTGAAGGCCGTTTTAGCTCTTGAACAACTTGCCAAAGCACTTGAGATCACTCCAGTGTGTGAATCTTGACGTTGAGATTGAACGTCTCCAAAAAGCCAAGACTTTGTTCAAGCACGAGCGTGAATCCGTGTTGACCAGATAAAAGTGTGTGCTGTGGGTTTTGCGGGTCAGCCAAGGCAGTTTTCTGGCCTTAAGCTTTATGGCTGCAGCAGCTGATTTCCTGACAATTACTGCAGTTTAATTTGAGTTAACAATTTGAATCAAGGCCTAAATTTGAGCCAAGGCTAAAGTGTTGTGTCCCCTGTTACCCTCTACCACCATGTGCAGGACTGGTCCTTCTACCTAACACAGGCTTTGCTGTGGTCAGACCACTGCTGGCCTTGGGGAAGCCTTCCTAACATTGCAAAAATAGAGTCTTGCTGCCTCTTATCATTAGCACAAGCTTTTCGAACATTTTTTTAGTGTTCGAATGCTTTTGGCACCTTCCAGAAGTGCAGTGTTGTGCTAGGAATAAACTAATCTTGTTAATGCAAATTTTCCTGTGGTTTCCTTGAGGGTGATTTGACCTCCAGCCTCGGGCTGGGTTCTTTCGAAGTGTGAACTCATGGCTCCATGTGCTGATGAGCAGGGTTATATGGCTCCAGCTCCCACGTGAGGGAAATTGGTGGTGTTTTAGGCTGTCTGTGCCCAGCCTTTGACCTGGACACAGCTTGTTGGGGCATCCAGGCTGTGTTGGAGAAGGTAGTGGAGCACTCCTGAGTCTGCAGTCGGTGCCTCTTGGCCATAGCACCCCTCCATCCCACCAGCACCCCTCCATCCCACCAACATCCCTCCATCCCGGTGAAAGCTCAGTTTCCTGACAGAGATATTTGATCCAGAAAGAAACCATGCACTAGGATTGAAGTTGTTTTGTTGGGTTTTTTTCCTAGCTGTGCTCAGCTTCTTTATAAAGAGTTTCTGTTACACAGAATCTGGAAAAGTGTCTTTTATTCTTCAGTGCATGTTTCTGATTAGTGCTGGAAATGAACACGAATTTTTTTTCCCTTTTTTTTTTTTTAACTGTATTCCTTTTGAGGTTAATGTTGCAAGTGGATTTCAAGCTAATGGAAGAGAAGCTGTAATTGTGTGGTTCCTTGGACTCGGAGCAGTAGAGATTCTTCTTCCTCTGCTAATCTGCACACAGATGTCCCTCCCTTGCAGTCCCTGGCTCCCCTGAGCCCTTGTGTCCCCAGCTGTCCCCAGTGACACCTCCATGTGCAGGCTCTACCTGCAAAGGTGGTGTCCTGTGTCAGCATTAAAGCTCTGCAGCTCAGCCTCCAGCAGCTGGAGTGTTGGAGAAGGCACAGAGGCAGCGTGGATCAACCCATGTGTGGGTTTTCCCCCTTTAACAGCTCCAGGCCTTGCTGCTGGTGAGGTCTTCTCCAGCCACTTTATCCTTGTGGTGCCTGAGACGGCCACCTAAAAACAGAGACTGGACAGGAATAAGGGGATAAAGGTGGGTGTTTATTTGAAGGGCCTTCAAAGGTACACCCTGGGCAGGCCAGAGGCTCCACCCAAGATGGACCTCGGGTCACGAGTTCTTCACACTTTTGTAAGTTTGGTTCATTTGCATATGAGGGTTAATTCTCCAATTATAACCTCAGTTAATGATGTAATTACCCCAAGTTTGCCACCCCCCCCTTCAGTGGCTTTAATTTACACATTTTGGGGCCTGGTGCCCTTGAAGTGGAGACTTAGGTTTGTTGTGTCTGACCAGCACGAGAGAACAGCAGCCCACAGGCCACAAGAAACTTCAGAGTTACATGGTAGGCAGTACAGGATTTGAAAAATATAAAAGTTAAAACCTAAGGCATCACCTGGAGCTTTTAGAGCCTGTCTGGGTGAAATGCAGCTGTCAGTGAGGGCAATTCTCCTGCCACTCTCTGGATGGCACATGGATACAACGAGACAGATTTCACACCCTGTGCGGTCCTGAGAGTGTTGAGATGGACTTGCACAGTGAACAAAGAGTGGAAAACCCTGTCCAGCATCTGCACTGGTACCTGAGCAGGGCAAAGTGACATCCTTGCTGTCCTTTTTATCCTCCCTAGGTGACAGCAGGAGGGCCTGAGGAGATGGCAGAGGGCAGGATGGGGTGGAGGAGGCAGGGCTGGGTGTGTGCAGCACACAGGGGCTGCAGGTCCTGCCCTGGTGATGCCTTAGGTTTTAGCTTTTATGTTTTTCAGATCCTGTACTGCCTAGTGTGTAGCTCTGAAATTTCATACAGCCTGTTGGCTACTGTTCTCACATTTTGGTTAGACATAACAAACCCTCTCTGGGCCTGAACTCAAGGACGCCTTGTTGTCCCAGGCCCTGAAATGTGTAAATGAGCCTCTGGCCAGGGGGGGCAAACTTGGGGTAATTACATCATTACCTGAAATTATAATTGGAGAATTAACCCTGATATGCAAATGGACCAAACTTATAAAAGTGTGAAAAACCCAGGACCCAGGGTCCATCTTGGGTGGAGCCTCTGGCCTGCCCAGGGTGTACCTTTGAAGGCCCTTCAAATAAATACCTGCTTTTATTCTCCTGATCTTTTCTAGTCTCTGTTTTCAGGTAGCCCCTTCAGGGCATCCCTGGGGGGAGTCAACCCTGCCAGCCTTTGCTTTAGAAGCTGCTATAACCCCTCTGAGGGGTTGTTCTGCTGAGGAGTCCCCACCAGCCCAGCGCTGGAGCTGAACTCCAGAGATGGCTCCGTGATCAGAGCTGCATGCCCTGGGAAGCCAGGAGTGGGGATATTTCCAGAGCAGGAAACTGTTATTGGATGGAGACATCTCCAGTGCTGTCTGGACACCCTGCTGAGCTGTGCTGGGTGCAGAAGGCAGCTGCATTATCTCATCTCAGACCCTGCAGTAAATACATGGAACAGAAGCAAGGCTCTCGCTGGCTGCTCAGATGAGCTGGTGCCGCTTTGCTGACTCCAGCACGGCGTGGGATGGCTCCTGCTGGGTTTGGCCCATCCCTTTCCATCACCACCTTTGTTTGGCTTGGGTTCTTATGTTTGTTTGTTTTTTGTTTTTACTGGACAGCGTGGAGAGAGCGAGTTCCTGAGCTGCATCCTCCATTGTTTGTCCTCACCGCGTGGTTTCTGTTGATGATGGGAATTTCTCCTTTTGTCCTTTTGAATTTTACATCATGGGAGTGTAGCAGCATGGATGGCTTCCTGTGAGGAGAAAATCAATCTCACGTGGGCTCTCTCATCACTGTTATACAGATCCAGAAGGTTTGGGGTGTATCCTCCAAAAACTCTGGTGTGCTTTGGAGAACGTACGCGTTGACTTCATTGGAGGTGAACATCTCTGGCAGTTCCCTGGTTCAGCTCTGGGTTCAGATTCAGCCAGCTCAGCTAGAAAAGTCACACTGGACTTTTCTCCAGATAAGCTGGATTCCATCCCCCTGCTGCCCTGCCCTGTCTGCATCCCCTGCAGCAGGGTGAGCACCCGGAAGGTGGTTTCACTACTGGGATGCTTTACATCCATCTTGTGTTACATCAGCAGCTGCAAGAAGCACAGAACAGTGGAAAATTTGGTCCAATATTGTCTGGAGGGAGCAATTTAAATGTGAGCCTGGCACTGACACGGTTGGAGGGGCGATTCTGGACTATGCCAGTTGTGAAAGAGACCCCAGTGAACTCCAGAGGTTTTGGGTGCTGCTGCTTTTCTGCTGGGCCATATGGCCCCAGCCCGTGGATCTGGAGGGAATTAGTCATTGATGATAAAACATGACAAATTATTGCTCAGAGAGTGAGCCAAGGTGAGGCCGAGCCGGGCTTTGTCCTGCTGAGGCACATCCGCGGGGCTGAACGAGCCTCTCTTGGACTGGCTGATTTTTAACTGCTGGACTCTTCCGTTCCGAATTCTGCTGGGAGCAAGGGGAAGAATTCCCAATTTCAGCTAAATAAAGCATATTGCATTATGGTTCTTAGTCCAGTGCGTTTCCAGCGTGGCTTGGGGGCGTTTGAATGGCGTTGAGAGGGAAGGCTCACAGACACTGTGTCTGCAGGGGAAATGTTTGATTTTCGTTTCACAGCTCAAACGTGGGGCTCAAGCTGCTGCTCCCAGGCTATAAATAGAGGTAACCCCAGAACACGCTCAGCAGCTGATGCTCTCTGGCCCTGCCCACTCTGCTGGCTTCCTGGCAGTGTGTTCACAGCAGCGTATTTTTAGCTGTTGCTTTCTCGTTATTTATTTTGGGTTTTGCCAGATCTTCTCTCCTTGCCTTGCCGGGCTGCCAGCTTTCCCTGCTGTTTATCTGCTTTCCAGGACTGTGTCTGGATCCTCCCTCAGTGGAGGGGCAGTGGGGCATCACAGACAGCAAGCTTGGCTCGGGCTCTGCAGCTCTCCCTCCTCTTTCTAGATTCTCTGTCGAGGTATTGGGCTGCCTGGATGAATTTTGTGTTTGCTGCTCATTTTCCCTTTGTCTGAGAGGGGATTAACAGCATTATTATGTATTATTAATGTTGTTAACAGGCAGTGAAGCAACAGCTGTCAGAAAAAACCTCCTCCTAGTGCTGCCTCCAACACAGAGCAAATCAACTCAGCTTGTCCACCCCTTTGAAAAAAAAAAAGGGTGCGAACGGGAATTCCAGCTCCCCAGAGAAAACCTGGGAGACAGGGCACATAAACAAATCCTCAGAAAGGTTTGCATGAAAGCCACAGGCTCAGCCAGGGCATGGATGCTCGGGTGGCTGTGCTGGATGCTCCAAGCCCTGTGTGTGTTTTTCCACTGGAGGGAATAAAGCCTATTTCCTACACGGAATCCTGTCCAAGCTTGTAAGCTCCTCGTTCAGCTTCCGTCCTGCCTCGCCGCAGACTGAACGAAGGCTTTGAACATGAAAGGCTGTTTTAACCAGCTCAGCATGGCTGCATATCTGCATTCCTCAGCCTGCCACCCATAAGGGGTGATTTTCTCTGGTTTTTGAGCAATTCTGAAAGCTGGATTTCAGCACTGCACCTTGCCTGCGTGGAGGGAACACGGAGGTGGTGTCTCTCTGCACGGAGCAGGGCTGGGATGTGACTGCTCTCGCAGCCTGGCTCAAAAGAGCTGTTTCAAAATCCATTCAGCAGGGGAAATATGGCTTTTCATCCTTGCTAGCGTCCAAAGAAGCAGTAGACATTTAGAGAGGAGAAAATAATTAAGAAGAGGATTCAGGGACTGGGTTCAATAGCAGAAATATGTTTGAAATTTAAAATGCTGGTTATAATGCACAAGTTCCCAGAAGCCTCAGCCCTTGTCCTGCTGTCAGTGATGGAGAGTGAGGCTCAGTGATGGGTGTAGCAGCAATCTGCCCTGTTCCAATGCAGGTAAAGCTCTCGAGCAGACAGGCTGGGTGTTCCTGTGTGTGGGTGGACAGTCCTGGCTCTATTTTTGGCTCTCTGGGGGCAGAGGTGAGTGGGGGGACGGCTCTGGGTGGTGCTGCCCATGGATTTTTCCTGTGTTGCCCTTTCCCAGGAGCAGCCCTGTGGTTCGGCCACATCACGTTGTAGTCACAGAGGCTTTTTATGTTAGAGAAGGAAAGGGAGAGAGCAAACACACACGTGCATATATATANTTTTCTTATATGATACACTCTTCTAGCTGACAAGGTTTGTAAGGTTGTGACTCCTTTACAAATCACAGTTTAGGGGTGTTCTGCATCTTAAATTGATGTTGTTTTAATCCCTTTGCTTCTTGTCCAACAGATCTGGTAGATGGTGAGAAGTTTAAATAATATCATTGAACCACATAACCCCCAAATCCTGGGGGATTCTTACCCACTCCCAAATCCTGGGGGTTTCTCACCTGTTTGCAGGTAGAAATCCTGACCCAAGGCTTTTGTGTGCTGAGGCAGGGTTTGTAAGGAGCTGAGGAGCTCCTGTGGCTTGGCAGCTCCAGCTTCTGGTGCCCAAGATGATGGACACCGTCCTGGAGCTGATGTCCATCCTGGACACCATCCTGCTCCTCCAGCAGGACCCCCCAGAGCCTGGGGAGCTACCAAACCTTCTGGGAATGTCCATACCAGGGCACCAGAACATTTGGGGGGATTCCAGGGTACAGTGTCCCACCTGAGGTGATTCACTGCATTTATTGTGGCCACTTTTATTGAGGTAAAAACCCAGAAACTGAGGCACTAATCCATGCAGGGTTTCATGTGGCTGTGTTTTAACTAAATAAGTTTAAGGGGTAATTTTTAAGGGGANAGCACAGGGTTCTGAGTATGAAACGCTTTTTCCATGTCCAGCTGCCAGGCAGCTCTTTTCCCTTCCCTTCCTCTATCCCTGGGCTTAGTGGTATGAAAGTTTTCCTGCCTTTTNCCTGTTTGCAGGTAGAAATCCTGACCCAAGGCTTTTGTGTGCTGAGGCAGGGTTTGTAAGGAGCTGAGGAGCTCCTGTGGCTTGGCAGCTCCAGCTTCTGGTGCCCAAGATGATGGACACCGTCCTGGAGCTGATGTCCATCCTGGACACCATCCTGCTCCTCCAGCAGGACCCCCCAGAGCCTGGGGAGCTACCAAACCTTCTGGGAATGTCCATACCAGGGCACCAGAACATTTGGGGGGATTCCAGGGTACAGCGTCCCACCTGAGGTGGTTCACTGCATTTATTGTGGCCACTTTTATTGAGGTAAAAACCCAGAAACTGAGGCACTAATCCATGCAGGGTTTCATGTGGCTGTGTTTTAACTAAATAAGTTTAAGGGGTAATTTTTAAGGGGAATTGAGGTTCTTGCTGAGTTTCTCAGCTTCCTGGGAAGCGAGTGCAGTGGCAATCATCATTTTATACATAGGCAGCTGGGATGGCAGAGAAATTAATCAAATTGCTGATGGATTAGAAATGTTGTCGTAGCCAGCAGGTGCCACTGGCTTGCCTGGAGTCTGGGAGGCAGGCAGGCACCTGGGGACTCTGAAATGGGCATGGCATTGGAGGTGCTTCCCCTGTTCCAGCTGCTCTGACCCCACAGGAGGGTTCCCATACACGATGTGCTCCCGGGATGTGGGTGCAGTCCATCCAGAGAGGAGTCTCTGTAAGTGCAGGACTCATGCAAATCCCTAAATTCCTGTGCTCTCCTGTCCCAGCAAGGAAGTCTGTCTCGGGAAGTGCTGCACTTCTCTCTGGGATAAAATATCCTGGAACGAGAGGTGAATGCGAGTGTCCCACATAGTGATTTCTAAAGTTCCCTCTGGTGTTTCTGGAAACCCTAAATACATTTGTGGGTTTGGTGGGTTTGAATAACAATGTTTGACATCTTCAGGGAGAGGTGGAGGTCTCTCCTCAGGTGTTTTTTGGTTAAAATAGCATGTAACTCCCCTTGGATCCCGGAGATGATTGTACAGAGCAGACTCCTGACAGAACTGTGCCTTGCCAGGTGTAGAGCAAGAGCAGGGAGGTAACTCCACACCCCATATTCACGTGGACTCCTAATTCAAACCTTCTTCTTGCTTTAGGAATCACCCGGACCTCCAGCGGGAGACTTCGGAGGCTCAGCGACCAGACAAGTCCAAGTAAGTGTGTGAATTTCTCTCTTTGAAACCTCCTCAAGCAATTAAAAAAAAAAAAAAGGAAAATTAGAGGGAATGCAGGAGGTGACACTCAGAAATCACATGTTCTGCCATGGTGTGAAAGGCAAAGCTTGCTGCTGATAAATGCAGAGCTGGAGAAAGAAAAAAGTACATGGAAAAGAAACAGAGCAGGGTATGTATGTGTTTTTTAAAAGCCCCAAAAAACTATGAAAAGAGAGAGAATATAAAATATTTCGTACTGTATAACGGGCCTAGAAACAATAATTAGCAAGCCCCAACCTAATTCAAGGGGTCTAACACAGGACAACAGAAAGCAGGAGTGGCCTGGGGTTGAAATCCAGCTTTAGTCATTAGTAGCTCTTTCAGACTCTCCTTAGCATTATTTTTTATTGGATGTGCAGATTTATGGATTATAAGTGCTTGTGGCTAAATTTACAGCCCTAATTGCAGCTTAACATTTCGGAAGCAGCTTCTGATTCAGAAGGAAGCAGGTGGGAGGGTTTGTTTTCCTTGCAAAAGGTGTTTCCCAGCCTTGGGAAAGCAGTAGCAGAACTCCCAGTGCGTGTGAGCACCTAAGGCCGCGTGCTCTGTTTGTTTGTTTGTGTGTGACACGTGCTGGGGCTGCCCAGGGACTGTGCCTGGTGGTTGTCTGCAAGTAAAAAATGCCACTGTTCTCACCTAAAATACTCCAAGGGAAGCTGAGGCAGCCCAACTCTGGGCTTTTCTTTTTGGTAGCCCCTCTGTGCTGCTCCCTGGTTCAAATCCCTGTGGGGAGCCTCATGTCTCCACATCGAGGTGCCCTGTACATCCCAGACATTATTCTTCATTAGCAGGTGCTCTGTTACCACCAAAATCTTCCTTCGTGTTTCCTTCTCTGAGGTCACAGGATCCCAGAATGGTTTGGGTTGGAAGGGACCTTAAAGATCACCTGGTTCCAACCTGGGTGACCTCACCTCGCCATTGCTGCCTCGTTTTCCCTGCTGCTCGTTGTCTCTGCTGCCTGTCCCCCCAAAACCCCACTCGCCTCCTCAGCACCCTGCTCTGGCCACACTCACTTCAGGTTTCATCCTCTCCTGTCCCCTCAGTCTCTCCATCACTCAGTTGCTCCCTCCAGGCTCCGTTTGCTGTTTCAATTCATCTTCTCAGCCCTCACATCCTGTCTCAGCTCCCAGATGGACTTATCAAAACAGTGGGTTTCAGCTTTTCCCTCGGCGTGGGTGGCAGCAGAAAGCCACCCTGGGGATGCCTTCCTGGAGCGGTGACTTGTGCTGGCTGCAGCCCTCAGCACGTGTGGGATGGGGATTAGTCACGGATCTGGTGCACTTGAACGCCCTGGGAGCTGGGACATTGTCTGCCTGGCCCTCACCAGCACTGCTGACCAGCACAGGGACAGCTGTTTGTGGCACAGATGAGGGTGACAGGGCACGCTGTGACACTGTCCTGCTGCTGGCATCTGGAGCTCCACGGCCTTGCACCATCACCACCATCAGTGGGAGGATGGGACCGTGGTCAGAGTCGGCTACTGCACCCCAGACTGATGTCAAGTGGCAGCAAAAATGCATTGAGTGGTGATTATTGGGGAGTCTTGGTGATTATTGGGGAGTCATGGTGATTACTGGGGAGTCGTGGTGATTATTGGGGAGTCTCGGTGATTATTGGGGAGTCTCGGTGTCGTGTGAGTGGTAAAGCTTCACGACCAGAAGAACTGAGCTGGATTTTAAAGCTGATGCTTCAAAACTTGGCCACCAGCGCAGAGCTGGTAGTTTTGGACTGAAGTGTGTGTTTATCTTGTGCATATGCACAAACAAAGCTGCTGCCTCAGCCCTGGCACCGCCTGCTCTCATGTACAGACGTCCGAGGACAGAAGGGGGAATTGGTAGAGCTCCAGAGGGAGCTGGGGTGTAGGGAATCCACACTGACAGACACAGCACATTTGTTCAAGCTTGTTTTCCTTAGACTCTAATTATATACTTTTCTACTTTTCTGGTGAGAGACCTTGTAAATTTTAATTTTTTTTTTTTCAAGTTAAAAAAAATCAAATGAGCAGTTCAGCCCTTCAGTTTACGTTGCAGTAAATATTTATGACTCCATATAACTGCAGCTCAATTTCCCCTTGTTTCAGGTCCAAAAATTTTCCCCTCTGCACATCTGGCCTTGCACCCAGAAGCTTTTATTCCTGTAAAAGATAAATTGGGGTTGGGATGACTGAGCAGTGGTTGAAGGTGAAGCGTTGCAGAAGGGGCTCGGTTGCTTTGGGCTCTTTGCCACCCTAAACAAAGCAAGGGGTGACGTGCATTTCCACAGCCACCAACTCCTGGGATGCAGAGAGCTCCGTGGGCAGGCTCCACGTGTTGCCTTGGGCTGTGCAGGGAGGGCAGGAACCTGCAGAACTGATGTTGACCTCTTTTGGATGCTTCATTCTGGGACTCAAATGTTCTTGTCCCTCTGGAAGTTGTGTGGCACTGGCACCCAACAGTGCTTGGTGAGCAGCAGCTCCAGGGCTTTGGGGCTGTGGGGTTGGTTTTGGACAAACCTGCTGTGTAGTCCCAGGTAAGCCCCTGGGGTGGGACTCAGAAGTCCTTCTCCAGCTCTCCTGGAGCCCCCTCAGGCACTGGAAGAGGCTCTGAGGTCTCCCTGGAGCCTTCTCTTCTCCAGGTGAACACCCCCAGCTCTCCCAGCCTGGCTCCAGCCCTCAGAGCATCTCCACGGCCTCCTCTGGGCTCACTCCTGCAGTTCGCATCCTTCTTGTGTTGATGGCCCCAGAGCTGGAGGCAGCTCTGCAGGAAGGGGTCTCAGGAGAATGGAATAGAGGGGCAGAATCCCCTCCCTCGACCTGCTGCTCGCCATTCTTGCACTGCAGCCCAGGACACGTTTGGCTTTCTGGGCCAGCAGCGCACAGTGCTGGGTCACGTGGAGCTTCTCATCGACCAAGAGCCCCAATCCTCCCCAGGAATAGTCTTGATCCCTTCTCTGCCCAGCCTGTGCTTGGGATTGCCCTGACCCAGGTGCAGGACGCTGCCCTTGGCCCTGCTGAACTTCCTGAGGGTCACCTGGGCCCATCTCTCCAGCCTGTCCAGGTCCCTCTGGATGGTGTCCCACCCCTCCAGCGTGTCGACAGCATGAGCCAGGAGTGGCGTGTCAGGGAAGTTACTCCCACCTCCTTTTCCTACAACTGTACCTGATGAATTCGAAGGAGAGAAGCATTTGCTGACATTTGCCATGTGGAGCAGTGGTGTGTTCACAGCTCGGCCAGAAAACAGCCCAGAGCAGTTGGAGTGGAAGGAACCGGGCTCGTGTTCCTCTCGGGCAGCCAGCTGTGCTCTGCGCTTTGATTTGTTTCCAGCCTACAACTCGGCTTTTGCTAAAGAGGAAGGAACTTCCCTGGCAAGGGTAACACAAGGAGAGGGTCCATGAGAAGGCAGAGTTGACTGATTTAGCTAGAACAGCATGTTTTTTCTGTGTGTGTGAGTGAGGGAGGACGATGCCTTCCAGCTGTGTTTCAGCAGCGCTGCTCTGGCCTGGTGCTATTTGTGGCTCAGGTGCTTTGCTCACGAGAGGTCCCCAAGGGGTGGGAGGGGAGCAGGTGCCTCAGCTTTCCTGCTGGAGCCTTTGTGTGGCTGTGAGGCTGCCTGGAGCAGGGGCAGCCTGCCAGGGCCAGGGAAGGCAGGGCTTTTCCATCCAAAAAAGCGAGAGCACAGCGGCCCCACTTCTGCCTCGTCAGCAGCTGGCTGAGGATCAGCCACAACTTGTCTCGGCACTTTTTGGAAGCGCAGGGCATAATTTGGAGAGGCAGGAAGCCCAGGCCAGCTCTCTGGGTTGTGCTAGAAAGGGGCACTCACTGGGACCTTTGTGGGGACAGCTTGTCTGGTGCTGTCTAAATGCCTCTCTCGGGTAGAAAGTGGGGGGACTCCCATCCAGATGCTGTTTGCACCAGCTCAAGCCCCTTGTTCACCCATTATGTTGATGGTGGTAGATGGGCCAGCAGCCACAGTGGGTTGGAGATGCAGGAGGAGGGAGGTGGAGGTGCAGGAGCAACGGGGTGGTTCAAAGGTGCTGGTTGTGGTTTGAGCCTGTGAGCTTCTGCTCAGGGCACGAGCTCTAGGACCCCACTGACCCCACTGTCACTGCAGTGCCACGCTGCCCAGGGCACCTAGGAGGTCTCTGATACCTGGGATTAATAAAAATTAAAATATCATAGTCTTACAGGAAAATTTCAACAAGACGGGCACAGATAATTCTTGTCTAATTTGGTTTTTCTCCCTGATCAAGCCTTGCATTTTCCCTCTAACAGTTATGGATGTTCCTGTTTCATAGCTGGGGAAAACATAGCAGCAGAAAACCTGAAAGCTGTGCCTGTGAGTCTGGGGAGCCTTCCCCACGGGCACTGAAATGGAAAGATGTGAGGCCAGGTGTGTGGCAGAGCTGAACACACATTGCTGTGGGCAGAGTTTAAATTGGCGTCATCGCTTTAACAGGGACAGCAGGCTTTCAGCAGGGTTCCCTAATTTGGGATGCTCCAAATTCAAGGTAAGTATGACAACAGATCTTGCTGTTTCCATCTCTCGACTTAGCACCTTGCCCTGAGGACCATCTCCTCTCTTTGTGCCTGGAGTCTGCGAGAGGACAGGTCTGGAAGGTGGTTTCTGTGAGGCTGTGGGTTAACCAGAACCGTGGAGATAAACAAAAGGAATGCCAGGAGCCGGGGGCTCCCCGGTGGAGCGTGCATGATGGCTGTTACATAAGCCAGTTCGGAGTGCTATAAAAACCATTAGGTGTGCGAGGGGTTTTTCCTCAGGGGAGAGCTGTCAGAACTGTCACACATCTGCAGCTCAGACGTGGGCACTGCCACTCACAGCACGGCCCTCCACGTGTCAGCGTGGCCTCTGAGCAAACCGAGCTTGGGAAGCTCCTGGAAACCTTGGTCCAGCCCTTCAGCTCGTCCTGTGTCGCTGTTGTGCCGGGCACGGCGAGAGGAGAAACACACAAAGTTTAAGGCTCAGGGATAAAAGGAAGCGTTTTAATAGTTTTCTTAAAAACTATTTAAACTATTATAACTATAAAACTATTAATATAATATATATTATATATATTATATATATAATATATATAATATAATTATATATAACTATAAAACTAAAAACTATAAAACTATTAAAAACTTCTTAGTTTGCAAAAGTGTGTTAAATGGCATAAGGGAATTGGTCTTTTGGCCATCCACTCTTTGAAGGGATTGGCCAAATTCTAAGACACAATAATTTTAAAATATTTTCTAGTTAGAACCATAACAATACTGCAAAACAACCTGCAAGATAAAGGGATTAGTTTGCAGAAACTTCTGTTTTCAGTCAGTGTCTGAGAAAGCGAAGACTTTCTCACAGACAGTGGCAGAAAGCTGGAAAGTCTTTCTGCAACCCAGGTTTCAGCGTCCACAGTCCTGCATCTGTCTGCAGCTTCCTGCTGACATCCTGGGATCCAGGCTGGGAGCTCAGCACTTGGGGTCCAGCTGGAAGCTGGGGGGATGCACAGCATGCAGAGCGATGTCAGCACCTCTCTGGTGTGGGGTGGAACGTCCTCAAGTTGCACCAGGGGTGGTTTAGATTGGATGTTAGGAAAACTTTCTTCACTAGAAGGGTGGTCAGGCACTGGAACCAAGGAAGTGTGGAATCCCCATCCCTGAAGTGTTCAAAAGTCGTGTGGGTGTGGCACTCGAGGACACGGTTTGGTGGTGAACACGGCAGTGCTGGGCTAATGGTTGGGCTTAATGAACTCTTGGAGCTCTTTTCTGATGCCTAAAGTGGCCACCTAAAAAACAGAAATTGGACAGGAATAAGGGAATAAAGGTGGGTGTTTATTTGAAGGGACTTCAAAGTGCACCCTGGGCAGGCCAGAGGCTCCACCCAAGATGGACCCTGGGTCACGGGTTCTTCACACTTTTATAAGTTTGGTTCATTTACATATCAGGGTTAATTCTCCAATTATAACCCCAGTTAATTATGTAATTTCCCCAAGCTTACCCCCCTTCTAAAGATGTTGGTTTACACATTTTGGGCCTAGGACAGTCTGGGTGTCCTTGAAAAGCAAACCTAGAGAGGGTTTGTTATGTCTGACCAGCACGAGAGAACAGCAGCTCGCAGGCCACAAGAAACTTCAGAGTTACACACCAGGCACTACAGGATTTGAAAATATGAAAGTTAAAACCTAAGGCATCGTTTCCAACCCTAATTACCCTGTGATCCTGCCTTGGTAGCACAGACTGCCGTGGAGCAGCCGAGGGGTTAACTGGAGCCTGTGGTTGCAGCCTCATCGCTCTGGACGTGTCCTCAGATGAGGTCACACGAATTTCTTCGGGCAGCCTCTATTCCCCTTTGTCCAAAGCACCAAACCAGTCACCCCAGCTGTGCTGCTCCCCTGCCAAAGCGTCCCCACGCAGCACCCGCTCCCCTCGGGCTCCCTGGGGACAAACCCTCGCCTGACACGTGTCCCCTCCATCACACATGGCCTTTCTCCTCGCCAGGGCAATGCAGCAGAGGGTGCAGCTTGGTCCCCAGCCAGCCTGGAGAGTCCCTTGTGCAGGCACAGCTCTGCAGGTGATGCCAGCTCCGGGCAAGAAGAAGTTAAAGCAATAAGGCTGCTCCCAGCTCAGATGCCTGATTCCCGCACGGACACACACAGGGGACTTGTGTAACGCTGGCACGTGGACTCTGAGCTGCCTGGCAGAGTCCTGTGGGGCTCCCACGTGCTCCCAGCAGAGCTGTGTGTTACTCACAGGGAGAGAGGGAGCGTGGGTGCCTGAGAGCACAGCTGAGAAATCCCGGGATGGTGCTGGCTGCCCTGGGCTGTTTGCTGCTGAGGGGATGTGCTGAGCGCTGGCTGCTTGTCCAGCTCCCTCACAGCACCTCTGATTCATCTCCAGTCTCGTGTGGGATCTCACTGAGCCCCCAAAGGCTGCTGAACGTCGAGGTGAGGAGGTAGATCTCGGTGCTTTCCTCACAGCACCTGGCTCTGTGCGCTCTGCTGTGAGGAAACCAGAGACAGGAAAATATAAATCAGTGGTGCAGGAACGACCAGGGCTTTAATGCTCTGTAATGTTTGGAGGCTTCAGCTGCTGGCTGTGTTTTAAGATAACAATTTTCTGCACCGGAGCGTGATACGGATTTGTTGATGAGTGCTGACAAGGTCCGCAGCGTTCCCCTGAGGAACGCGAGTGTAGAAGTGCAGTGTGGCTCCCCCAGGACAGCAGCAGCAGTCCTTGGGCAAGGTTATTTCTCACCTCAGCACCAGACATCTCTGGAGGAAGCCTTGAGAGCCCTTTCAATAGAGCCTGGCATCAGGTGCAGCAGAGAGAGGGGAGAGGAATGGCTGTGGAGTGTGGGTTTATCTCATTTGTCTTCTCCCCTTTTGAAGGATGGAGGAAAATATCCCGAGTTCTCCAGAGTAAAACAGTGCTGAGACAGAGATGTGTTCATTGTCCCCTCTGCCAGCCCCAGCCATGCCCCGTGAGGGCACAGCAGTGCTGGGACGTGGCTGACTCGAGGTGCCTGTGCTGATGGGGCAGTGGAGGGGACCCTGCTGGGGCTGGTGGCAGTGACAGGACACGCTTCCAGCCGAGGTGTCAGTGGGCCCTGGAGGGGTGGGACAGCTGTGGCAGTGTGTGAGTGCAGCACCTGGCAAGGGGGACCCCCTGCTCGCCGAGGAACAGGGGGAAGATGGATGGGAGGAGGAAGGAGGGCTGGTGTGTGCTGCCCTGGTCTGTGTGTGCCAGCTCGGGAGTGCTGGTTGCCTCAGCAGCTGTGTGTGGCCACATTTCTCTCAGCTGACTCCACGAGTCTCTCCCTGGTGTTTATTTTCTTCATCTTTTCGCTGCTGAAACGCCAGTTTGCAAATTGCTCTTGGCCGTGTTGGCAGGCCAGCTCGTGGCTGCTCAGCTCTCCCTCTTGCCCTCAAAGCCTGGTGGTCCTCATCCCAAGGGCAGAGGCCAATTCCCAAGCCCTGGCTGTCCACCACAGCCTCCTCTGAGCCTCCAGGGCCAGCTCATTCAGTGCTGGCTGGTGCTTACCAGCCCCCAAGTTGTGCCTGAGGCAGAGAGCAGGGATTTACTCCTGGCTGTATTGACCTGGTGATCAGGACTGCAAGAGGTGCTGCCCTCTGTCGCAGGGGTGACCTGCTTGGAAGGCAGCTCTGCAGTGAGATTTGGGGATGAAGCACTGTGGATGTTCCAGGATGGGCTGCAGAGTCAAATCTCTCTGCCAAAATTTTGATAGCCGTGAAAGCAGTAAGTGAACTCTAAGAAAAGCACCAGGAGCAAGAAACTTTCCTGATGGACTGGCTCAGTGGAGCAATTCTTCTCGGTTTAAAAACTTCTGTAGTTTGATTTCTGGTCAAAAGTGTTTTATGATGCTCAGAAGAGTCCAGGCTGGGATGATTCTGCTGCTAAATGAAAATAGGGTCTTCTGCCCAGGTTTGAAGTGTTTCCTTCCCTTCAGTGGCTCATCCCTTCTTCAGCAACGGGGACTTAAGGTAAAGGAATGTGATGGTTGTGTCCTTGCTGTATCCCCCAAGGCAGCATCTCTGTGCTGCAGTGCAGTACCACAGAGAAATCCTTCAGGGACAGCTCCATCGTGGGGCTTTCCTAATAGAAACACTGTGAAAATCCATGTGTTTGTACCTAAAGAAGGTACAACAAACATCTCAGCAGGTTTGTCCTCTGGTGAGGTGTCGCCTCCATGCCAAGGAGCTGCTTCAGTGCCCAGGATCAGAGTGTGGCACCCCACGCTCCCGTGCTGCCTGGGTATAAAGTGCCCAGAAATTGTGCAGCTTTTCAGCTGCACCAGGTTCCTCAGAGCCACATCCAGCCTGGCCTCGAGCCCCACCTAACCCTGTCTTGAGTGCTTCCAGGGATGGGGCAGCCGCATCTTCTCTGGACAACCTGTGCCAGGGCCTCACCACCTTCCCAGGGATGAATTTCTTCCTGATACCTAAAGTAAACCTTGCCCTCTGTCCGTGGGAAGCTATTCCTCTTGTCCTGTCACTCCAGACCCTGTCCAAAATCCCTCTCCATCTCTGTTGGAGCCCCTTTAGGCCCTGGAAGGGGCTCTGAGGTCTCCCTGGAGCCTTCTCTTCTCCAGGTGAGCACCCCCAGCTCTCCCAGCCTGGCTCCAGAGCAGAGGGGCTCCAGCTTTTGTGGTCTCTTCATGGTTTCCTCTGGACTCACTCCAGCAAATCCATGTCCTTCTGGTGTTGGGGACCCCAGAGCTGGGCACAGTGACCTGGCTGGGGTCTCACCAGGGCTGAGCAGAGGAGCAAATTCAGCAGTGCCCCATGGAGCCCTGCCTTCCCCAGCAGGGAATGACCACAGACCTTCAGGTATGGAGTAACCCCCCTGTTCAGGGCTCTCAAAAAGTGTCAGGAGGGTGAGACTAAGGGAGGGAGGGGTCCAGGAAGGAAAACATCAGTGGAGAATTGTGGAGGAGTTAATATTTATCTGAAAGTGCCTGTGCTCTCCCAGGAGGGTGAGGAGTGTCCAGTTCTGCCTTGCCTCTCGCTCTGCCCTGCCAGCTGCTGTTAATTCTTCAGCACAGGAGTGCTAAAGAGTGAGCAGAGAGCCTGGGGAGGAGCAAGGGATTTCCAGCAGTTCGAGGCTTTCAGGCAGAGAGGCTGAGAGCCAGCAGGGAGGAGAGCTCTGACAGAGACTGTCCTCAAAGAAAAGTCCCTCCACGGGAAACTCTGTGGGCATCATCTCAGGGGGCTGTGTGGGACTGGGGCAGGAGGGGCCGTGTGCTGCTGCTGTCACAGCCCTCCCCTGCTGCCACTGCCAGCCCAGCTCTGCGTGGTGATGAGCTTTGTGTCCTGGGCAAGGTCTCTGGCTTGGGAAAGGTGGTAACCCAGGAGGATCTGAGTGATTTGTGTTCCCCTGTGTTGAACAGATACAGGATTTCATAAGAAATAGCCAGAGAGTGGCGAAATAATGCTGGGCAGCACATGTAGAGGAGCTGAGAGCTGCAGCCCTGGGCAGGGCAGCTCCTTGTCTGCCCAGCTGGGAGAGGGGGATGGAGGCAAAGAAATACCTGGCAGAGAGCAGGGCAGCGGCATCGAGAGTGTGAGTGCCTCCCTTGGAAAGAGGAGGATCTCCTTGGTTTGGTTTTAATTTTTTTTCCAAAGGAAAAGGACAATTTCAGCCAACGTTTTCTTTCTTCCCCATCGTCAATGCTCAAATAAATGTAAAAGAAAGGTTCTTGGAGCAAACAGTCCGTGGAGGCTCAGATGCTCTCATTGCTGGCTGGGCCCAGCCTGGGGGTAAAAGGCATAGAGGGAGTATAATGGAGTAGCACTTGATTGAGTTTGGACCTGTATTTCCTCATGTGGAAATGCTTCCCTGAACATAATTTGATTTAGGAATGCTCTGCTCTGCCACACTGTCCCCCCTCCGTGCTCTCCTCCCAGATACCCAGTGCTGCAGATAGCTGAGATAGCTTGTCAAAGGACCAGCTGAATCCCCATTTTTCCTGCCTCTCCAGGTCCAGGAGGTCTTTGGCTGCTTCCTGCACCTTTGCCAGTGCAGCCTGAACCTCTGACCCCTGGCTGGACTTGCAGCATTCACCCTCTGCAGCTCGGGGCTGGGGCTGTGAGGTGATACCTGGCTGCTGTGCTAAAACCCTGGTGGAAGTGGTCAGCTGTGACTGAGGGGCTGCACTGAGCTAGGCAGGAAAGAAAACAGCTCTCCTGTCAGACGAAATGCCCCAGGAACACAATCCCAGCATAAAACTGGGGAGGCAGACAAGGAATGGCAAATAAGATCCACCTGGAGACCTGCAGGTGTCCGTCCCACTGCTGTGGCTGGTGACAGTGTCAATAGCCCTAAAGCCCCTCCTGGCTGCCCACTGCTGCCCTGGGCTCTGTGCCGTGGCCACGGTCCCTGCTTATCTCTGTGTTCATGCTCAGTGAGCAGGTTCTGGCTTGGCAGAGGGCTGGGGCGTTGCTGGGCGAGCCTTGCAGAGGTGTGAGAGGGAAGGCTTGAGCTGAGCCTGGAGCAGGGCTCGGCTGACTTTCTTTTTTTGTGATTTCCTTCCTCGCTTTCTCTGCACCTGGCAGTGCTTCCTGCTGGCTGCCAGCGTCCAAACCTGTGAGGGAAAGTGTGTGCAGCCCCGTGAGCACGGCGTGGCAGCACAGCAGGGCTCCTGCTTTGTGTCAGATCAGTGTTTGCAAGTGGAAATGGGGATTGGTTTTACAGCAGATAGCAGCGGTTTCCTTAAAGTTGCTCCTGCCTCTTCCCTCTCCTTGTGGCTTTCCCAAAAGTCAGCCCTAAAGAGTTTGAGCCCCAAGAAGGCAGCCCTGGCTGGGGGATAGAGTTCTCTGTCCTCTTCCTAAAATCTGGGTGTGCTTGTCTTCTCCCCACCCTTTAGCAGTACTGCTAGAAAACGGAATATATATTGTGTTTATAACAGACTTGTACAGTGCACAGACCACTGACCACCCATTTGAACAGGCATGTGAGGAGCTTCCCAAAAACTGAGAAAAATGGGGAATCCCCAGCCCTGGAACACGAGGATCACTGGAACCACACCTCTGAAGGGAGCAAACCCCAATGTTGACATTGCCAGCACGGGGTACCCCTGTCTCAGTCCCAGGCACCCCATTATTTGCCTGTCAGTGCTTGGTGAGCCCTTCTTCAGGGACACACGGCTGCACCTTTACCATGAGTCCATTAAAATTTGCATGAGTACTTCAGGGCTGAATGAAAGCAGCTACCTGGAGGGTTTTGTGCATTTCGAGTTCAATGGCATTCACCACAGTTTGGATTCACTTCCCTGAGTGCCTCCCGGTGATCTGCCCTGCAAGGAGCAGTGCCTTTACGTTACCCTTCCTAACCACCTGGGTCTCGATGGGTTAAAGTCTGGAGGCTGAAATGCGTGCTGCCCCCATCCCTTCTTCCTTTCCATTCACCACCTTCCTTTCTCCACACTTCCCAGGGGTTTTTCCCTTCCTCTCCGGCCTCAGGAGCTTGGCACTGGGGCTGCTTGGTGGAGGCAGTGCGCTGGGGTTTGTGCTCCGTGGGGCTGCGCAGCTCCCCCGTGCCCTTGCTTTGTGTTCAGCACCTTTGAGGTCTCGGGCAGGAAGCGTGGTTTGAGGCTGTCAATGGGAAAACATTGCTTATTGTCCCCTGCGGTGCCTTGGGCCCTGGCAGCAGGAGCACGCAGAGCTTTGCTAGCGAGCAGTGAACGAGCAGGAATTTGGGGAGGAATCTCAACTTCTGTGCCCAGGGAATAACAAGATGGGGGAGAGAGAGATGTTAGACAGAAACTTCCCAGAGGACTGGGCTGTCCTGGGGCTGCCTCCCGCCGGCTCCCTGCTGCCGGTGGGGTTGCTGCTGTTGCTGACCCCACAGCTGGGTGCTGGCTGTGCTCCTCCCTCTGGTTTGGGGATGCTGATACTGCATCAGCTGCTGAACGGGACAAACCCTCAGCATTGAAAAGCAACAGCACAGGCCCAGGCTGTCCAAGGGTCTCAGCAGTGCCTGGAGTCTTCCCTTGGAGGTTTATTCATCCAGCTGGGCACCAACCCGTCCTTCTGCCCATGGCATGAGAGCAGTGCCAGGCTGTGTCACAGCTGTCGCACTTGGGTTTTTCCATGTGAACTTGTGAGCTTTTTGGGGGCAAAAAGTGTCACCTGGGCCATGCTGGTCACACAAGGGTCCTGTCAGCACACCTGGCCTGGGGAACAGCTCTGCCTTCCCTCCCAGCTTTGCCTCGGCACGGGGGTTGAATGGTTCCTTCGCCAGCTCTGGGGATGGAGGCTGTGCCCCTGCATCTGGCTGGGTGATTATCAATAGGAATCGGTGTGGGATGGCTCGGGAGGGCCGTGCAGGGTGTTTGGGCAGCGGGCAGCCCCGCTGGAGGTGCTAACGCCGTGTCCCCGCTGCCTGCCCGGGCCGGCGGCCAAGTGGAAGTTTCCGTGCGGGCCAGCCCATCTCTGCAGCCGCACATCCATCCCTCCATCCCGCCGGGCAGAGCAGCATCGGGCACCAGGCTCTGCGGGGCTGCTCCCCTCCCTCTGCTCCCCCGTGCCCTGCCGGTCATCACGGGGAGGGAAAACTGCTCTCGACCCCCTCCTCAACCCCGCCGCGGCACCGGCGAGAAGACCGAGAGCTCCTGCCCGGGGCAGAGGCTTTCACTATCGCTTTTGGCAGGCTCAGAAATCCTGCTGCTCGCTGCCTTGCCCTGGGGAGGAGGGAGAAGCGGTGCCAGGGCCGGCGGGGAAGCCCCCGAGGGGCTGCCCAGGACCCGGGAATGCCGCGCTGGTTCCCTGGTAGCAGCAGCAGCAGCAGCAGCCCATGATGCTGTGCTTGGAATGAAGTCAGCCTTCATCAGCCGAATAGTTTATGCATGAATCGAAACTTCAGACCTGGCAGAAGCGGGGGGAGCGTGCAGGATCTGCGCTCTTTTAAAATGCTGGAGCCAAGGAAGGAGGAGGGGATAGAGGAAATAGCAGGAAAATAAGGCTGGGGAAGTGGGGAGAGATTTGAGAAGCTGGATGAGTTGTTCGCTCTGTTATTGTGAGGAGCCAAGTTCCTTAAGCATCTCCTGGTGGATATTAAGAGGGAGCTGTGGAGGCTGGAGCGTTCCCCTGGACACTCGCACGCTGTAGCTTTAAGACTGTTTTACAGAGGACTCGGGATTTCCAGTTTTCCTGCGCCTGCTGGAGTATTTCAGGGAGTTACAGGATTTTTCGGGTCATGTACCCCCTTTTCCTTTCTTCTTCCTCCTTTCTCTTTCTCTCTTACCCTTCTTTTTCATTTCAAAGAGACAAAGCTACTTCAGTTTGGAGCACAAACATATGATCAGCACATGGAAATGTGGTAATTTGGATGCATTCATGATTGCAACAGATTGAAGAAATTAGACCAGACAAAGAGCTTTTTTTGGAAGAGGAGGAGGAGGAGGCAAAGCAAGGAGGGAGGGAGAGTGGGGGAAAGAAGGGGACGCCACCGAAAAAAGGGACGGCCGTGACACGCGGATGCTAAATATATCACGTAGTAATGGAGAGGGACCGGATTTCAGGTAGGCTATTGATCTTTTAATACGTTCTATTCTGCCCCTGCCCTCCTACCTTTCCAGCAGCTTCTGTACTTTGAGAAGAGGAACAGCCCCGCTCCGGGTGGATTTCAGCCGATTCATTTATTTATTTCCCCTTTTTTTTTTTTTTTCCTGCAACGCTTCCCTTCTGCATTTCTTTCTTCTTCTTCTTCTTTTT
>VWZW01002363.1:672747-698882 GCA_013397115.1 Edolisoma coerulescens
TGCTTCGTGCTGGAGCAGCGCCGTGGGCTTCACCTTGCTCCCGTGGCGGGGAGGCAGAGGAATGAATAACTCCATTTAATTCCCCAGTTTCCCCGCAATTCCCGCCCAGCGGTGCATGTCTGAGTGGTTCCCAGAACTGCTCCCAGGTCCGTGGAGCTGCTGGGGAGTGGCGGTGCCGTGAGCTGCTGGCGGGTGGCTGTGGCTGTTTGGCGGCAGGGACAGGGGACAGGGGACAGACAGGGGACAGGGGAAAGGGGACAGACAGGGGACAGGCTGCGCGGTGTCACCCAGGGGCTCTCCCTCTGTGTGCACGAGCAGGGTAAGAGAGGGATATTGAGGGAGGGGGTGTCTGTGCCCAAACTGGCAGCGTCAGGGGGTCTCCCTCCTCCCACCCAGCCCATGGCACAGCTCAGCTCACCCTCCTCGGGCACCAGGCCCTCGTCCTGGGCGTTGCCAGCCGGCCGCTGGGCATCGGCGCTGGGAGGGAAACCACAGGGACGAGAGGAAGCGCTCAAGCCAGGGTGGAGCAAAGCTGTGGCCAGGGAAGGCTGCTCCCACGGCTGGCCTGCTCCAGGCCCACCGTGCCCCATCCAGGGATGTGCTGAGAGCACCCGGTGCCCCTGGATAAGGATTTACCTGCAGGAGCATCCTCCACTCCCCACTGCGTCTTCAGAGTGCGGGTGGCACCTTCTCATCCCTCTGTCCATCTCTCTTGCTTGTGCTTTCTCCTCTGGTCTGAGCCACTTCAGAGCATTCCTGAGAGCTGCTTGTAACTCAGAGCCTGGTGGGTGTTTCAGCAGCCCGGGGCTTTGGGCTGGAGAGCCTGTGCCACTGGGCAGGGCCATGCGGGACAGAAGGGGGTGACAGGGGGGGTTTGGTCCCGTCCTCGGTGCAGTGCTGGGTCCTCCTCACAGAGGTGCTGGGCAGATGGGGAGAAAGGGGACTCCCCAGTGATGTGATCCAGGGCTTTTTGTTCTAAATGAGCACGAAAGGTGGGGTTCTCTCAGCCCCCAGGCTGCGCATTGTGCGAGGAGCACAGAGCCCTGGTGCCCGGGCTGGCTGTCACCGCTCCCGGGGCGTGCAGCACCCGGGGACCCCGCGGGCAGGAAGGCCCCAGAGGAGGGAATGTCTTTGTGCAAAGATGCAGGAGCTCGTGCTGATGCCCTGGAGCAGGAGCAATATTTGCAAAACGAAGTGCGTGCGTGTTTCACTGACCTGGAACTGGCTTTCCATGGGTGGCTCAGATGTGCCTGAGCTATGGGCAGGGATGCAGGGAGGGCACGTGGCTGTACCTGGTGACCTGGGCCAGGTGTGCAGAGCGTGGTGTGTGCCTTCACCCCAGGAGGTTGCCAGGATGATGAGCACAGCCGTTCTGCCCTCACTCAAACGCCATGTGGGACCTTGGAAACGTGCAGGCCGTCCTGGTGGTGTTTGTGATACGTGACTCTGGCGTGAAATATGGGATGGGGAAATAGATGGCCTGAAAGTCTGGTCTCTGATCTGCTCCACAGGTCCCTGCTTGAAGGGGTCAGCACAGGCAGGGAAAGCTGCTCAGCTGGGGCAGTGGAGGGGGTGATAAACCACGTGTGGCAAAACTGTTCTTGAAGAGATTCTGGGCACAGAAGTGACAATTAATGGCTGGAAACGATGATTTTAGGAGTCTTTTCCAGCCTAAGTGGCTCTGTGATTCTAATATCACCAGGCTGTGCTGTTGACTCCCAGATCCGTGGCACAGCGTGGATGCACAGGAGGAGCTGCTCGGCTCACCCCGGTCCTGCTGATGTTCTCCAAGGGTCCCCCAGGGCCGTGGGCTCTGGCACTGCTGCACTGGTGGAGGAGAGGAGCAGTGAGCAGAGCTCAGTCACGGCCAGCAGGACGATTGGCCCTGGCTTTGGTAATGAACCAAGAGATGACTCGGAGGAAAGCAGATCCGTGCCACGCTGGGGGCCGTGTCCCAGTCACTGCTCTGGCCCTAAACATGCTTTTAATTAGTCCTCAGCTGTGGGTGGGAAGAGCTCTGACTCCTGAGCCGAGTGTGGGGCTGCGGGATGGGACGAGGGCACTCCAGGGCGGGTGGGAACTGGGCCTGGCCTCTTCTTTGAGGTCTGTTTTCCCACAGCTGCTGGGCTGGGCATGTCCCCTGGGGTGTCCTCTGCCCAGGGAGAGCTCAGGCTTTCCTTCCCTGACCCAGGGTCCCATCCCAGGGGATGGCAAACACCTCGTGCTTCAGGGGAAGGCATGGAAGGTGCGGGGTGAGGCTGTGGGGCTGTGCCTGGTTCGCTGCCAGCTGTGGGGCAGCGAGGGGCTGCCTGCTCTGTGACAAGGTGCCAGTCTCGGGTGGTGCCTGTGGGTGCTGGCAGAAGAAACACAACCTCATAGAACCTGTTTCTCTCTTCCAATCCAGTTAACTCGTTTCTCACACGTTTCTGAAAGCTATGAAAGCATGAAAAGCATTAGCTCTAAATGGATTTGTTTCCAGGCATGCCTCTCCTCTGGTTTTGGGGCTGGGAGCTGTGCTCTGGGCTGTGTTCCTCACGTCTGCCCCTTGTCCCTCAGTGCCAGGTTGCGCTGGTGGCGGTGGCCTGGAGATGGCTCTCCTGTCTTTCCCTAGCGGCTGGTCCCTTTGACTAGCTCGGATCTCTCCACAAAGCCTTAATTGTTATTGCCGCGGGGCCTTTTTCCTCTTAAAAGAAAAGGAAAGGTCTGCATCTCCCTGAGCAGAGAGGGTTTGGTTGCTGGGGTGGTGGGGTGAAAGGAGATCGGATCTCCCACTGAAATTATTCATGCCACCTTTGAGATTGCACTGGGAAAACTCATTTTAAGGGTTAACAGATGACGATGAATACGTGATCGTAACACCTGAGTGCAGTGAGTGGCACGTGTTAGGCAGAGCCAGGCGTGGCAGCTGTAGGTGCAGAGAAAGAAGATGAAGGGTTCATTAACCCGTTGGTGATCACTCTGAATCTTTCAGTTACATCCACCGTGGGTGTGTTTGTGTGTAATATTCTTGGTTTGACACGGTTTTATCCATCATCCTGAGCAGCAGGGACGCAGCCCCTGCTTGCAGCGTGTGGTTTGCAGGTGCTGGGTAGTCACAATAAAACATCTTCGATGTTCTCAGAGCTGCCTGGGAAGCACCACAAGACTGGGCTGAGAAAGAGGAAGGGAAAGTAGCTGTTTGTGATTGCTGGAGGTGTGAGGGGATGTACTTGTTTCTTCATTTTTTTATTAATAAAAGTTAATCTCCTAAAGGTGTGTGTCAGGGCAGAGGGGTTAAGGGTGCTTCTGATGACTTCAGCTATCTTTCCTCTCTCAGGTTCCTTGGTGTCCCTGCTATTCCTAGGAAATGGCAGATAAAAGCCACGGACAGGTCTCTTTTCAGTGGTCTTCTCCCAGCCATACACCTCATTTGCCAGGCATTCTCCTTTTTCCCCTGCCTTGCAGCACACCACTCGTGGGACACCAGGCTGTGCATTTGCACCTCCTGTCAGATCCCACTGCATTCAGGGCACTCAGGGACACCTTCCCGTCTGTCCTCAGCCCTCTGGCTGCTGTCAGTGTCCCTCTGCCCGTGCCCCTGCCTGGTGCTGACCCCTGTTTCTTGCTGCAGTGTGTGATGCCCTCTAAAAACCCCCCGCACCTTTTGTCAGCCAAGTTTCTCGTTGGAGCCTTTTTCACCCTACGTGTTCTGTAGCAACCTGTGGCTGCAGCTTCTGGCTCAGTGAACAGAAGGCCTCTCAGGGAAGGGTCTGGGGTTTTTTGGGGCTGTGGAGCTGCCCCTGCAGGCTCTGTGTCCGCAGAGAGCCCCGTGCTGCTCCCAGCCCCTTTAGCTGCCGGCTCCCGCCTGGCCAGCGGTCGCATTCCCGCAGTTGTCTGAGGCATGTCAAGGTATGAAGCATTATCCATTTCCTGATGTCTGCTCTTAAATCTGCTGGAAATTCTGCTCATCTCCATTAAATATGGTCCCGCTGTGGGGCACAACTCATGTCTGGCCTGACAGCACAGGTAAGGCTCCTCTGAACCGCTCTGCTGAACTTGGCCGACCCCGGGGCCGGAGCTCCTTTGCGGGTTTTTATTTTGCTGGATGACTCGGAGCCTCCCAGCGAAGCGATTCCCATGCTGCCGGGGTGAGGGAGGACATTTCTCATGCGAGTCAGGGCTCTTCCAAGGTCCAGCATACCATAATGCTGAGTAGAAGCGAGTACGTAGTTAGGGAAGTATGTCTGGGTCAACACATGTCTTGTGTTGCCTTAATGATCTCAGAAGCACAATATCTGTGTCCCCTTGGCTTTTCCAGGCAGAACTTGCAGCTGTAATTTGTGGATGAAGGGATTTGTTAGAGAGCAGTGGATGCCTCGTGCTGTGGGTGCTGTGTTGGGCTCAGGGCTCTGTGGCATCAACGTGGGTCCCATGTTAGGAGCAGTCTTGTACCTGAGAAAATATAGGGGAAATTCCGTGTTCTGCCTCTGATGTTCTGTAATTCCTCAGGAAAAGGTGTTTGTGCTCACATTCCCCTGTGATTTTGGGTGAGGATCTGATGTTTGGGTCCCTGTGCTGAAGGTCTGTGTCAGAGAAGGGGTCGCAGAATTGCAGCTGGGAACTTGAAGCTGTTCTGACCCTGCAGCAAAGGGAGTCTCCAAAACAGGGTTGTGAGTGGGATCTGGAGCTGTTCCACGTGGGCTCTGAGTGCTTGGTGGCTGCTCTGGACAGCTGATGGAGCCAGCATCCTTTGTGTGTGTGCTTAACCAATATCCATGGGTCTTGACCCCTTTAAAAGAAGTTTCCTGGGCTCTACCCATTGCTTCTTCCCAGCAGTGTCTGTTTGCGAGGGAAGCTTCTCCCTTCCTAAGGGAGAAAAACTTAAACCAACACTGAAAACCTAATTTCCCCATGGCTGAGCAGGACATGGTCCCCCCTCTCCTCCAGCACTTCAAGCTGCTGTGGTTAAATTGATTTATCCTGTACCCAGGTGCTGCTTCCCTGCCACAGGAGCACTGTGAGCCCGTGCTGCAGGATGGAGCTGCTGCTGGAGTGCAGGTGAAGTGAAATAGCCCTTCAGTGTAAGGTTGAACAGAGTTTTGGGTTGCTGATGCCAAGAGTGTTGTTAGAGACTTATAAACAGCTCTGGATTGTGGCTTGGAGGGGGAGAATGGGCAGGGGTTTACAGGTGAATAAAATGCATTAGTTTTACAAGCAAATAATCACACAATAAATCTGAGAGTGTATTTTTTTCATGGAGTGACAGCCCAGGTTGGAAAGGATGCCAAAAATCACCTGGCCCAGCATTTTGTGGGAAAGGGAGCCTAAATGAGATTATCTAGCACCGTGCTCAATCACATCCTGAAAACCTCCAGCAGTGGGGACTCTACCACGTCCCTGGGGAGCTTGTTCCAGTGACTGATTGTTCTCCCTGTAAAAAATGTCTTTCTAGTATCAAAATGAAGATTTTTTCTTTTCCCATGTGAAGTCAGTGCTGTGTAAACAGGTCTGCATTAATTTTGTGATTACATCATTACCAGGTACCTTATAAACTAAAGCAGTTGTTCTTGAAGCAAATTCTGGTTTCCAGTGAAGCCAGTTTGGCAGGGGATGAGTGTGATTGCTTGGATGCAGGGTTTGGGGGGAGCCTGCCATCAGCTCTGCAGCATCTCCAGGTTGCAGCTTTGACTCTGATGTAACTCGAGGCTGTGGAAATAATGCTGGGTTTGCATTTCACTGCTGCCTGCTTGGTCTGGAAAATAAAAGCATGTTATCAAGACAACCCAAGTTTGGTCTCTGGCACAATGGAGCGGACAAATTCTCATAATTTGGTGCTTTTGTTGTCTGATTTTTTTCAGAGTCCCGTTGAGTCAAGGCACAGAGGTGTGAGCACCCTCTGCTGTGGCTGCTAATGAGGGAATTGGTCCATATATTCTGAAATTACTCTCCCTGACTCTCCCAAAGCTGGGTTTTCTCTCCACAGCTTCCCAAGCTGGGCCAGCATCTGTGGATGCCAGCAGCAGGCCCTTGCTGGCTGCCCACCCCCTGCTAGCTGGCACTGCCTGCCTGCATGCAGCACTTTCTCCTCTCCTTCCCAGGCCTGCAGGATGTGGGTTCTTTATTAGTTTCAGATGCTTTTTTCTTTCCAGGGTTTTGTGCCTCCATGTCTCAGTCATGGTGGTGGAGGGGCCTTGGTGTCACAGGCCTTGCTGATGAGGGGAGAGGCTGACATGGGGGGGTTTGGGGGGCAGGGGCGTGTGCTTGGTGGGTGCTGGGTGTTTTCTGGGTGTTTTCTGAATGCCTGGTCCCTGGCAGTGCCAGGGAACACCAAACCTGCACAGCACACACAGGATGGAGTGACCCACACTGGCTGAGCAGCTCCCACGAAGCCAGAACCCCTGTCAGGGGCAACTGTGGGTTTGAATCCATCTGGGTGGTCTAGGGGGACAGATGGAGAGTTAAAACCCTGGGCTGGCAGGGATGCTTGTTTTGAAGGACACCCATGAAGCTGAGAAGCATCTCCTGGGGAGCTGAGTGGTGTGAAGCTGCAGGCTGGGGGGCTTGGACCAGGACTTGACCCCAGGATTTGAGCCCAGGGACCGTTTCTGCTTTACCTGGGAGTAAAAGAAGGAAGGAAAAAAGGGAGCAGCTGTGTTGGGCAGACACACACTGGTGTGAGCAAGGCTGGTTTTGGTGCTTGGGTGTGGGATTTTGTCCCTGTGCTGCTGACTTTGGGTGAGATACAACAAGTCATGGACTCCCTGTTTTGGTGCCTCTGAGGTGCTGGCTTGGACTTTAGGTTTGGAAAGGCCCCTGTTTGAGGTCAGGGGAGCAGCAGGGTCCTGTGTGAGGGTCTGCACCCCTGCACCTTCCTCAGAAGCTCCTGGTGCTGCCTGGCCCATGAGCTGTTGTGGCTGCTGCTCCCTGGCTCTGCCCAGGCTGTGAGCAAAGAACTTTCCCGATCTTCTCATCTACGTGGTGCTGGAAATACAGAGCATGGTGCTGCCCTGACCCGGGGGGAAATCCAGGCTTGAGGAGCTCATCCCAGCCCACGGCGGTGCTGTGCTGCCCACGGGTGCTTTGTGTGGCTCTCTGTCACTGCTGTTGCTGTGACAGTGCTGCAGGGACCCCAGCTCTGGTCAGAGGGTTGGGCTGATGGTTGCTGTGAGTGTAGCTGGAGGCAAGGTCCAGAAATATTTACAGAAAAATTGTGATGTCTCTTTACAAGGTGACTTGTAAAGAGTCGACTGCCTGGGGCTGCACGAGGCATCAGCCTCAGATCTCCCATTTTCCAGTGCAGAGACCCATTTCCTTGGCTATACCATGTGTAAAGGAGAGCAAAGAGGCTTTTTTAGCTGCTGCAGCTGACCTTTGCAAACCTATACCCTGTAAAGACCATCCAGAAACCCCTTGCTGCTTTTCTAGCACATAGGTGGGGGGGATCCCTGCATGAGGAACACCTTGGTTGGCTTCACTACCCACCTGGATGCCTCTGGGAAATCTGCCCCATCTCAGGTGACCCTCTGGGGTCACCCTGCCCTTCAGCCGCTGGATCCCACAACCCCGGCCCCCGGGTTCCAGCGGGCCAAGGGCGGATGTGTCAGCATCCCCGGAGCCTTCGGCCGTCATCTCTTTGACTCACGAGTCTGTCACTCCGGCTGACTCATCCTCATCCTCATCCTCATCCTCATCCTCATCCTCATCCCCATCCCCGGGGATGTGCCAGGGCCAGGCGGGGGCGGCAGCTCGTGGGACACGGGTCCCATTACGGGGCAGGGAAGCGGCGCTGCGGCGCTCTGGGGGCTGTGGGTGCCCCTGGCTCCCCTCGGGGCTGGCGGGATGAGCTGGGCACTGCCACGTTCCCTGCCCAGCCCCCGGGAGCTGCGAGGGTTGCCCGCAATCCCTGCTCCAGCCTCCTTCCAGCCTCCCCCTGCCCACAGCTGCATCGCTCCTCGCCTGTCCCGGGGATGTCCCTTCACCCTTTCTAGGTGTCCGCTTGAATTTCACCTCGGAACGGTTGTGTCCGGCTGTAAAAGGCAAATAACTGCTGAGGTTTAGAGCTGAGGACAGTAAATTCTGATTTATGTGCTTATAGGGAGGGGTTTTATACAGTAAAATGGACAGTGTTTATCACTAGGGTGCTAAAAGCACAGGGGTGCCCCTGTCCTGAAAGCATCAGGGTTCCCCTCTCCTGAGCAGATTTGCTTTTTGGCACAGCTTTTATTTACTCATGAGTCAGGATTCAGGCAGCAGCAGGAGGGAATGATCTCGTGGCACTTTAAAGCGGGGCTGCTGGAGTCCTCTTCCTGCTCTTCCACTGGCTCGCTCTGTGTCCTTGCGTAAATCATTTAACACGTGTGCTCTCCCTTCCTAGATGGAAAATGAGGTGGATCCTTTCCGCTTTCCCTTGGCACTCCAGGATCTCCTGCTAGGCAGCTGCCGGGGGTTTGTCGTGATAAAGCTGGGAATTTGACCCGTGGACGTGTCAGCACCCCCAGGCAGGGCTGGGGTGAGGCTCCCTCAGGGTGTGGGCAGTGGCTGGTGCTAATTTGAGGTGTGGGGCTGGGACGTGGGTGGACACAAATTGTCCCCACTGGATCTGTCTCTGCTGGGGGCTGTGGGGTAAGAGCAGGAGCATGGGGTTTATTCCCTGCTGGCAATGTCCATTCCTCAGGCATTGAAGGCGTGGCTGGCACAGGCAGAACTTCCCCCGGAGGGATGCTGGTGCTGCCAGGGCCACGTTCACAGCCACAGCACCACTGAACACCAGCTGATGTGTCCCTTCTCATCAGCAAGAACCGTCTGATCTCCTCTGTTCCCTGGGGAGATGGAAGGGAGCACAAACCTGGTCACCCCTTCCCCTGCTGTTTTCTGCTGAAGTCTTTAAACTTTGCCCTCTCTCCCCCTGGAAATGAGGACGATCCTCTATGGGCCCACCATTTCCCCCGGTTCTCCCTCCCCAGCCCTGAAACACTCAGCAGTTTTGCTGAATTGTTTTCCTTCTCCCTGTGGCTTTCCTTGGCCCCATAGAGTGACAGGGCTGGAGCTGCCCCTCCAGGAACACTCACCAGGAGGGTTCGTGTTTAATTGTTCACAGATTTATCAAGATAGAGGCAAAGCAGGCAACCTTGAGAGCAGATAAGCTGTTGGGCCATGAAGAGGGCTTCAGCACCTAAAATATTTCCCAGTTCCCCCCTCTCTTGCATTCTTTGATCCATTCAAGTGGAGAACTGGTCAAACCTGACTTTAGCTGCCTAAAAAGCCCTGGTTGATCTCTGTACAGACAGCTGCTCCTCAGGGAAGGGAGCCTGGTTGGAAACCACCGAGGCTGGTGAGCTGTTGGTTGTTTTCGGGGTGGGTTTTTTTTTCCCAGAAAATATGAGAAGTTCCCGGTGAGTGGAGAGGGAAAGTGAGCTATGAAATTGTGAGTCTCGTGCTCTCTGTTGAAACACACCCTGGGGAAGGCATATCCTCCATAAACAGCAGCGTTGGCCACGGACCAGGAAACCCTTCCCTCCCTGCTCCCCTCTGCAGCAGAGCCGAGTGCTGCAGGCGGTGTTTCCATGCAGAAGGGCTGTTCCTGGAGCCTGTTCCTGTACCCCTGCAGCCCCTGAGACACCCGCTGGAGAGGCCTGTTGAAGTGCAGGTTGTCCTCTGGGGCTCTCTCCTTTTTGCTCATCAGTTTGTTGCAGTAACTGGTGTTACTGGTGTTCCAGTAACTGTTTGTTCCAGTAACTGGTGTTACTGGTGGCCCTGGGCTCTGTACTCGGGCATTGTGCTGTGAGGCCATGGGGGATGTTGCCGAATCTCACGTGGTGCCCTGAGCACTGTGTGTGGCTTGGATCCTGCTCCTGGCCTTGCTCCAAAATGATGCAGCAGAGGTTGTACACAGCACTGGTCTTGTCTTGCTGGGGGTACACCTGGGCACCAGGGCTGTGCAGCAGCTGGGCTGCTCAAACTGCCCTTCGTCTCATGGCTGGTCCCCAGACTGGCTAAGAGCCACCTCTGGTGTCCTCTGCTCACCTCTGTCACAGCTCCACAGCTCCCTCTTCATCTCCAGACTGCTCAGAGAGCGGCCCTTTGTCTGTAGCTGGAGGAGAAACTTCATCTTGTCCTCACAAGGGCAGAAGGTGACAGGCAGTGGCACAGGGGACCAAGGATGTGTGACAGTGGGTGATGCAGAGCTGGTTTGGTCGTGGGGGCTGAAGGGCTGCAGGGAGCTGTGGGAATGATACAAGTGCTGCACACCTGTGGGGAGGAAATGAGGGGTATTTTTGAGAAAAGGGCCTAAGAGGCAGCAGGAGGGATCTCAGGAGGGTTTGAGCAGCAAGGGTGGGGACTCAGCCTGAGCTCTCCCTCTCTTGGCTCCCTGCCTTCCTCCCCCTCCTCCCTCTCTGTGTGCAGTTTCCCAGTGCAGGCCAGCAGAGACCCGGGCCCTGCTGTGTCTCTGGTAAAGCTCAGGTTTGCCTGCTCGCCCAAGATTTGCTCCTCTGCCAGACCCTGTGCGTGCCCCATCCCTGGAAGTGTCCAAGGCCAGGTTGGACGGGGCTTGGAGCAGCCTGGGACAGTGGGAGGTGTCCCTGCCCATGGCAGAGGGGCCGAAACAAGATGAGCTTTAAGGTCCCTCCAACCCAAACCATTCTGTGATTTGGTGAAAACAAGAAAAGGTTTATTTTGCTGCTTGTTACTCAGAGAGATGTGAATCCAAACAACAGGCTGACAGCATGGCCCCCACTTTTCTGCCTTGGAGGAGTCACCCTGCAGCACTAATTATCCATCGAACCCAAGCATCCACTCCTTTTCTTTGCCAGCTCCCTCTCGTACAGGGCTGCAGGTTGTTTTGGTGGCTGGCAGTGCCCTGTTTCTGGTGGGAGCCCCTCTATGCCCCGGCAGCAGCGAACATTGCCCCACATAAATCATGGAAAATCCTGTTCCGTGTTGGACACGCTGTCCAAAGGCACCTTGGCTGCGCTCAGGACATTCTGCTGGCAGATTTCCCCAGGAAGTAAAAAGCTGTAGCTGTTGACACCCGAGTGCATCCGAAGTGTCAGCTGTTCCCCTCAAACTCCACTGCTGCTGCCTTCAAACCCGGTGTGACCCAAGGATAACTTGAGGGGGCAGAGGTTGCCCGAACTTTAGCAGAAGTTCATGCTGTGTTTTGAGTTGAAATTCAGGTTGCTGCTTCTCCCTGCATCCCTTCAGGTGGTGATGCACAAGCTTGGTGCAGCTGGGAAGGACCAGCAGGAGCAGGACTGTTCCCTAATTGCCTCTGGCCATCTGGGAGAAGCTGTTTGAGTTAATTGAACTGTCTCTCATGCTTCTCTCTCTGCTTAAATATTAAATAGGAATTGCATTGAACTGTGGAGGTCAGCAGTGTCTGGGGACGTGTAGAGTGTGGTAATCTGTGTGAGGATGGTGAAGATGAGGCATGAGGTGTGGAGGCACCACCTCCATCCGAAACCCAGGCACCTCTGCTGTTCCCACCTCTGCCTGTCCGAGGTCCTCAGCTCCCAGTGACTGTCACATGTTTTCCTGCAGTTCCTTTAGATGTTGACTCCCTGACTTGCTCTTCGTTGCCTTTTGGACGCTTTTAGTACTTTCCTCATGGTTAGGACAGTTAATTAACATCAGGAGCTGCCAATATTTGTAGAGCTGCTTTCCAAGGCAGACTGCTGCTCACGAATGAGAGTTTCTTTTTTTTTTTTTAAAGCAGATTTGTCAGATCCGTCATCAAAATAACCCATCAAAAACATTCCCTTCATAGCCCTCTCACTGCTCTTGCATGGACTTAAGCAATAAAGCCAGGCTGGTTTTCAGTCCTGTTACTGGCTTGGAAAAGAAATTGGCTTTAATAAAAATAAAGAGAAACCAACAGCAACGAACAAACCTGGTGTTTTCCAGCAGAGATGCAGAACTGGCTCTGCGGGGAGCTGGTCTCTCTCAGGAAGCCCTGGAAGTGGCCACTTGGATTTAATACTGTGCTCATCAGCTGCATCTGCTGCGAACAAGAACATCTTGCATTGCAAGGACTTTGCTATTTTCCATTAAATAGGAAGCTGCCCTTTTATTATTGTGAGTTAAGGGCAGAGATTCTGGGCTGACGTGGCTGTCAGAGCCCCACCAGCTCCCGCAGCTGAGCGCCTGTTCCCGGGCAATCCTGCTGCGCTCGGCGCTTTCCGAGGGTCACGTAAACATCCTTCTTTGGTACTCGAGGCCGGGACAGGCAATCTGCAAACTGCTGACAGTCCCTTGCAAGAGGCAGAGCTGCCCCAGAAGCTTTGGCAGCTCTGTGAGGTCGGGAAGGGACGGGAGCCACCTCGGGAAGGGATGGGAGCCACGCCAGGCAGAGCAAGGCCATTGGGATCCTGCTGTGGGGTGTGTGAGGTGGCTTTGGTCCATCCCAATACCCACGGCTGCTGAAGGTGTTGGGAGCTGACCCACACACAGCAAAAGGCCAGCAGGGTCATCCTCAGGAGTTTGGATTTGCTCGTGTGGCTCCAACCTGAGTCTCTCACGTCCCTGTGCCTTCCCAGTGCCCTCTTGCAGATGTGGCTTTCCAGCAGCTCGGGATGCTGCACTCCCGCTCCACCACAATCAGGTTTTTCTCCCGAGGAAGGCGTAGGAGTGGAGGTTTATCTCCGAACTGGCAGGCAAAGGAGGATGCCACACCTCTGGGAGCTTCTGGGGCTGGGTGGAGCGGGAACGTGGAGCAGCAGGACATGGGCTTCGAGGAGCTGCTTGCCCTGAAGCCGGGGCACTCGGAGATTTCCAGGTCCCTCGGGGAAGGAGAGGAGCAATAAATCTGGATTGTATGTGACAGGGCCTGGCCCTCTGGGTGATTTCTGACACTCTGTGCTCTTCTGACAACACATGCAGCAACAGGCTGCAATCCACAGGGGTTTCCTTGGCTCTCGAGCTGAGACAGCGCTCGCTGTGAGTGGGCTTGGCTGCGAGGAGCTCCCAGCTCTGGCTGGGAGGGGCGGAGGCAAAGCAAGCAAAGGCACAATTGACACACAGTGGGGCCCTTTCAGTGCCAGGCTGGGAGATTTTGTTGTCCTCAAAACTGAGTTCTGGGTAGCTTGGTGGCTGTTCCCGTGGGATCTTCCAGTGCTGCTCCAGGAGAGCTGCACTGCTCCCTCAGGAGAAGCACCGAAGGGAAACGCAGGCCAAGGACATCCTGTAAAGGCTGAAAATCTGCTGGGGCTGGAAATTTATCCTTGTGTGACTGGTGTGGGCTGGGGGAGCCCTTGTGATAGAGGAAAGAGACAGACATCAAGTCTGTCTTTGGATGTGGTTGGAAGACAGAGTTACCATCACGTAGAAGATCAGGAGTGGTGATAAGATGCAAAGAGGTCCTTGTCTTTGAGGTGGGAAACTCTTCTGGAAGCTCCAGACAGTGTGGAACACCTAGAACTGGGTCTGGCTTGGGATGTTTCTCCCTGGAAGATGTCCAGTTCATCCCCATAACCATCCTTCTGCTGCATGACGTGAGCTCCAGTCAGCCCTTCCCAGGCAAAGCCCTGGCAGCGCTGCAGTGTGGAGAGGCTGTGGCTGATTCCTTATAAGACGAGGGGTTTATTTTACTTTATTCCTTTGTCGGAGGCTGTGCCTGTTTCCTTCTAAGGTGAGGGGTTTATTTTGCTTTATTCCTTTTGACAGCCTTCCTTGAGTTTTGCCAGCTCTTCTCTCTATCAGCCTGCAAGACCTAGAAGGAAACCACTGTCTTCAAAATGCTTTATTAATGCCTAATTCAGGAAAAGGAAGAGAATTGTTTGAGAGTGCCCCTCTGCCTCTGAGTAACAGGCATTGCTGGGGGTGTGTGAGGGACACTGCCTGGTTCCCAGGATGGGGACGGGGTATCTTCACATTCTCAGATCTGCAACTACTCCACACATCTGGCACGAGAGAGCTGGGCTGGACTATTTGCCTTCTTTAGCAACTGGAAACAATCCAGCCTGCCAGTTCCTGCAAAGCTCATCCTGTGGTTTAGTGGATAATACTGATCCTTGTTCAACTCCCACGCTTTAGTGCCTTGTGAGCGGGTAGGGAAGGCTTTGCAGAGCTTGTGCTGTGCTGGGACCCCAGTTCATCGCTGTGGAAGGCAGCAGCATGAATATTCATTATGCCTGGAGTGCTTGCTCTGTAGTTTTAATAAAATGTTTATGGTGACACAGGAATGACTCTGGGATGGTGGCAGGTGTGAGGGATGCGGGGTGGCAGCCGGAGCTGAGGGGGAAGGGCTGTTTCTCTGAGCTCAAAGTGTCTTCACGAGTGCATTTCCAGGAGTTTGACTCGTGCTGCCGTTGTCTCCCGAGTGCCAGGACGAGAGTTCCGTGTCCGTGTCCCCCAGCTGGGAGATGACTGCAGGCAGTGCACGGCTGGCTGAGCTCGGGGACCAGGAGCTGCACAAACCTGCGTTTTCTCCAGCGATCAGCAAAGCTGCTGAGCGGCACAAATCAGAGTGACAGCCACATCGAGGCAGATCTGCCAGGGATGGGCACGCAGGCTTTGTTCTGGGACCGCACCAGCGTGACCAAAGGTGAATCCAAGTGTCCCAAATCCTCAGCAGACCGAGGATGCTCTGATCCTGTTGCTGGTGTGTTCTCCCTGGATGAGTGAGGCTGTTTCCTGTCCACAGAGCTGGGACAGCCCCCCTCTGAGAGGTGCAGAGGGGATGTGGAGCAGGAGGGTCTCTGTGAGCAAGAGGTGACATTGAGTTTTGGTGCTGGATCGTCCCCCAGCCTCTCTGCCCTGCGAGAGGCTGGACAGGTCTCTGAGCAATACTATCTAGTTGAAGACCAGCCTGTCTGTTGCAGAGAGCTGGACTAGGTGGCCTTTAAAGGTCCCTTCCAACCCCAACCATTCCATGATTCCATGACACGGCACAGAAATGGATCTTCTTGTCCAACAGTGTGTTTGAGATGAGCCCCATCAAAGCTGCTCACGCAGGAGCTTTCCCCCACCCCTGACGTGAGGGTGCTGAGGCTGCTACACACCCTGGGCCTCCATCTGTGTGCTAAACCCTGAGGAAGGTGTTTGCTGAGGACAGGGTGGGAGTTTCACCGCAGGGCAGGACGGCACAGATCAGAGGGGGGTTGTGAGCAGCCCTGCCTGCGCTCCTGCCTCGCTCACATCCGTGGATGTACAGAGGACGGATGAGGTGAGCGGGTTCTGGTACGACTGTGGCTGGCAGCAGACTCAGAACCTGGATTAAACATGTGCATGGTAAGAAAGGGGCTTTTTTGAGGCAGACAGAGGGGCCTGCTGTTGCCGTGCAGCCCCGCTCCTCCCAGCCCATGCTAACAGCATTATCAATGTGTTTACACGAAGCTTGGCTGCAAAAGGCCTCATCGGCCTCAAGTTTTTTCGAGCGAGTCTGTAGCTTTGCTAAATACTCCTTTTATTGTGCTGCCAGAGGCTCTCCCAGAGGCCAGTGAAGGAGGTGGCCTGTTTGGCCACAGTGATATCTGGACCGGAGATTGAATTCCCGCATGTCTTAAATCTGTCTCCAGACTGGCAAGCGACCAAGTGGGCATCTCTTTCTCCAGATAATTGGCTGTTTATGTGCAAATTGGCCTCTGGCTGCTTCCACGAGGCCTGGCTCAGCAGAGCTGCACGAGAGCATCCTCTTACAGCCCTCGCTGAGTGCCTGGGCTGTGCAGGGGATGGTGACGACGGGGACAGCCCAGCCCTGCTCCTGCCTCGGGGCTCCTCAGCATCGCTGGCTCTGAGCGAGCGCCCGGAGCTGCTCTGGGCTGTTAGCGCTTCTCTGCAGCGCAGGGATTGCTGACTGGCCTCCAGCTGGCAGGAGATGCTTTCCCAAGCTACAGGCAAGCGCTGTGGAGAAGTTTTGTTCAGAAAGCACCTCCCAAAGTGGAGCAGAGCTGCAGATGAGGTGTCCTTGGTTGGGATGTGCCACCTGTGGCCGGAGCTGGTGGGACACAACGTCCCTGCAGTGATCAAGGTCCTTCTTGCAGGAGGGTGTTGCTGGTGTGCCAAGGCACATGTTCCTGCAGGAGAGTGCTCCCCAGGGCCTCCAGCACTGGAAGGAGGCAGCAGGACAGTTTTATTGGACTCCCAGGAATGTCATCTGGTTGTTGAACCAACCAAACTGGGGGTTCTGTGGTGCAGGGTTTTTTTTCTGGAGGTAAGGGGAGAAGGAAGGTGTTCAAGCACAGAGCCCAGGTCTGGCAGTTTATTCCCTCGTATCAAGGTGAACCTGGCTGTGTTGGTCTCTCTGTGGTTACTTGGGAACAACAACACCCCCTGAGTTTACAGACACTGCCAGTCCCTGCTGAACGAGAGAGGCTGATGCTTAATGCATCCAGCGCTTTCCTCCTGTTGTTCCTTTATAAGGAAAAACATTCCAGATTGAGTTCCCACCTTATTTTAACTTCTCGTAAAAGAGGGCAGTTTAATTCTCTTGGTGGAACATCAAGTCCAATACTCCCTGACCTGGTGTGGTTATTATGGGCACTTGGTAAGATGAAGTTATGAAAAAAGCCAGTGGGTGATGGGGTGGGGAGCGGTGCCTGCAGTCTGGAGATGGCAGAGGAGTTAACACATGACCTCCTTGTGCCACAGCTTGGTGTGGTGGCACTGACCACATCTCCTTGGAAAGGAGAATTTGCCCTGTTCCCCTTCCCCTGCTGGGCTTGGCCACGGGGGTTTATGGGCACCAAAAAGATGGGCAGTGTGTGGGCTGAGAGAGAGCCCAGCCCTGCTGTCACTGCAAAGGGGCAGGGCCAGCTCTGCTCCTTCAGGGCATTGGAGCTCTGCTGTGCTCACTGAGGAGCATTTAGTGTCAGAGCTGACTGCCCAGCAGCCTGCAGCAGGATGCTCTGTGCCCCTGCCCCAGGAAGGGCTGTGTCCCACGGCTGGGGGCAGCTCAGGTGCTGAGCTTTGCCCTGTTCCACACCCCCAAACTCAGCCCATCCCCGGGGTTTTACTGCTTGTTGGGGGGTTGCCAGTGGGGAGTTTCTCTCCCCTTGCCTTGCTTGCTGGAAATCTCCCCCTCTCCCTCCTGGCTTGGTGCCCTCTCTCCGTGCCTGGTGCTCTGCCCCCAGTGTGCTCACGGGCCTGTTTCCCATTTAGGGAAAAGCTGGATGGCCCCTGCTTTTGGCCTGCTTGCAGCACATCTCCGAGTTGATTTTTTTTCTATTTTTTTTCAATCCTCTTTTGTCTCTGGAGGCTGAAACCCCCAGCATCACCCAGCCACGTGTGCCAGCTGTGGCTCTTGGAAAGCTGCACTGGGGCAGGCTGGAGGGGGAAGCCCAAGTGCTGTCCTGCTCAGGGTGAGCCCAGGGGGGCGGTGACAGCATCAATTCTCTCCTGCAGCAACGATTTAATCTCAGCAGGAACGAGTGCCCTGCAGCAGGGAACCCTCAGGCTGTGCACAGGCAGCAGGGCTGAGCAGGGCAAAGGGAGAGCAAGCTGCAGGAAATTCCCCTAAAAATATTGACTCATTACTTTTTTTTTTTTTTACTCCAGATGTTTAAATCAGCTGCGAAACTTCTGCATCTGTAGAAGATGCTGAGCTGGCAGTGCTGGGTATCTGCAGGATGGATTGGGGAACAAAAGCTGGTGTGCTGTGGGAGCCCTGGTTAGAGGGGGCTCTGGCATCCCCCTTGCTGTGCTTTTCCAGCAGGAGAGGCACCTGGAGTCTGAGCTGCCTCCTGCATTTGGGGTAGATCCCTTGAACCCACGGCTGGGGGTTGTTGCTTTAGTGGTGCCCAGCACAGCCTGGCTCACTCAGCCACTGGATCCTGCTGGGATTACGCTGGGATCTGATGAGTGGGAGTTACCTGGGATGTGTCTTTTGTGCGAGTCTGAGAGGGCTGTAAGAGACTTTTCGAGAGGATGGTTTAATGAGATGTAAAAGCCAGGACCCTGTAAATGCCCTTGCTGAGGGCAGCTGGTCCCCAGGGTGGTCCCTCTTTCCCATGGGACTCCTCGAGCCCAGCAGTTTAACAGCACCAATCCTGCCTGATTTTAGGTGTGCCCGTGTTGGACCTGCCGAGCTCTGCCCAGCAGCAGCTGAGCTGAGGGCGTTTCCCCCCACCAGACCATCGCAGGGCATCCAAACTCCATCTGCACGGAGACAGGAGCACACAGCCCCTGGACCTTGGCAGCAGTTCCTGTCCACCTGTGCACCTTTCCCATCCCTGCCTGGTGGAGCTGGAGCAAAGGGAGGCTGCCAGTGGTGCTCGGTGCTGCGTGGATGATCACACCTCAGCATCCCCGCTGGTGCTTTCGCTGCCATCTGCCAAAACCTTTAAAAGGAAAGGAAAATTGTGTTCATTCTTCCTCTCCTTCCTTCCCCCCTGCCCTTGTGTACTCCTCCTGCTGTGCAGGGAGCTCCCACACCGTGTCCATGCTGCCCAGAGGAAGCTGAGTGGGCGTGGGGCTGCGGCTCCGTCTGGGAATTGTTCTTATCAAACTGGTTTCTGTCAAAAAGGAATAATAATAATAAAACCTTTGATGGTGAGCAGGGAGATCAGGAGGTACAGCTGCTCCTGAGGCCTCACCTGCAGCTTGTGGTGCTTCCTGAGCCTTTACAGGGAGTTTTAGGGTCTTTGTGCTGCAGCAGATTTTGCTGCGTGCCTGAAATATCTCGGAGGAGAGGGGAGAAGCAACCGGGGGCTGGCGCAGGGAGCACGAGCTGCTGGAAACGGCTCCCTGAGAAGCAGGGGAGAAGCAGAAGAAAAGCAAGTTTCCTGCCATGGAGCTGGTATATTTATGACTGGAAAGTTCTGGGTTGAAAAGGTCGCGAGCAGGCGGCTGAGGGAGCAGCAGAGGCAGGGGCTGCAAGGGGCGATTTCCCAGCTCTGCAGCGGGGTCAGGAGGGTCCCATGGGGGCCCGCTGGCCACGTGTGATGGGAGAGGGATGGGCAGCACTGGAGGGGTGAAGGACAGTGCCCAGGGCAGTGGGGGTGTGTGGGGGAGGCAGGATGGTGTGGGATTTGTACCCGTGGGGCTGCGGAGGGGCTGGGCTGTGCCGGCCTCCTCCCCTTGCTGTGCAGGGATGGAGTTTCCAGCCCTGCCTTGGACACCACGTGAACATGAGACATGCACATCTGGAAGCGGAGTGCACGCATGTAGCACTGCCAGTTTATTTATTCCTGCAAATTCTCCCTAATTAGGGGCTGCTGGGAAGTTGACAGTGCTGGAAACGGCCTCTTTCCAAGGGGTTCAGTGTTCTGGCTGACCCTCACCTTCTCTTCCCCTCCCTGCAACAACGATAAGGGTGCAGGCAGTGAAAAGGTGCTCCCTACCTCAGGGCCCAGGCACTGCAATTCCTTCTGGAGTCAGCCACGCAGGAAGGTTTTCCAAAGGAAGTGTGCTGGGCCCTGTGTGTGTTAAACTCATTAAGGATGAGCAAGGGTTTTGAAGCCTCTTGTTTCTATTAAAACATCTGTGCTGTCACGAGACACCAAGTTCTGCGCCTGTTTGGCCTTAATGTTAAAAAGTGGCAATTAATAATTCATTTTTAAAAAATAATTAAAGTAATTAAGCCACTTTTCTGCTTGGATCCCAAACTGCACCTCCCAGGTTCTTAGAAAAGCCTGATGTGAAACTGAGAAGAACAAGAGCTTGAGACTGAGTTTGTTTTAACTGCCTGAGGTTGGGGCAGATGTGGTTCCTGCTCCTCTTTCCATTTCCTTCCTCTGCAAGTGTCCCCTGCTGTTTAATCAACACCAGGGAGCTGTGCTTCCCTTCCCTCCCCTTTCCCCTCCCCAGGCACGTGGGCTGCCAGCCCACCCCACCAGTGGCCTGGGGACACCACAGCCCTCCCGGGAGCCCAGCGTGGCTGGGATGATGAGCCTGGCCCAGGCTCGGGGCAGCATTTCCCTTCCCAGGCTCTCGGCACGCACAATAGCCGGAATCACCGTCCTGGCATGAAATGCTTCAGCACTGGCGTGAGGTGATGGGACTGCAGTGAGCTCAACCTGCTCAGGCAGGTCTCCAGGTCCATGGGCTGATTGCTCCTGGGAGGGGATGAGGCTCAGAGTCCATGGGAGGGTGTTGGAGGGGGCAGAGCTGTGCCCCCCAGCCCAGCCATCTGCCCCTGGAGCCCAGCACAGAGGCTGACCCACAGCATCCTTCCTGCAGGCAAGCTGGGGGATCAGGTCCCTGACTTGAACCCCACCTTAGCCCTGGGTGACCCCATCAATCCCCAGGGAGGTGCTGGGGACCATCAAGGATGAGCACAGTGGCACCGGGACAGACTCAGCTCTGTTTCCAGGTCAGCAGGGTGGGAGGGTGAGTGCTGGTCCTCCCCTTGCCCTGCTCAGTGTCACCACACAAGATTGATCCCTTGTTCTGGGCAAGAACAGGCTGGTGCCTCCTCTGTGTGCTGATTTCATGGGGTTAAACCTGACACAGAGGCAAGCCTTGGTCTTCACAGCTGTGTCCCTGCTGGGGGTGGGGAGAAGGGACTGTGGTTGTCTGTGCTTGTCCCTCCACCCACCCAGCTCCCATGGGACATCTCAGCTCCAGGCTGTCCCAGAACACCAAGTTTGCTGCGTGCCCTGTTTGTGCAGTGAATATCTGGGAAGCTGTAGGTTCAGGGACCTTCTCCTTCCTCATGTCATATTTAATTTCCTACGAGCAGAAACCTCTTTGGCCTTTTGCTCCCTTGATTTCACATCAATCCCTTTATACCTCCCATCACTAGCTGGTAAAATCTTCTCAGTTCTGCTCTTATTGATCCCTTTATGCCATAACCATATTTGGGGCTGGACTGGGGTTTTTGTTTGTTCCCTTGGCAGCGCTGATCTTTGCCCGCAGCAGCTCTTCCCTGTGGTGCATCTGCGAGTGATGCTTCTGGCAGCCCCATCCCCACTCCGCCTTCCTGTGGGGTGTGAGTGGGGCCGGGTAGCCAGGGTGACTCACGACAGAGCTCTAATGATTTCTGCTTTGCTGCTGAAAGTCTCTCATTTAATACATTTTAGGAGCCACTCACTTTATCTGTGTGACGTTGGTGGCTCGTGGTCATGCTGGGACCTTCGGGGGCAGTGAGGTCCTTTGTGCTGAGGCTCTTCCCATGAGCAAAGACTTTATTAAAAGCCCTTTAAGTGCTGCCCTTCTGTCATTCTCCCAGATTTTGTCCTTTTCCTGTTATCCAGTCATCAAAGTTACCTGACCCTTTCTGTGCAGATCCCTGGCTCTGTGGCACTGAGGGATGAGGTCTGGCAGCAGTTTATTTAAAAAAAAAAAAAAAAAATCAGTTAGTTAGCCAGAAATCTCAAATTAGCAAACCTATTTTGAATTATTTTAGCTTTTCCCATGCTCTGGGTTTCCTTGCGGAGGAAGGGAAGTGTGACTAGCACCGAAGTGCGTCCGTCCTCCCTGTGTTTCCTACCCTTCGGAAGCAGGAAGATCCTGGAGTCTTGGGAAAGAGCCTCTTTTCGTGACAATTCCTGAGTAATCGGGGCTGGATTCGCGGCGTCATCTGCACAGAACCATGGGTGGAGGTGATGGGAACCGTGTCTGATCTCCCTTCCGGAGTCCCCTCGTCCCCAGGCAGTGACAGCAGCACTTCCCGAGGAGCTGGGGGCTCCCAGCACTGCTCCCTGCCACGGGCAGCTCTGCTCTCAGGACTTGCAGCTCCCTGCTTCTGAGCGACAGCTGTTCCGTGCCTCAGTTTCCCCACCTGTCACATGGAGATGGCTGCAGCTCTTCCAGGTGGGTTTGGAAGCAGAGATGGTTTTTGGGGCAGAAGCAGCGCAGGGAGCAGAGGAGTGGAGAGGAAGGTAATGGCAACAGCCTTGATTTTGGGCTTGGGGAGAAGAGCTGGGACTCACCACTCCTTCACCTTTAAAACCTCTCTCGTCTGGGTGAGGATAAATCTGTCCCTCCCTGTGGCCCTGCGGGGATGGTGCAGCAGAGCTGCCCGGTGCTGAGCTGGAAGTGATGCCCTGAGCACGCTGGGGTTGGAGTCTCACGGTGCAAGGGCCTCCACCCATGCACTGCACCTTCCTGTAAAGGCTGGCAAGGAGGTTTCACCTGTGATCAGCAGCAAGAGAAGGTATTTGGACTCTCAAAGAAACATTAAGTGGTTAATAATAATGACATTTAGCTGCTCCTACATGTAATTTTGGTCAGTAAGTATCGAGGCATTTTATAGAAGAGGCCAGAATCAATGAGGAGTTTTGTTTTCTAATTAAAATGCGAGGAGGAAGGGGAAGATCTTGTAGATGAATTACCCAGTTTTGTGAAGGAGATAATTTAAGGCTCAGGTAGCCACAGTGACTCACGGCCCCGGTCTAACCCAGCCTGATGCTCATGACTGCAGCAGATTGTGAGACTGATAGGAGCTGCCGGCTTCAGAAAAACCTTGACTTGTGGGAGGAAGAAAATCTGCCTGAAAAACTGCATTCTTAGCAAGGAAACTGCACGGTGCTGTTTGAAATGGGTTTGGATAGGAAAATCCCTTTTCTGCTTTAGCCTGTTAAGGGATCTTCTAAAGCTGATACCTGCCATCTCCTTGGTTTTTTGTTTTTTTTTTTTTTTTCTCTCTTATGATTTGTCTTCTACTTGAAGTGTCTTTCTAAGTCTGGTTGCTTTGTGGTCCCCTGTAGCCATGCCAGGACAGGCTGTGCCCAGCACTGGCTGCTTCTGGAGGAGTTTGAGCTGAGATCTGGAGAAGCCCTCGAGGCACATCCCTGCTGCAGGGCAGGAGAGCCCAGGGCTGAAGCACCCAGAGACAAAGGGTTAAAGTTTCTTGCATCTGCCAGCTCTCGTGGCACCAACCCAATTTCAGCTTGGTGCCCATAACTGAGTGATCAGCAGATTTTACAGACTGCCTTTCTGGGGGCAGGAAATCACTTCTAGGCCAATGAAACAACTTTGCAGGAAGTTTCTTGCTCATCTGAAGAGCAGAGTGATGGTGAAGGAGAAAGGGCTGGGCAGTCAGTGGTGGCCTGGCGTAGTAAGGAAACAAGAAATATTTCTACTGTGATGTAACACAGCAAGGAAAATATTTACCTAAAGTTCTCCTGCAGCCAGAGCTTTGGAGAACAGGGATTTTATCTGGGACAGCAGCTGCTGTGTAGAGTATCCCAAAGGTCTTATCAAACCAGGAGCTTGAGGTGAGGCTGCTGGTACAGTAAAAACAGAGTGAGACCCTCGGTTGTGTGAGCAAGGGGAGCAGCAAGTGACAGAAGAGATGTGATCTGCCCTCTTTCTTTTGAAAAGTGATTTCCTTCTCTTTTGAGATAAAAATTAAAATGTAATTACAAACATCTGAAAGGAAGGAGCAGGAAAGCCAGATAAGTGACTGAAGAAAATACCTGCCACAAGGACAGAAGGAGCAGAACCTGATTACTTTATCAAAAGGAGTGTAGGTGATGTGATCAGTGTGGGAGATCTTTCACCAGGAGAAGTCTCAGGGTCCTCAATCCCCTCGATCTGCCTGGACAGGGCACAGCAGGGGCTGTGCGGAAACTGCATCTGGCTGAGCAGTACAACACACACTGCTGCTGTGCTGACAGGGAACCCCAAAAACCAATTCCAGGGGAGGAGGCAGGTTCTCCATCCCTCTGGGATGGGGGCTCAGCTTCCCAGGGTTGCCTGCCTTTCTAGAAGAAGGATTTAGCTAAACATGAGCTGTTGGGTTGAGGATGCAGGCAGAAAACCGGGTGAAATGGAGTTTGGTTATGTGCACCTTGGACAAGGGGATGATTTTTCTGGTCTGATGCTCCTGTAAAGCTGTGCCTCTGACATGGCTCAAAGAGATAAAAGGGCAAGAAAGTCTCCAAGAGAGAGAAGGATGGGTTTATCACCCTGGAGGAAAGCTTGCTCCTCTTCTACGAGCAGGCACTTGGGGTATGTGCTATGGGGTGAGCTGTTTACATACCTTGCTGCTTTAAATATTTACTGTTAGAGCTCTGGATATTCTTGTTATTCTTTAGTTGCTGTGATTTTCCATCTTTCTCTCCCCCTCTCAGTGCCTTAGGTGCACATGGGTGCAATTCGACCCAGCTGGTTTTAATGAAAAGGAGCTCCTGCTTATATTCCGGATATTTTATTTCACACTTCTCGGGGCTCTCCTCTCGGCCGCTCGATTTGCTAAACTTTTATTAGATCCAGGATGATAACGACGCCTCTGCTTGGGAAACACAGAGTGACCCAGGGAGCTGGGACTGACCCAAACTGCCTCAACTTCTTCTGCTGAAGTGCTCTGAGCTTCTCCACCAGCTCCGTGAGACCGGCAGACGTCATTGTGGTGCTCCCCACTACAGTCCATCGAGCAATGCTTTGTGTTTTTTTCTGGTGGTTTATTTCTTCTTACCTCCTGTTGACCTCAGAGTCCCCATCCCAGCATCACACCAATCCCTGTGTGACCTAGTTCAGAGAGTGCCACCAAACTCCAGGCAAGGGCTCTCACACTGAATCTTATGGGATTTGCAAGGTGGGGAGACTCTGAACATCAAAAAATGTGCTTGGTCCTTCCTCAGATTGCCCACATGGCTCTTTTAAAATCTTCTTTACAATAATGATTTTTAGTTTGTCTTGCTTAGTTCATTATTTTCCCCACTTTAAACCCATCCTACAACTTTGTGATGAGGGTGTAGTCAGGATGTTTAACAGCTTTTGTAAAAGGCTGATCCAGGTTCTGTTCTTCCAGTGAGCGAGTCGTCCACAGTTTTTAACGAAGTAGGGGTTTTTTTTCTCTCTCAGTAACAAAGTTAATTATTGGCAGTTACATTTTTACCCGCTGGAAATGGATTGCGGATGTGACCCGCATATGAGCGCTGGGGAAGAGGAAAAAAAAAGACACTTTCTTTCGAAAATCAATGGCAGCGAGGCGGGTCAGCCCTCTGTGGTGCTGCGCAGTGCGGCAGCTGCCACCGCTCCCCGCGGTGGGGACAGCAGGGACCTGGCACCCAGGTGCTGAGCTCAGTGCCACGGGAGCCACAGGTCCGTGGTCATCCCTGCTCTCCTCCAAGCCATCGGGAACAGCTGATGGTGCTCAGCCAGGACGACACCAAGGAGCTTTACTGGCGGTGTGTCCCACGGGGAGATGTTTCTGTTTCCAGCCGAGATGCGGAGAGATGCAGAGCTCTTCCTCCCTGCACTGCTCTGGTACGGTGGTTTCTGACACCATGAGGAGAGCAAGAAATGAAAGAGCTGAGTGCTGCTGCCTGCCAGAGGGAAGGAAACCCTCTGTGCCTACCTCAAAATACTACCCTTCTGTTGTAAAGGGGTGTTCCCAAGATTATTTAAACAGTTCTCATGTTTTCAAGTGATGCCTTTCCTTGGACAGTACGGAAAACCTGGAGCTTGTTGACTCTGGGAAATTGGTGCTGTTGGTTTCATTTTCTGGTTCATGTGCGCTCTGGGGGAGCCTGTGGTGTTTGCAGACTTCAAAGGTGTGAAATTAAAAGGGTGACATCAGTGGTGAAGCTCGTACTTTCTGCAGCAACAGGCAGTAACTGTACCACTGTTTTGCATATTTTTTCTTTATGGTTCACCCAGAGTGGACTAAAAGCCCAACCCATTCATTTTTCCTTTCCTGTTGATGTGCCTGGACACATTTCAGTGGTTATCATCACTTTAAAATGATGCTATTAAAACGCAGGGCGGGGAGGATGAAAAGAGGGTCAAGAGGGCAGGATCTGAATCAACACCGGAAGGGAGAAGCATCAGATAGCGAGAAGTTCAACCTGAGAGGGTGTGAGAGGTGGGGAAGGGGCGGCAGTGCCACGGAAGGGGCTGGTGTGGATGCCCAGAGCTGGCTCGGGCTGGAGTGGAGGGAGCTGCTGCAGCACTGAGTGCTCGGCGCTGGGCTCAGCGTCGGGGCGAGTTTTGCAGCCCCTCCTGCTGCCGCAGTGATGGTTTTCCAGGGCAGGCTGCTTGGATTTGGCAGTGGTGGGTTAGCACAGCGCTGGTTCGATTTTGAGCAATTATAAAACGGAGCGTGGCCGAGTTGTCCCTTTCCAAACAAGGGTAAACCGAGAAGCCAAGCGCTCATCGATGCTGGAGAACATCGGGGGAGCGACCCACCCGTGTGGGCTGGTCCCGCCCCTCGCGGGGCAGCGCGGGGTCGGTACCCCGGGCTGTTCCCCCTCACGGGGGCTCCGCGCTGAGGGGCACAGCGGGGTCGGGGCGCTCAGCCCCGCGGGGCCGGGGGGTGCGGGACGCGCTCGCCG